>OX596074.1:25642468-25942468 GCA_951394005.1 Protophormia terraenovae | reverse complement strand
TCTAAAATAATTGGCATTTTTTATAAATCTCCTGGAACGGACGATATATGTAAAGGATGGAGCCGTTGTAAAGGTTCGCTTTACCACTTGATGAAATTATCTTAAATTTTGAATAAGTCCTAGTTCTGACATGAATAATGATTGTGCCAAATATGATTTAATTCGGAGAGTTAAAGTCCAAAATTTTAATTTTTCCATTTTGGTTTTAAATGGAATGACTCTGGAGCCGATTCATGTTTGGCAATGGCATCCTCAATATAATTTTCAGCACAGTTACACAGCTAAAAAAATTTAAAATTTATTGACGGAATTTAATTATAAATAGATTTAGATCGATTTGGCAGTAATCTACTTACCGCCCAGCCAAAAACGAATTTCAAAGTTTCAAAAACTTTTAAAAGTAGACAGAAAGAAATATATTTTAAGAACATATTTTTTTAATTTTAAGGGCATATTTTCGGTTTTAAGAGCATTTTTTATGTGCATAAAACACTTTCTTTAGATCACATTTTAGATATCCTGTAGATAACCAAATATACAAAATTACCTGAGAACTTTGCACTAGAGTTTTGTGCCAATTAATAACAGAAATTTTCAACTATTTAATTAAATAAAGGTCCTAAATAAAATAACAGTTTCTTTAATTTTGCACAACGTTTTTAGTCTATACCCAACTTGCTTAATAAGTCGCAAATCATCGCGATGTAAATATGTATAAAAAATGTAATTTTAAATCAATGGAAATATTTCCAACCTACATTAATTTCCTTGTAATATTTAAGTAATAAGTACCTTTCCCATTGTGTTTCACAAAGGAAACTCCACAAATGAATTAAATAAAACCAGCTTTTGTTTTAATGTATTTAAAAAATAACTTACTTGTTTTTTATTATGATTATTATTAAAAAATAAATGTCTTAAGAGTACAAATCTTGTTAAATAAAAATCTATAATTGTATCACAGTATATAAAAAAATATATATATATTAAAGCACTAAAACCTAAAGACATAAAACGCTAATTGCGTTTTTTTTTTAAATGCACTTAACCAAGTAGACTGACAGACAGATAGAGAGAGACATTGGTTATATGATCAAAACGGACGCAATGTGGATAACAAAGGCTGTTGAGCAGGCGGAAATACTGATGATGAAGACTGCATTGTGGTTATAGGCATAGCTGAGGTAACAGTGGATAACATCCGAATTCCAGCCGCTAAAGTTGTTGAAGGTATGAAAGGAATGCTGTTGTTGTTACTATTATTATTGCTACTATGGCTGGAAGATACTGAAGATGGTGATGAGGAGACTACTGTGGATAAAGACGGACCATGATTGCCGCCAACTGTGACACTCATTGATGAAGGTAAACGGGAAATTGGATTTAACATGAAACTTTGTGTTGTTTGTGCTATTGAAGCTGAAGAAGATGTTACTGATGCTGCTGCTGCGGCTACTGAAAGCAACGATGAATGATTTGTTGTAACGGTAGTTGCTGTATTTGACTTCTGTGCCACCGGATATGTCATTTGTAACGGTCTATATTGACACTTTTTGGCATGTGTACGCATATTACTTGATTGCGTAAATGCCTGATTACAATTCGGATGTGGACAGACATATGGTTTACAACCTGTATGATAGTTTAAATGTGTTTTCAAATGATGTTTCTTGGTAAAAGCTTTGGGACAAATGGGACAATTAAATGGTTTAATGCCCGAATGTAAACGATGATGTAATGTCATATTACTACGATCAGCAAATGATTTTCCACATACTGAACATTGATAAGGTTTTTCACCGCTATGTGTACGCATATGTTGTTTCAAAAGCATTTTGCGAGAAAAGCGTTTACCACATTCGGCACATTTATGAGGTTTGACACCAGTATGTATGCGTACATGCATATTGAAAGCTACTCGTTGGTTAAAAGATTTTGGACAATAGGGACATTCATATTCTTTTTTATTACGATGAATTTTCATATGACTGCTTAGGTAGCCTTTATCATTAAAGGTTTTACCACATTCTGGACATTCGGCGGCAAATTCTTTGGTGCCTCTGTGTACAGAGAGGTGATATTTGTAGTTGCGCAGTTGTGAGAATCCCTTACCACAATCAGTACATTCGTAACGGGGAGATTTGTGGGTTTTTTCATGGGCCTGTAAGGAGAAAAGGAATATATTATATATAAGTTTATGTAAGGGACAAATGTAGATAGAGTTACACAAATTTATAATAGCTTTTGGATGTAGTTATAACGGTCTCTAGGTTACTTATAGCTTTTTAAAATTTTAAAAGAAGAATTGTCGAGATTTTCTCTTAACGGTACTCAATTTTTGTCCCAAGAATTAATGTCTGATTAGCTTGAGGGTTTACTTGAAATAAAACAGACTGACTAAAGAAATAGCAGAGGTACATATATCTCGAACTGTAAAGAGGGATCGAAATGTGGACGCTTAAGGAAAATTATTATGTAAAAAAATCGGAATTCTCGAATAAACTTTTGGTCTGGAAATACATTTGTGGGGAAAGTACCACTTTATTTATAACAAATGAGTGCCGCCAGAAAAGATTCCTTCAAAAAATTATGAACTCTAATTTGATAGATTCATCTATCTTCTTATTACTATAACAAACTGAGTGCTATCAAACAAGTGGTGCTGCTTTGTAACAAAAGAGGCAAATCCAATGCGTATTTCACCAGTGGCTTAAGTTAGTTCTTAGGAAACTTTGCCAAATTATTTTAGATAAACTAAAGATATCATAGAGAAAAGATATCAAAGCTTAAATAAATCATCAGCAAACAAATCATGATTTAATTCTTACCTCATATTCCTTTCTATTTTTTACTACTTCTCCTTGTTTATACCCAGCTAAAAAAGACATGCAAAAGAAGTAGTAAATGCATGAATCCACGTGATGTTGCACTGGTTCATTTATAGGTGACACATGCATGATTTTAACATTGGCGTGTCATTGGAGTGCATGGGTTCACTTTAGAGAAATAGCTCGTCATTAAAATGAGTATTTAAAACCAATGAAATTTTAATGAATCGCCTATGTTTTTTAAATGGTGAGCATATTAATACATGCACATTTATATACCAAAAGATTATTTCTGACATAAATTAAGCTGCAGATTTTCTCAAAATATTTATAAACCAATAAATAGCACTTATTTTTAAAGTTTATTTAATTTTAGTATAAAAAATGCATAATCTTAAAAAATTACAAGAAGTTAAAGTCAAAATCCAAAACTGGTGTTTAATGTATGCATTGAACGTTGTTTTCATGAGTTCACAAATGATAAATTTCTTAGGTTTAAGGAAGTAATTATTAACTATGCATTTGAATGCATAAGTTCTAAAGAAATCATGAAAATATTACATTACCTTTGAATTACTTCAAATCCATAAACTTTTCCTTCGAATTTACTTAATTGTATAATGAAAAGGTTTCATTTGGAATGCAAATATTTTAACCCTACGGTACATACGAAAAAAAATTAACGTTAGTCAATACCCGTGGTACCCAGGTCCCATAGTGTAATTTTCGTTGATTTTATTAAAAAATAAACGAAAATTTTATACAATGTTTTATTACGACCATCTAATTGTACATAAACAACTTTTATGGACGTTAGAAACCTTATTTAATTTTATAAAATAATTTTTATAAACGTAAAAACCAATTTATTAAATTTTTTATCAGGTTCGCACCTCAAAAATTCATAGCTCTCATATAGGGCCCATTTACGGAAATCATCATAAAGTGTATAAATTAGTATTGGTGATCTTCACGTTTTTTTAAACAAAAGATTGTAAAAAGTACAAATTGCAGTTTTAAACTTTGCAACAAGACTTGATCTAAAGTACACGTAAACACACGTTCCACAAAAACTCTCCCAGAAAATCCGACAAGACAGGCTATACCGTTCTTTAACAATTAAGTAAAGGATCCATATAATATCCTCACTCCTTTCAAGTTTGGAGCTACAATATCGAAAGTTTACATTCCTTAGCACAAATAATATGAACATATCTTGAGCATTTGCGTGATATTTTGGAGTAGAAGTTGTAGACATTATTACATGATATTCAAAAAATTAAAGGAGTTCATAAAAACTAAAGTCAATGCTGTGAAGGAAGTAAAAACGGCGTAAAAGTGCGCTATCATTGTCATATTCATAAATGTTGGCTCAAAGCAGTGATAACACGAAAAGTTTTTAACTCCCGTAGTTATTAACTTTAAAGCCATTTTACGTACAGTCCAAGTTAATAAATTTTTTTTTTTTCAGTCAAGAATATTTTTATAAAAGTGTTTTATTATAACAACAGAGTTTAATAAAAAATGGTTTGTTGGAATCATAATTGTTTAGAGTTTACCATTCTAGGAGGAAAACACAAAATGCTCCACGTGTTACAAGAAATTTCAAGTTGGACTTAGCCAATACCATGGAAGGTGATGTCAAGTTTATCACGATATTTTTGTAAGAAATGAAAATAAAGGAAAACATGCCCAGCAAAAATTTTGTTGGCTTTTGGTAATGACTCTTAATTACTAGACTCATTACCTGGCAATGAGTCATTAATTTTCTCACTTCTTTTAGTAGTGGAATTACCAGCTATCGGTAAATAATAATATCATTATTTTTTTTTAGAAAATTATTTGAATTTATAATGGCATGAAAGTAAGACAATAGTATTTTAAACATGTACCGAAGGATTTGCCTATTTATTATAATTTTTACAAAAATGATAAACAGTCATTAGAATAAAAAAATAAAAAATGTACCAATAATGCGTAAGCAGAATTTTTTTAAGGTAAGTCAGCAATGAAAAGCCCTATTTAAAATAACAACCTAAAAAATTAAAAACTAAAAATTGGGTTAAAATTATCCCTGGTTTTGAATATAAACAAAATTTGTGTATGTATTTTAAGTTTTTTATACCCACATATTGAAAAAATCATTTAATACCCCATAAAGTATATTTGTTGTGGGTCCTAGTTAGATTCTGAGTCGATCTATCTATGTCCGTCTGTCTGTCTGGTGAAAACAGGAAATTTGGCTCAAATATTTATCATAAACAAGGTTTGTTTGGTATTGAAAATGGGCAAAGTCGGTTAATAAACAAAAAAGTTATGGGTCAAAAACTGGAAACACAGGGTGTCCGGTCGTTTCATTTCATACTTTTCTCCTGATATCTCTTAAACAAAAGCATGTACGACAATACGAAATTTTATACACGCAAAGAAAAAACATTTCTCAATATGGTTGCCCCAACAATATTATTTTCATTGCAGAGAGATTTTTCCGTCGCAAATATTCTTATTGTTGAATATATTTTATTTTAAAAAAATTTTGTTGTGGCAATTATACATTTACAACATTATACATTATTAGTACTTGACAATAAGTATACTTGTTGATTTTTATTCAGTTTAGTTTGTTTCTTTCATTGAGCTAGTTGTCTGTCGTCAAGTTAAAAATGTATTAGAAAATATGCTGAATATATATTTAAAAAAGTGAATTATTTAAAATTAAACAAGAATAAATAAGTGTTTCATATTGTGAAAATTTTGTAAACGGATAATATACAAAGAAAACTACATAATTGGTTATCTTCGGAGTGCTAAATAATGTATCAGCTTGTACGAGTATTCAAGAAATTTCTCAAGTTTCATCATTCACTTTTGATAAATTTATCTTTTTATAACAAAGTGATTTATTTTACGTAACTAAATCGTAATTAATTGGCTTTTATTTATTTTTAGGCATAATAATTGTTTCTCGACGCTAAGTACCGTTATTGTGATTCAACCATATTATTGCTGTATACATGAATCAAGTACAAATACAACAAAAACATAGTTGTAGATCAACAATATTTTTATTGTGAAATAACCATATTATTGCTGTATACATGAATCAAGTACAAATACAACAAAAATATAGTAGATCAACAATATTTTTATTGTGATTTAACCATATTATTGCTGTATACATGAATCGAGTACAAATACAACAAAAATATAGTTGGAGATCAACAATATTTTTATTGTGATTTAACCATATTATTGCTGTATACATGAATCAAGTATATATTCAACAGAAATATAGTTGTAGATCAACAATATTTTTATTGTTTTTTAACTATATTATTGTTATATACATGGATCAAGTACATATACAACAAAAATATGGTTGCAGATCAAAAAATATTTTTATTATGATTCAACCATATTTTGGTGCTACATCCAACCATAATATAATTTACAAACAACCATAAAATCTAACCATAATATGACAAAACTCGATTATGGTTGCTATTCACCATATTTTTTCTTTGCGTGTACAGATAGTTCGATGGTCGATATTAACTTCGAAACAAAAAATGCGCATGATCCGCCACCTCTCCTATAACGTAAAATTTACAAAAAAGAACTCTCGCTTGCTTAGATTTTATTATGTTTTTTTTTCTCCTGTAAGTTACGAAAAGCCGAGATTCGTCTTTTCTTTATTAAGCCATCGATATTTCTAGTATTCTTAAGTATTAAGGATGTATTTTAGGTTTACCTTTATATAACCATATACAGCAGTTATGCCGCAGATGACAACGCTTTTTAAAGTATACACAAAAAACCTGCTGTTGCAGTCCTAAATAAATCGGTTCGAAAATTGGAAATAATACAAAATGTGTTCACATTAAGTCCATTTTACGTAAGGATAATTGCCCTCCTATTCAAACAAATAACGTCAACATTCCTGAACCTAACAAGGTAAAGTATTAAAATCTGTTCACCTTGATGCCGACTGACATGGATCCATCATGTGGATTCCAAGATTCGACAGATTAAATAAAAATCTTTTCAAATGCATTGATTACTTGATCCACAGTTAGCTCTGGACTTGGACTTCTATATGGATATTTAAAATTCATGAAACATCTAAATTAACAAAAGTGGGGAATTAAAAAATCCATGTTAATGTTTCAAAAGAATAAAACGTTTAAAATCAAGATGAATTCTTCTGAGAATTTTCATTAAAACGCTGCTAGAAATTCGAAAGTATTGCCTTATATAACTTTGCAATTTATTTATTTTTTTTTTTGGGGTTTTTGGTAATAATAAGTAATTACCTCATGCCTTACTTTGTAATGTTATTTAACAGCATATAACAACAATAATATATTTCTAGTATTATTAAATTAAGTACAAATGAAATAATCTTTAAACAAGAAACTCACTACGAAATGATTTTTGAAAAAGGGTGCACGATTTCTGAATATATTTTTATTTAAAAAGATTAGCACTCTAAATCCAATTGATTGTTTTGTGAGAATTTAAAAAATTTCAAATTCTTTATCCAAGTAAATAATTTAATTAATAATTTAATTAATATCAGCATTGCTAAATCAGCCTTCAAATGCCGTCGGCATTTGAAATGAATCACAAAAGAAGTTTATGTTTTAATCTTTCACTAAGTGTCACCCCTATTTTTTTTTTTTTTTTCAACTCACCTGTAACGTTTGAGAACATCCAAAAACTTTATCACATATACGGCATTTATAGCTAATCTCCTCCGCATTTGAAACCAAATTGGAGCGATTATCAAATGAAACTGCTAATTGACCCTCCCTAGAAGTTTTAGCAGCTGTTAGATGTATATTAGTAACAGAGGTCAATGAAATATTCGAAGAATTCAGCAAAACCTCTTTCTGGGTTTTATTATGATAAGAACTGCTAGAACTAACTGTCGAAGCTGCTGGTGATAGTATGGGTGATTTATAGGGAAATGATGTAGAAGCTTTGTAATAAGATTCTAAACAATCCAGACAATCAGGGCGAGAGCATATGAATTTATTGCTGCTAGAATGATGAGTTTGAGCAGAATGATTTAATGTCGAAGAACTTGAGCTAGAGGTGGGTGTAGGTGGTGTTAGAGGTGCTTGTGTTGCGGATGGTGTAGATTGGGAATTTAAAACATAAGGAGCAAAATAACGTTTTTGATAGGGCAACGAGGGTCTAGCAGCATTTGTAGCATTATTATAAAAACCGGCGGGAAACATATGTGGTAAAAATTGTGCATAAAACTTTTGGGCATTAGCGGCGGCTACAGCAGCCAAAATATTGGGATGAAAAGCAGCATAATTGGGTGTATTGCCAAAAGGAAATTCGTTTGCAGAGTGTGCGGATTGAAGCAAAGGATGTGTGTAATTTTCCGTTTGTTTACTTTTAGATAAATCCAAAATATCTGCTGAAGCTGTATAAGGTTTAGTGGCTACTGGAGCATACAATTTAGGACTGGAGGGAGGAGTGTCTTGTGTTGTAGTAGAGGAAGATTTGGTTTTATTATTTGCTGCTTCTTTATTATCACCCAGTATACGTTGTATGCTAAAATCAGTTATTTGGGTATTATTTGAATCTTTGGATTCTGCTGAAGTTTTAGGTTGAGCTGCAGACATTTCAATATGTTGTAAACGTTGTAATAGCGATTGTTTAAAACCCATTTTTAAATCATTCATTACTTTTTTTATTATGACTTAAGCACTATTTAGAACTTAATTTTAATTATTTTTTATTTAATTTTCAATACTTTTCTTTTTATAATTTAATTATAAATTAGTTTGTTTTATTAAAATATTTTCTTTTAAATAAATTTTGTTAAATTTTTCTTTTAAAATATCACTTCCCGTTTAGGGTTTTTCTTATGGTGTACCGTTTGGATTAACGTCAAATTGCGTTATGATTCCTTGTCTTATTGACATGACACTTACATCAACTGTATCCACAGCTTACACTTTGTCTACTGATATTAACTTGGCTTAAAGACCCCTGCTCGTAACAAAAAACTCAACACACAACTCAGCTTCTCTTCTCACTAAAGCGGTCGTAAACACGTTTATTTTTTTTTTTTTTTGTCGGTTGGGCGAGAAAAACGTGTTGACAACGTTTAAAACACACACATCAAATCAACAGCTACTTTAAGCCATTATAACCAGCCACACACCAAAAAAACCCATCACTTCAAGCGGTAGCACTTGAAGGCGGTTTGTTATTATTTGATAGTATTAGTTGTTGTTGTTATTGTTACTTACGAGTTCTAATCAGCCAATACACGATCTGTTTAAGCCAACATTACAAAGAGTACCAGAGATTTTCTCCAAATAATTTAATTGGCTAAGATCATTTAATATAATCTCTTATTTTTGTTTTAACTCTCTGTTTATGTTTGTCCCTCTTTCTCTTTTTAAAACGGAAGGATTTCATTGTGTTTGCTTTTGTTGTGTTTTTTCAGCATGACAATATTTTACGTTTCTTTATTATGTGTGTTATTTTCCGTTTTAATCGTTATTGCCCATGATGATGTTGATGATGCTGATCAGTTTTGTTTTGTTGCTACCAGTTACGTGTTTTCTTTTACTCTCTTATTTGTTTTAACGTCTTCTCGTTTATCATCGTTTAAGGAATGCGATCAGTTTAGTTATTATAAAATATTAATTTAATAAAGGGGAGAATATAGACAGAACTGCATATTAATTAAGGACTGAGTTTTATGCTAAAATATAAACTAAAATATAGACTATTTACTAGACTATTCATTAGCTTACAGTCTGGACTATTGTCTAGACTATAGAATAACCTTTTATTTATTGCTTTCGGCTTCCATTCGGAGGCCAATTATGTCTCTTCCTTTTTTTGTTCTAATGCTCACATCAAGTTTGTTTAAGTGTTCCTTAAAGGTCTCAATAATCATGCTACTTCAGCAATGATTTTTACTGCAAAGCTAAGATCTTTGGATAGTAGTATTTAGTTCAGATATCGCTGCAATATTTACCGGAATTTTCTCTTGCTAAGTGGCCTTAATTTAGGCATCTTAAACATTTTAATTTTTCGGTGGACTCTTTCATATTTCTTCAATTTCTTCAATTTCTAGTTCAGTATTAGTTTAGTTGTAGTTCAATTCTAGATCAGTCCCAGTTCAGTTTTAGTTCAGTTTTATTTCACTTCTAATTCAGTTCCAGTTCAGTTCTAGTTCAATTCTAGTTCAGTTCTAGTTCAGTTATAGTTCAGTTCTAGTTCAGTTCTAGTTCAGTTCTAGTTCAGTTCTAGTTCAGTTCTAGTTCAGTTCTAGTTTAGTTCTAGTTCAGTTCTAGTTCAGTTCTAGTTCAGTTCTAGTTCAGTACTAGTTCAGCTCTAGTTCAGTTCTAGTTCAGTTCTAGTTCAGTTCTAGTTCAGTTCTAGTTCAGTTCTAGTTCAGTTCTAGTTCAGTTTTAGTTCAGTTCTAGTTCAGTTCTAGTTCAGTTCTAGTTCAGTTCTAGTTCAGTTCTAGTTCAGTTCTAGTTCAGTTCTAGTTCAGTTCTAGTTCAGTTCTAGTTCAGTTCTAGTTCAGTTCTAGTTCAGTTCTAGTTCAGTTCTAGTTCAGTTCTAGTTCAGTTCTAGTTCAGTTCTAGTTCAGTTCTAGTTCATTTCTAGTTCAGTTCTATATTAGTTCTAGTTCAGTTCTAGTTCAGTTCTAGTTTAGTTCTAGTTCAGTTCTAGTTCAGTTCTAGTTCAGTACTAGTTTAGCTCTAGTTCAGTTCTAGTTCAGTTCTAGTTCAGTTCTAGTTCAGTTCTAGTTCAGTTCTAGTTCATTTCTAGTTCAGTTGTAGTTCAGTTCTAGTTCAGTTTTAGTTTAGTTCAAGTTCAATTGTAGCTCAGTTCTAGTTTATTTCTTTCTAGTTCTAGATCGTTTCAAGATAAATTCCTAAAGTGGCAATTAGGTAAATAGGTCTCTATGAATTTTGTTCTTGAACTTTTCATGGTTTGAGAATCTGGATGAGCTTTTGCTGCTTCAAAATTTCTGGAAGGTTACCATCTGTGAGGCTGTTTCCAAATAGTGAAACAGAGATTTCAGTTTTTAACTTTTAGGAAATTTTCAGGGCCCTGTTTAGGACGAAGTCTACACTATAGACTATATATAGGTAGACTACATACTCTATATATAGTCTATAGTATAAATTATAATAAAATCTCTTTCAATTTTAATATTTGACAAAATAATATGTACGATTTTCATTGATCTCATTCCTTATTTCTTTCTATGTGTATGTTTCCCCTATGCACATTCGATTATCCGTGAGTGTCTGTACATATGTGTGTGGGCATTTAACTCCTTTTGCGACTTTCCTTTCGACTCAAAATGTGATAATTAATTATGGTCATAAAATGTATGTTTTTATCTCGTTTATAGTGTCTTTTGTTTTGTTCTCTTCCAGGGAATTATTGTATGATTTTGGGAGCTAATTAATTAAATTCCTTTTTCTTTGGTGGGAATATTTCTTTGTCATCTCTCTTATTATGAGCTGACAATAACTATCATGATGTTTAGATTTGAGTTTAGAAATGAGTGACTATTTTAATGTTTTGAAATGAAATTATGAGAATTAAAAAATGGAGTCAATGTATGATGACCCAAAAGTTTAAGGTAATATTAATGTGATGTTAGTTTTTTTTTTTTTTTTTTGGAACACTTGATGTTCATTTAATGATGAAATAATGTTATTAAAAAATAATAATGTTATTAAAAAATATTAATTTTTAAATTTATTCTTAGGATTTTAATGAAATCCTCTATGATGCTTGAGAGAATTAATTTAAATTAATTTAAAAATAAAATTGTTTTGAAGGATACGCCCGTATAGACAATAGATTAGACTATAGACCAGACTTTAAACTAGGCTATAAACTAGATTATAGTCTAGGCTATAGAATGGACTATTGACTAGACTTTAAATTTGATTATAAAATGGACTATAGACTAGACTATAGAATGGACTATAAACTGGACTATAGACCAGACTATAAACTTTATAATGGACTATAGACTAGACTATAAACTGTATAATGGACTTAACTATAGAATGAAATATTGACTAGACTATAGAATGGACTATAGACTAGACTAAAAACTACATTATAGAATGAACTATGGACAAGACTATAGAATGTACTATAGACTAGACTATAAACTATTCTATATAATGGACTATAGACTAGACTATAAAATGGACTAAATACTAGTCTTTAAACTAATAATAAAATGGACTATAGACTAGACTATAGAATGGACTATAAACTATACTATAGAATTGACTATAAACTAGACTATAAACTATACAGACTTGACTATAAAATGGATTATAAAATGGACTACAGGATATAGGCTATAGAATGGACTATAGACTAGACTATAGAAAGGACTATAAACTAGACTATAGAATGGACTATAGACTAGTCTTTAAACTAGACTACCAAATGGACTATAGACTAGACTATAGAATGGACTATAAACTAGACTATAGAATTGACTATAGACTAGGCTATAAACTATACAGACTTGACTATAGAATGGAGTACAGACTAGACTATAGAATGGACTATAAAATGGACTATAGACTAGACTATAGAATGGACTATAGAATAGACTATAGCCTAGACCATAGAATGGACTATAGACTAGACAATAATTAGCTGATTTTAACTCTAATATTCCTGCATTATATTAAAACAAAAAAATTTTCATTTCTATGTGCAATTGCCAAATTTTTCATAGTTGTTTTTTGTTCAGCTGTAATAATTTCCAAAACTCTTGAAAAATATTTATTACTAACTGCACCATTTATATATGTAGCAACAATGTAACATGACACTCATATAACACCAGGTGCTTTGGAAACATCCACTGCATAACCAAAAACTCTATTAAATCCATTGGAGCATTCTTAGGTGCGTGATTAAGCTCTATTCATTATGACTAAAATCACAAACAACAAAAAAACAAAAAAAAAAAAAAATACAAAATATATTAAAACTTTTAACGCCATCATCCATCCAGTGTGATCATACAACATTGTTGTTTTTATTTCTTAATTTTTTTTTAGACAACAAAAATATGTATTTCTTCAGAATTTTTATTTAAATTTTAAATTATAATTCGTATAAAATAAAAGCAGAAGAAAAAAAAAAAAAAAAAAGAAAACGATCATAATGTTTGAAATTTATCACAAAAACAAATGCAAAAGTTTACGAGTTTTTTTGGACATAGAAAAATGATGGCAACATTATGGTGCTATAATAACAATACATCATATGAGATTATCAATTCTAAAGAATCTTAAATTCTGTATATATTTGTGTATGTTTAATGTTTTTGCACTAAATTTCTAACAAAGAACATATAATTAACAAGCACACATATTCAACAAACATTTCGTAGACTTATTCATTCATTTATTCCTTCGAATGCCACAGAAACCACATCTAATGCTGTTTAAACATTTTTCATTTAATTTGTCTAAAGACACTTGGAAAACAATGAAGTGGAAAAATAAGGATGCAACATATAATACAGGAGATATACTCTCTTTTTCGTATACGTATTCTTCTATTCTAGTTAATGACCATTAAAGTTTTCAACAAGTCCCCTGACTTTTAAGCTTTTCTAAAGTAGTAAGAAAGACAGACACATACTTTCTTACTTAGGTCCATATGGTATCTATAATGTGGCATGTTAACATACGATGACTACAAGCCAACTGAATGATAACTAGTGTGCATTCATCCACATATAAATTCATATAACATGATGTTTTATTACAGGTGGCAACATGGTTGCAGCGGCAGCAGCAGTAGTAATAAAAATAATGTTGTAGTTTGTTTGTGTGACGTATATAGTACATACGTATTTTTCTTTCTATTGTTGCAGTTAAAAGATGAGTGTGTGTTTTTTTTAGTGATGCCAACATGAGTTGTTGGTTTTGAATTACAATTTTTGATAAGAAGTTTCTTGGAATCAAAATTCAAGTTTTAAGCATCTTACGCTCTTGGTTTTTATAATTTAAAATTTATTCATAACTTCCAGCGCGTTCAAGAACTATGCATAACTAGATTGATAGGTTATGCTGATCCCTCCTGGTATTTTACTACATGAAGGCTAGGCGAAATTTCATATGACATATTCAGCCGCCAATTAGAACCTCGCTGTTAATAAGGTTGTATCACTATTTTTTATTACTTCTACTATAAAAAAATGATTATAGAGAGATTTGGAACTTAAATTTTAAGAGATATAGAACTTAAATTGAAAACATCTAAGACTATAAAGGAAAAAATAAAGCTTGCAAATTTCGTTTACGGTTATGAGAAAAGAGTACATTAAAAAAGGGGGTGAATGGTCCCCCTTCTACACTATTTATGTTACGTTCCTCTACTACTCGAAAAACTTGTTTTTAAAGCAGTTTAAGTTGGAAATATTTTTTCTATTTTAAAGATGATGAAAATAAATTGTTGATTGATTAAATAAACCAAATAAGAATCACTGACTTTAAACACTTTCTGGAGTGCAGCTGAGAAACTTTCAGTGAATTTGAGCAATTATCTGGATTATGTTGCCTTTAAGGTATTCGGCTTTTGTGAATAAACTTCAGTAAACTCTATAAGAAAAGCCTAAGGTTTCGTACCCTTCAAATTTAGGCCACCTTAATGGGAAAAAATCTAAATATTAAATTTCAGCCAAAGGAGTTTGTGCGTATATTGAGGTATAGATTCTCCTGCTTATTTTAACAGTCAGCGGTTATATTTTTTAGCAATCCGCAGTTTCTTTCATGTTTCTCTAAGATAACGTTTGAAAAACACCAATTTTTTTTGCAAAGGCTCTGGGAGGACTGCACACTTTCTCTTAAAGCTGCCATGTTCTCAAAAGACCTTTAGTTCCTTGACTTGCGGGATTTGACTGATTGTTAATCGAATGGTTAGTCTCGAATTTGGTCACCAAACTTCTGAGAGTTGACTTTGAATGAAAACCGCTTGAAACTGTTACCCAACGATGTTCTTTCATAAAAAATGAATGCTAAATACTTCACTTTAATTTGGTAGTGATTGAATGGCCGCGAGAAACTATCTACCTGAACCAGGTCTTATTGGAAAACTCTTTACATTTACCAACATATAGAATACCTTTTATTAGCCATAAGGACGGAAGGACTCCTTTGAAATTCCTCATCATAGGTCTGAAAACCGTAGTGATGTTAGAAACGTTGGAGAAGTTGCAAAGTTTAGAGTTAAACAGTATAAATTAACTATACCCTCATTATTACCTCATGATTTTAATCATGAAAAATCAACATCCATTAAGTCGATGCAATTGATATCATGCTGCCTGTTCTGTCGTCAAAAAAATAATATTAACTGCTTTTATACACAGATTTTAGTAAATTATTTGACTCAGCTATATCGTGAGCTATAAATGTATATTATTTCTGGAATCTTTCAGGAGAGTTATCTCGGTAATTTTCTACTTTGCATAGTATTTTAATAAGGAATACTGATGATTTATAAAATACTAGTTTATCCACTTAAAATGGGGACTACTACTTCCCCTCGAATGCAGCTCTATTCAAAGTTTGATATGAAAATTATTTCTATAATTTTTTAAGACATTCACTAAATTTCTCCTTTAGATATACGAACATGTATATTTGCCCTGGGCTTATCCGTCCTATTTTCATTTTATCAATACAATATGAGAAGAACGTATTTCTTACATTTTAGGGCTCTCACTAAATAGTTCTTTAGATATATCATAAATAATATATTTGGTTTGAATGGTGGTACCATTCTCCCACATCCTATTTGTCTAAATTTCGTCTTAAATTATGGAGTTTGATGGGAAAGTTATTTCTACAAAATGCTAAAACTGTTACTGTAATAAATAGTTTTTAAAATATACGATATTTGACATTTTCGTTGTATGAGGGGTCCATTTTCCCTGGTTCTATCCTTACAATTTTCATTCCTATGTTTGGAGGTTGAAGAGAAATATATTTATGCAAAATTTTAAGACTTGCAGTAAAAGCATTTAAGTTATACTATAATTTGTATTTTACAATTTCCCCTGGTCTTACACTTTTAATTTTTATCTCAATTCTAAAGGATACCAAGGAAAATATTACTCTAAATTGTAAGTCAAATCTGAAATAGTTCTTAAGTTATGTGATAACTAAAATTTTTTTGTAAGGGAGGTACCATTTCTCTTGCTCCTAATAGTTTATTTTAATCCTGTGGCTTACAGGATGATACTGTGAAAGTTTCAAAGAAATCGGTTTAGTTTTAGCTGTCTATAAGGTAAAAAGAAATAAACAAACAAATAAATTTTATTTTTATATATAGAGGACTAAGAAAACTGAAACTCCGACATATACCTAAGAGTTGTATTAAATTTGCAATCAGAGTGAGTTTATAAGAAGATCTGAAAGGGTGAAATTGTTCATAAATTTTACTATTTAAATTGATCCTAATATTATAATGTCATTCTTAGTTCCTTTGATTGTGGTTTCGATTTTCAACGAAAGAAAATATAGGCTTGGAAGATTGAAGTAAAGAAAGTTAGAAATACAGTAAGAAAAGGAATGTAATTTCTTAATTTATCTTGAACTCATTGGATGGAGTTTTATCTACAACAACTCTTTTGGTTACTGAGAGAGATCGAAATTAAGTGAAATTTATACAAACTTAATGAAATTGTAAGCATTGCATTTAAATATGACATTGGTTGTTCTGGTAATGGGTATACTTTACGAATGCATGCCCCAGTAGCTTGGAATAATAGTAAAAACTATGAACATACTCACATCTTCCATCTTTCTATATAGTACATATGTATATAAAAGAGTAACGTAACTGAATGATTGACTGACTAACTTACTTGGTGATGATCGCACAGGCCAAACGGTTAAAGCTAGAAAGATGAAATATGAACTGCAGATTGGTCTCCTACCATCCACAAAGATGGGATTTTTGGAAATTCGAATGTTTAGGGCGTAAAAAGGGGTAAAATCGGAAAACTTATATCTCCTAAACTAATAGAGATACCAAAACAGTTAAATAGTTATTGTTATTAATTTGAAAAATTATCGGACATGTGCCTGCTACTTTCTCGGAATTCATCTTTTTTAGGGAGAAAATGGGTTAAAACTGTAATTCGGTACTTTTTTGGAACCCTATCTATCTTTTAATGCAGTAAGCATACAAATAAAATGTGCATCAAGTTAGTATCTTATCGAAAATTTGCGAATACAGGTTTGGTACTATTTGGATATTCGAACATTTAAGGGGTAAAAATCGTACCTGATTTTTGTACTTTTTTCACAATATATTTTGTTCATACATATGAATATTTTAACATAAGATCCCAGCACAATTTAGAAGTTCATTGGAATACATTCTTTGTTATATCTCTAGGAGGAATAAAAAAGTACCAAAAAGGGGATAAAGGCGGGAAATTAAATTTTATTCAAATTAAATAATGTAGTTTTTATTATATTAAACCTAGAAATGTGATCTTAAGTCCTAAGTGAGTGAGAATTTACAAGAGGGGACTTTGTGGTACTTTATTATTCTTCCGATGGTACTTTTTAAATTTTGTATAACATTGAACAATGAATATGAAATTAAAAATATATGATCCCAAGTGGATGAATATCCATAACAGAGGACTTTGAGTTACTTTTTCATTCTTCTAATGGTACTTTTTGAATTTTATAATTTTCGTTTTTCCATGCTACTTTTTGAATTCTATATAATATTGAACCTAGAAACATGAAATTAATGATAGTAAATGAGTATCCATAACAGAGGACTTTTTCATTATTATAATGGTACTTCTTGAATTTTCTACAATATTGAACTTAGAAATATGAAAATAAAAATATAAAGTCCTATGTGGTTAAGAATTCAAGAGGGGTACTGTGGTACTTTTTCGTTCTTCCAATGAAACTTTTTGAATTTTCTATAGTATTGAACTTACAAATATAAAATTAAAAATAGATAGTCCCAAATAAATATGAATCCAGAAAAGAGGATTTGTGGTACTTTATAATTTTTCTAATGGTGCTTTTTGAATGAGAATCCATATCTATAAGAGGGCAATTTGTGACACTTTTCGTTATTATATTATTCTTTGAATATTATGTAATAATAATTAACTTTTAAATATGAAATTAAAGATAGAACGATATATCTTTAATTTCATATTTAAAAGTTAATTATTATTACATAATATTCAAAGAATAATATAATAACGAAAAATTTAGAATCCACAAGCCTATTGGTCACATTCTTCTCAACTTAAATAAAATAATAGAAATAATTTGGTAGTTTTTGAAACTTCGAACGTTAAAAATGTAAGAAACTGTTTTATTGTTCTGAATGCTGACAGAACACCAATATTATATTATATTTTGGTATTTCATTTTGTTTTCTCTAAATAAAAATCCTACCAAATTCTTATCTGGTCTATGTAGGACTACTTCAAGATCGGGTTAAATCTGTGTTTGTTAGTCTGTTAGTTTTAGGATTTTGTTTCGATGCTTTTATTTTATTTCAATACAATGGAGAAGCGAAGAGCACAGTGTTTATGCTAAATGTATAGTTATAAACAGGGAAACCACAATATGCAATTGCATGTTTTTTCCTGGACGTTGAATGAGGCCATCGATTAAATATTTATCCGTTTCAGAACAAATAAATCATTTTGGCATCAATTTGTTAGTGCATATTTTTGCATATTTTACTCTTAACGGCATATTTTTGCATTTAGCGAATTTTAGCGCATATTTATAGCATGTCTTGTTATTTTTAGATCATATTTAACCCCTTTAGAGCATATTTTTAAATTTTTTAGGATAATTTTTTTATACCTCGTAAATTTTTTTTCAAATTTGAATTATAAAAAAAAAAAAAAAAATGAGAAAACAAAAATTGTAAAATTTATTTTGATGGATTCCATTTTATCGTTGAGACGCTTGTCTTGTAGCAACAAGATTGAATATTATGATTGAAGTTTATGTTTTAAAAACAATATTTTTTTATGAAAGCATATCGAGCTCTAACCGAGAAAATGTCGTAAGTGCAGAAAACACAACTTTACAGTAGAAGCATTTTTGATATTGTTTACACATTGTTATACATATTAAATTTATTTTCGCTATAAATCTGAAATGACACTTGATACGTCGATGAAATTTTGACAAATGATCTAAATGATTCTAAATTATAGACTTTCATTAAAACACGAATTTCGAAAATGTTGTCGGCTACGATATTTTGGCGGTCAGTTCTGAACTAACAATAGAATTAGATGGGTAAGAAAATAGAAGTTCAATAACGTTTTTATGAGATACAGTTAAAAAGATGGGGGGTTTTACATTAAGGAGTCAGATCGAAAAATTCTTAACATACATAATATTCAATAACTTGGAAACGGTTGATCTTAGAGTTTTCATTATTTTTTTTTATTAATTTGATAATTTAGCACAGACCACAGAAATATATAATTTTTATGGTTGTAAGCACTAATTATAAAATTGTGGACCATTTTTGAAAACCCTTTCTTTGGAGATTTGATAGTTGCTTCAGTCACTTTTTTGGGACAGTGTGCACATCTTCTGTTAAAATCTTCGGTATTTTGGGACACCTTTTTTGTGCTCTTGAATTCACTTTTCACAAGAGCTCAATATCTCTCCACTGGTCTAAGCTATGGACAATTTTGAAAATTGACCTCTCTTGGTACTAAAACTATGTTATTGATTTGGTACCACTCCAGAGCTTTTTTACCGTAGTGACATGATACCAAATGGGTCCAAAAATATGTGGACACGTTGTGCTTTCTTAAGAAAAGAAGAAGTCTTTTTTGCAAATATTCCTTTATGCATATTTTGACTTTGCAAATGACTTTCCTGTTTTGCCGCAACTGCACAAAGCTTGTCATACCATGAATTTTGTAAGAAATTTTTGCTGCTTTTGGGTCTTAAACTTATCTCCATCATTGCTTCGAGCATTAGCAATAAAAATTTTTGAGACACAAGCTGCGAAGATTCTGCCACCACCTACGTTTCTTCGTCAATTATACAGCTTGAGTATTTTTGTATGAAATTTGGTTTTAAATTCCGAATCCTATTTTTGGCTTTTAATTTTTTTGCAGAATTCCAGTTTGGAATTTTTTGAACTTTATATGTTATCAACTCTGCATTAGCTTTAAATTTTTGCACCAAATAGTCGAAGCACTTAGAAAACTGAGCTGATTTTCTACCAGATGTGTTTGGAGTTCCTTTCAATATGCCTTCAATTTTCTGGCCTTCCCAATATCATGTGGTCTTTTTTCTTACCGAACTAGGTTTCAATCAATAGTCAAATTCTCCTGATACTGTTTAATAACATTGGAAACGGTTTTACGGACGACATTTAATTCTGTGGCCAATTATTTGTAAGACCAATTTGGATTTTTAGAAGTTTTTTAATAACTTTTATTTTGATGAAAATAAGGACAAATTAACATGGTTGTTATTAAAAATAATAACTGAAGTATTTTTCCATGATAACTAGATCAAAAAAAAATTTTGAATATTGATTCCGAAAAAATTTATGAGGCAAAATGTGTGTTAAGATTTGTTCGATCTCACTCCTTATTTTATTACGTTGAAATAATAATAAAACCATTTGTTTTAATGAAAAATACAATTTTGTTAGAAAATTATACAAAATCTTTGTTTTTTAAGTGCATATTTTCGCTTTTTTATAGCATATTTCACATTTTTTACTGCATATTTAATGCGCATAAAACCATTTTTGTAGAGCATATTGTGGTTTCCCTGGTTATAAATTTAAACACAATTTTAATTTATAATATAATATGGTTTTTCTTAAAAAGAAAGTAGCGGTTATACTGCTCATAAATAAAAAAACTATAGAATCCCACAACGTCTCTTAGATTTTGTGTGAGTAAATTTCATCAATTTGATACTTGCACTGACTCTACCGGATTGTTGTAGAGCTATTCAAAGTGAAATTAGGAATCAAAAAAGCCGTTCAACACATTCAGTATCGATAGATATCAAGAGGAATATTCCTAATACGAAACTGGCTTTTTAATGATTATCCTTGTATAGGTTCATGGACATTGAAGGAAACTACTAGGCATACAAACTCGCTGATGCTGCACCTGCCTTTGAAAGTCGTGGGAATAGTTGAGACGTTGGTATTTGACTGAAAGGACACATCCTTGCAGACAGAAAATGAGAAAGAGAACCCCCTTATTGGTTGGTAGGTTAACGTGGAAGTTTGAAAATCTTTCGAACAATCAATTAGAATCAGGACCACAGGTCTCGCCGGGTGTATGGTTGAATTAAGTGTGAAAGTGCTGTGCAAATTAAAAAATTATTAGATCCAGCCTGTAGCACTGAAATATTTAATGAGGCCACTAAGTTCGGCTTCCGCTATCTTAAAGAGGTTATCTAATAAGTGTGTTCTCAGGAATTTATGTCTAATTGCGTTCAAGGCTGGGTATACGCATAATAGGTGTTGTCTTGTTTCCTCCTCATCGTGATTCCCATAGCTACGACAATGTTTATTGTATGAGATTTGTTTCGATAGTCCAATAAGACGTAAACATTTGCTATCTGTCCCAAGACGTCTTTGCGATTGAGAGTCTGACTAAAATAGATGTTCCTGTGTGTGATTTGAGTGTTAGGATTGTCGCTTGGCTGTCGACAAAAGTACCAATATTCACCTAAATATCTCTATCACGATTAGTTTAGACGCTTCTCTTATCGCCAGTATTTCTGTTTGAAACATGGTTGCTTCATCAGGAAGACGGTAAGATAATCTTATTAAGACACTAAAAGTTTGTCTTTATCTATTCACTTCTGGAAGGAAATATTCACTTCTCTGGAAAGTCTCTATAGACAGACACTCTGGGTTGTAGGATGCTCATAACTACCGATTTTGGAGGACAAAAGTTAAAATGGAGTCGAGATATGTTTTCTGGTATTAAGGGACCCATTGAAATCAACTAAACCTAGCCCAAGTCCTGTACCGTAGCTGGTATTTTCCTCTTCATCCGGGGAGGTTCCTTAACAATTTATTAACTCAACAATCTTATAACCATATTATGAGTTTAGATCAATAGAAAAAAGAACAATAACTTTAAAAAACCCGATTGGCAACACTTGCTGCTGAGATGTGGTCTATGTTGGCAAGAGTATTGGCACTAAAATGTTTTGGCTTAAACAATAAAACTTTTTTTTCATTTATTATTTTATATGTATATTTTTTATTGTTGTTTGCAATATACATATTTTTATTTTGTTATTTGTAGTTGTTTTACATTTAAACAAATGAGTTTTGTCAGTTGTTATCTTGTTTTAAATGTTGTTGTATTTTACAAAATATATTGTATATTTTGCTGCTGCTGTTGCTCCTCATGCTATTACTGCTGACATTATTGTTGTTGTATGTTTGTTTATTATCATCATTTGTTTGTATTTGTTGTTTTTGTTGTTGTTGCTGTATGTGTAAGTTTGTTAAACTGCTACTGATTTAAATTCCTAGATAGTAAAATACTTTTTTTTTTTTGTTCAGTTTGGTTTTTTGCTTCTTTTTTTAAATTTTTTGTGAGTTTTAATAAGTCAAATGTTTTTCGTTGTATTGTCGTTAGTTTATAACTTTTTTTTTTTTTGCTTTTGTTAGTCAAGTTAATATTATTAATAGGCTTAAAGCTCTACTCTACAACAACAATAACAACCGAAAACTCCTCACGTACACTAATTAGTGGCACAATAAAGGCGTGTGATACATTTCACCTGATGAGTGGAGTCTATGTTTTTTTTTTTTTTTTTGTTTTTTTGGAATAAATATAAACATGTGTAGTTGTGAGCACACATGTGTAAAAAATATATTTGTATTGTATTATTTTTTGTTTGCTCTCATATTGCATATGTTTACAATACGGGGAGAATCTGAAAAGTTTTTGTAAAAATCTACACAATAAAAGTAGTCAATGCTGTCTTGAAATTACTTTTTAATTTACCCTCGTAAACATTTAAAAAACTGTCTTATTTAATTTATTATCGTCTATATCATGTTGACCTTTTGTTGTTTATATATTTTTTAATACTTTTGCTAATTTTTGTTGCTGTACATATGACTTTGTGTACTCGCATAAAGCCAACATGTTTTAACAAAAATTTGTAACGCAAATTTATTTGGAAAATGTTTATTTTATAAATTAACGTGTGCCACAAAAAATATACATATATGTATTTTAAATAAAAGGGAATAGACCATAGGAAATTTAGCAGAACCTAAGGGTGAAATTTACGAGTGTGAATAATTTCTATAATTAAAAATGGCGTCTGAAATAACACGTACATGTCTTATTCTAAATTAACAGCCTGTCCCACGATGTCGAACGAAAAATTCGTTCGACAAAATATAAGGGAAACAAAAACAAAATTTTAAATTTATTTGTTGTTTTCCATATAAATTGTCGAAACGAATTTTTCGTTCGACATCGTGGGACAGGCTGTAATTAAATTATTAAATTATAAATTAAATTATTAAATAAATTAAGGTGAACATATTCATAAATTACAGTTTGTAATATTGCTGTTTTTGTTTTTATTTTTATTATGTATTTTTTGTTAAAGAAATAATTTTGAAAACTATGTTTTTTTTACAAATTGTTCATATGATTTCTAAGTACAAGCCTATAGAATTGATGATATTAAAAATATGAGAGAATAAATGTTGCCGATATGCAGCAATTAAAAAAAAACAAAAAAGAAACTACTCCAAAAAATTTCCAGTAGCACTGCTGGACGTTAAAACTGTAAAAAACATCTAAGTATTGAATGAAATGTCTTCTAATTTTTAAATTTGATACGATGGACTTATAATGCCGACGGTATAACATCCCAGCAGTTTATTTGGTGGCAATTAACGCGCTTTTAGACAGTAAGAATTAATGGTGTATAGCCACCTGCCGCTATCCATCGGTCACCAATGAGCGTATTGGCAATTGACACTTTACTGACTCTATGGTAAGCGGGAAGAAGACGAAAAGAAGAATCAAAAATTTTTAACTCTCATTGTAACCAGTAAAGTGGTTGTGTGCGCACAAAAGTTAAACTTTGTAGGCGTTGAAGTGATTGTGTATGTAAAAAAGGCCACCGTGTAGTCGTGGAAGTGCCTATTTTCATTTTATTGGCCCTTCGGTCGTGGAGGTGATTGTGTGTGCAAAAAAGTAACAGTATGTAGTCGTTGAGGTGGCAATAGACTTCCTTTTCCTGCGAAGGAAAAAAATTTTGTGCGTAGAACGGAATTAACTGTTTCGCGTTCCTTTATACATTCACACAGACAGCGTGAATTTTTTCAACAGATCTTCAGTGCATTTCAACTGAATAGGTTCAAGATTTTCGTTACATTAAAACTCGTTACATAAAACACGTATTATTTTTATCTTGATTTCTAAAGTCTTGAGTTCAAAGATGTTTAATAGGAAAAAATAATTAATAATGAACTTAGTACGATTTTTAACGGTTTTTCTTCCAACAAATGTATTTTTTAAGGCAATTTTTTTGTTTCATCTGAATAGGTTCATTAAGAATAAAATCAATTTCCGTCAAGTATTTTTTGAATTCGCCCATAATTGTGTGTTTTCCTTACATTTTCAACTGTTTTCTATAAGAATCTTTAAAAACTGGTCGCATAAATAATTTTTCTATAAAGAAAAGAACAAAATTATAGCGTATGGACAATTCTGACTTAATCAATGAAATATGGCAAAAAAAAAAAAAATTGTGCGAATTTATAATATTGTCAACAACGTGTTATTCGAATTCCAGTGTATCTAAGAAGACTACAAATTATAAAGAACCCATCTCTAAACACCATTCGAAAAGTAAATCAACTCCCGTTTACCCGTGAACGCATGTTCTAAAAAAGTAATGAAACATATTGTTCTATAGAATGAAAAAAAAAAAAAAAAAATCGATATGTATAAATTATTTATAATAAATATTATTATTTTCGTCATTTGAGAAAAAAGGATGCTAATTAATTACACTGGCCATCAAAAAATTTTTTTTCGTTCTCCTTAAAAAAAAAAAATATGTGGACTAGATGGAATTCCGCTTGCTAAACTCGAATCTGCTTTCAGTTTTCTCCCATCAGATTGAGATTTTTTTTTATGGGCGTATTTATTATTTTATTCCAAAATATGTGGAATAAAATTTAAGTCGTTATACTAAAAAATTTTTATCCGCTCAATAATTTTGGAGATATTTCGAAATAAGTGTCCAAAAAAAATTTGTTTATGCTAAATTCAAGATTTCTTTTTTTTTACTAAAATTTCTTTAAAGTGAAAACATCAAAAAAGTTTCAGTTTATCATCTTTATCTCAAAGCTGGCAAAACTACGAGTAAATAAAGACACGTATCATAAAAATTGATGCACAAATCTTGATTGGATTCACAATTAAGTTAGGATACCCATGCATACCTACAGTTAAGTGGAAATACAAAACAATAGTGGGCAAAAAAAAAAAAAAAAAAAATTTTTTTTGTCTTAAATAAAGAAAATAAATGGGTGGATTAGATGGAATTTAATGTGTTAAATAAGAATCAGCTTTTAATTTTTTTCTATCACGTATTGATTTTTTTTTTTTTATGGGCATGACTACTCTGACCCCACTTGTATAACTCGAGAACTGTTTGTCCAATTAAGATAAATTAAACTCAAATATATAGTGATCTAAATTGTCTTTGAGCTGCATTTACATATTTTTTTTATCCAGTTAATATTTCCGTAGTTATTCGGTAATTAGTAACGAAAAATTATTATTTTTTTTTTTTAATTGTGAAAATTTTGATCCATAACTCTGAAATTCTTGAGCGAATAACAATAAATAATGTTGACACACCACAATTTGACACAGACAATTTTTGTATGCATCTTTTAATGTATCATTTATCAAAATCGTGTTAACGGTTCTTGAGTTATAGTCTAAATTTGGCAAAACATACTCGAATTTTATAGTGTGACCGCTGAATAAGGTGATAATATTAGTCATGCCCATAAAAAATCAGTACGTGATAGAAAAAAAGTGAATGCAGATTCTTGTTTAACTCGTCAAAATCCACCTAGTCCATCTATTTTTGTTTCAAGAAAAAATTATTATTTTTTTTTTTTTTGCCCACCACTGTATTTCTACGCAATTGTATGTAACATGAGTATTTTTGCTTAACTGTGAATAAAATCACGATTTGTGTATAAATTTTGATGATACATACCTTATTTTATTTGCAACATTACCAGCTTTAAAATAAAGTTTATAAACTGTAACATTTTTGATGTTTTCATTTATTAAAAGAAATTTTAGTAACAAAAAAATCTAAAATTTTGCATGAAAATGATTTTTTTAGATACTTATTTCAAAATAACTTCGAAACCATTGAGCACATAAAAAAAAGTTTAGGTGATTTGAAGATTTTATTAGTACGCTTCTTTTGGTGTATTACTTATGTCAATAATACACACCGTTCTTGAGTTATGAGGAAATGTACTAAAGTAATGGCCTTACTATGGGCGAAATATTAGACACGCCCATAAAAAAAATCCAGACCTGATGGAAAAAAACTGAAAGCAGATTCGTATTTAGCACATCAAAATGCATTAAGTTCAACTATTCGACTTCAACTAAAATTTATTAAAATAAAGGATATTTTGGAAGTAGTCGTGGCAAGATCTAATCACCCAATCTTTTTGTAATATTTGCATAACAAATTTTCAGCCATTACCTTGAAATGTTTAAATAATTTTTAAAAAATTGCTGATATGATTTATGGCATATTTTTTTCTAATATTTTCAAAGATCGCAACAAGTCACAGCCAATTTTCTCAAATATAATTTTATAGATCTTATTTTATATATAAATCGTATTTTTAAATTGGAACTCGTTGGAACTTTTTAGTTTCTGTTCATTAAAAATAGAATTGCCCAAAAAATATATTTTTTAATATAATGATTTCTTTTAAATAAAAGGCAACATTTTCAGTATTGATTTTTTAACCTAACAATTTATACTAAAATAAGGACTTCGCATGAAAAAATCCGTGCATGCTCTTGGTCTTATAACTTTTGCTGTGGTGAAAACTAAACAATTCTGTTAACAGATTTACATTTGTCATTATGCTCACTAGTTATGTCTTAAGTTTCATGGTTATGGTGAAACTAGTTTTTCTTAAAATGGAAATTGAACAAAAAACACCAAAACATATAATTGAAATTTTTCATGAAATCTTACATCGGTCATATAAAACAATTGCTAGGAAGGCAGTTGTGTCAAAAAATACAGTTTCTTGGGTCACAATATTATACAAAGAAGTCATGGTCACAGAATGTGAACCTGGTAGTGGAATAAAAATTTTATCTTCAGGCTGTAGGACTTAGACAAAATAGAAAGAATTTTCAGAGAAAATTCTTTCATCTCTGGAAAAAAAGTTGAAAGGAAATCGAACCTGAAGATGTATTAAGTACAAAAAATCCTAATAGAAACGCAAAACAAGAATTTGGAGGTAAAAAATAACTTGAAAGTTCTTCAGACGAATTTTTTCATAATTATGATTAGTGCATAATAGACGATGAAACGTTCATACAGGCTAACTTTTTTCAACTTCCTTGTCAGGAATTCTATGCTGCAGATGCTAGAAGGCTTATGGCAGAAAAATATCGTGTATCAAAGAAATCAAAATTCCCAAGAAAGTTTTTGTTTTGGGAAGCCATTAAGTCATAAAAAATGGTTAAATTAACACAGAAATATACGTGAATGAGTGCCTTTGGAAAAGACTTCTCCCTTTCCTAAGAAAATACAGTGTATCCACTTTTTTTGGCATGTTCTCGCTTATTCTCATTACAACAACAAAACAATGGAGTGGTTATAAAAAAATTGTTAGTGATTGTACCGAAAAATGCTCATCCATCAAATTTTCCGGAACTCCGAGCAATTGAAAGATATTGGGCTCTAGTAAAAAATAATTTAAAGAACTTTAAAAGCTCCGCTTAAAATGAAGCGGAGTTTAATAATACAAACAAGTGACCGAAACACGATAAAACCTTTAATTTGAAGAATTCTGGAAAATATCAGATATTTTCCTAAAAACCAACAGAAAATAATTTATTCTTTTACGTTTAGAACTTGAACATAATAATCATAAATAAAATTATAATTTTTTAAAAATTCGCCCATTGGTTTAGTTTATATAAGCAGATTTGTATGCACGGATTTTTTCGTGCACAGTCCTTAATTTAGATACATTTACTGTTACATGCCAAAAATAATTATATCAATATCTGTATTATTTACAGAGATATATGAAGTTAAAGTTAACATACTTCTTTACAAAAGTTGTAAATAAAATGAATTAATAAATTTTTATAAAAACTACCATAAAAAAAACTACCCAAATGAATTGGCTTTTATTTATTTACTGAACTATGTGACATAATATTGTTTCCTGACACTATAAGTATTTTTATTGTTATTCAAACATATTATTGCTGAATGCATGAATCAAGTTCATATACAAAGAAAATATGGTTGCAGATCAACAATATTTTTATTGTGATTTAACCATATTATGGTGCTACAATCATAATATGACAATACTCGATTATGATTGCTATTCACCTTATTTTTTCTTTGCGTGCACTCACATGGAGATCGATGTTGTTTTTGATATTTATGTAAACTAATTTCCAGAAAAAAATTTGTTTCATTCCATAATGTCTCAATTTTAACCCATTGACGATCAAAAAAATTTACTTTTCTAAGAAGTTTCATTGTCTTGGTAAGATTTAGTAAGATATCTGTGCTGAATATGAATATTCATGAAGTAAAAATAATTCTCTATACTATTTGGTAAATTCAGAAGGGTGTTATCTATTGCAGTTAAAACCGGGAAAAAGTATCAAAGAATTGAAGAAGATTTTCTTTTATGACAATGCTTCATCTCATGTTAAGCGATTAGTTTACATTTACTTAGAATAGAGAATAGTGGATGATATGTTTTGCTCCAATCATCATATAGCCCTGACATTGCTTTCTAAATGCTATATGTTTCATTCGCTTCAAAATGTCTTAGCTGGATAAGGTATCAAAAATAGGCTTAATTTCTTTTTGACCTCAAAGAAGTGAATTTGGGATGGAAGCCATAAATTATCAAAAAGATGGGAAAAAATAATAAAAAGATGTTATAAAACTATAAAATGCAACATAATTCTTAGCTTCAAACCTTTTTTGCTATTTCAAACGATTGTGTTTTGCTAAAATTCTGTGAGAAACATTTTCATTTAGTTCAAATCCAGAAGAAAATTTTCTCAAAATCTTACAACTTTTACACAGTAATTCTAAAATTTTCTATTTCATATCGTATTACATAATAACCACCCAGATATTGTTCAAATTAATATTAATAATTATATTTTAAAGAAATGTGTGTAAAACCAAAAATAGCTACATAGACTTATTTAAAAAGAACTACTGATTTTTTTATAACGCGCATTTAAAATTCCAATTTTTTAAATCAAATTATTAAGAAACCATTTAAAACAATACATTAAAAATTTTAATATTAAAACGACCTTCCTAGAATTTGCCATTAGTGGTGACCCACCGTTTTAATTATGACTAATGTGTGTGACCCATTAAATCATTGTAATAACCCTACTAAATGATGATGACAATGATCATGATAATCGATTTACATGCTTGACAAATTAACTCAATTTACACTAAACATTTTTTTAGTATAAACTAAACTACTACCAGACAGAAGACAAGAACAAATACTAAATCTTAAAACGAACTGATAATCAAGATTCGTAAGAGGCTGACAACGATAATCATCTACATATCTGTTTGAGGGGAGAGAGAAAAACATAGAAGCAGACAAAACAGAAAACGGTGATTATCACTCATGTTCTACTGTTTTTTATTTTTCCATTTCTGTTTAATATTTAAATCAGAATTTGTTAATGTAAATTTTTGTTCACACTATTAATCTTGTGACACACACACTGAAACTAAGAGGCACGGCGGCTGGTTAATAAAACTGCACCCTAGGGTGGTCAAATAATGTGTGTGTGCGTCCGCATTGACTGAGCGCCTGCCTGCAGTGTTGCATATGAGGATGGTTGTTGGTTAGTTGGTAGGTCTAAGAGCATAACGCTGACAATGATACCTGTTGCATTTACACAAAAGATGTAGATCTTAAGGCTAATGTTGTTGTTGCTGCTTTTTTAATGTCATGTGTTATCGGTTTCAAAATCAGGAGCTCGTACAAATTTTGTTTGTTTTCATTTCATTTGGGAAGATGTGTATCTTGTTCATCTCCTGTATTTTTTTGTTTCCTTGGATTTTCTAGAGTAAATTTATTTATTTGTTGTCTTTCAGAAAAGTGAATTTATTTTGGGGAATCTTTTGATTTACGACTGTGAAAATTGAGAAGTTTGTTTTATTTTATGATTTAATGCAAAATTTCTAGGTTTTAAATCAAATTAAATGGGGTTTATTTTTTTACGAAAGAAAGAAATTTGATAAAAATATATTTAAAATAATGTGGGTTAATGGTGGATGTTTATAAGATTTATGTTTTTAATTTTGGGAGGTGTTTTTTTATCACTTTTTGTTATATAATTAAAATTATACATATTTTGAAAAGCTTTTTTTTTTCAAAATCAGCTTCAAACAAACTGTTTCACTTTTAAAACTTTTAAAACAAATCTTTAATTGTTATACCCGTACTTTGTTTAACATAATAAAATCATTTCATTGTTTTATACTTAAAAAATTCCTAAAAGTATTTGGGAATCTTTCAAAATCATTTTACTTAAACTTGTTGCATTTTCTTTTCATTAAGTAGAAAAAATAGTTCCATTTAATTTCATTAAACCACCAGAAAAAAATTTCTCCACTTCAAAATTTACCAAAAATGATGAAAAGGTGTCAATAAATTACCTTCAAAGTACCCATAAAAACACTATACCACAATTGTTACAGCGTACAAGTTGTTGATTTCTTCCAAAAAATGGTTTTCTTTTAAGATTTTATTTCATTCTCCTTCACATCTTAACCGCATTTGATGTATTTGTTCAAACATCAATACCTTATCTGGTGTTTTTTTATGTCATTTTATTGTTTTCATTGGAAATCACCAAAGATGCGGTTGAAGATGTGCGTTTTATGAGCGCTACAGGGAAATGAAGAAAATTGGGTAGGTAATTAAGTTTATTGTGGCCTATAGCTCAGTTTCTGAACTACTTAGCTTAAAGCTAATGCTATAGTCTGTCTAGACCATAAGTAAATCTATAGGTTATTCTATAATTTAATCATAGTCTACTGTTTACCCGGTGAGTATAACGGGGGTTACGACTTCCCGAAACTTAAATTTTGCAGTTAAGATGAGTGTACTCAAATAGTACAATATGTCGAAGAATTCCTGCAACAATGCGAGAGAATACCGCCCTCAATTACGTATCCATTCTCTAGGCTACCCTTCAGAGGGATGTGTGAAACCCTAGTCCAAACATGGTCCACATTGAATGACTTCTTGGCTTGTTGCCAGGTTATAAACGACTGAAATTACATCTATTGGATAGGTTGAAAACGCAAAATCTCCCAAAAATCATAATGGTCCAGATCCAGTAACAAATTATTCGCTTTGGAAAACTCAAAACAAATAGCGTAAGGAAGTAAGAAATTAAGCCAAAGTCAAAAAGAAAGCCAAAGTGCTAACGCACAGTTAAGTGCCTTGATTTATATGGGGACAAAAAAAGTTGCAAATGTACCCCCCTAAAAATAAAATTTTATATGTTTTAAACTAATTCCCAAAATATTTCGGTTCAAATATTTGATTTACGTGAGCTGGACCATTTTTAAAATACCTCCAAATATATGGTTTTCGATTAACAGTATAAACAATTTTTAAATTTTTGTAAAACAAATTACAAAATGTAAAAGAAAAACGACGTCTAATACATATTGAGCAAAAAATATTTAAAAATTTGTTTTCATTCTCGCGAAATTAAAATTTTAGTAAAATTTTCAATGATTTTATTTTAAATATAAAATTATATTATATTTTAGGGCATTATTGGAAAGCACTCATTAAATGCTTTTGATATGTGCATTCATTTAACCCTTTAGTTCCACAAATAATATTTTGGGATTTCCGGTCTATAATTGGTTAAGTTTATTTTTATACCAAATAAGTGATTAGGACATACATGTATTCAAAAGCATAAATTTATCAAAAAAGCGGAGAATTGGTATAAAATGGCTGCTAAATTAAAAAGACTCCTTATTATTCGATTATTGTCGCGGTTTTAAATGAACTTATTATGCTTTCCATAAATTTATCAATATTTAAGAGTAATAAGTACTTCCATGAGATTTTTTTGCTAATTTAAGCTTTTGGGAACTAAATGATCATAATGGCTCATAATGAGTTAATTACGTGTTATCTTCAATAGTAATAGGATATACAATTTCTATGGTACATTAAAACCTAATATATTTTGAAAAATGTCCGAAATATATAAAATTACATGTTTGAAAAAAGAAAATATGATAAAGAATTTTAGTAAAATCTTAATATTCCGCGACTAAAAAAAGACATAATAATTATTTAAATGATTATTGAAGGTCGTAGTATGCCTCTATTATAATTTGAAGTTAATTTTCTTATAACTAAAATTTTGATAATGATATTGAAAGAAATATGTAATTTCAGAGGTGTCCAGCTTACGTAAATCTTAACATTTAGATGTAATATTTTGGGAATCATATAAGAACATACTAATCTTCATTTCTAGAGGGCAACTTTTTTTTCGTGAGGCACTTTGCTATATAAGTATTTTAGCCATTTGTAGTGTTAACGCATTAGTGCGCAGAGTCCGTTATAAGGGACTCTAGAATTTTCTACAGCAGCATTTTCAAAAATTTAAATTTTTAAATAACAAGTGAGCTATGCCGTTACTGATATTCTAACAAAACATATTTTAATTCATTTGATTCAGTTTTTGGGATATAGTGTTGTATTTTATGCAAAATATTGAAAACCAATTTGTAAAAAACAAAAATCTCGAGATGGATAAGAAAATTTAGAATATATCAAATATTATGTGCAACGATTCAATTGATGTAAAAAAAATTATGACAAGATGTTATGCGACATACATGTAGTGACTTTCAATGCAACATTCCCTAAAAGGGACACTGCGTCCGAAGTACAATAGTGATAAGATATTTTTGTGATATATAGACTCACAGTTTCCGACATATTGCATGAATTGGATGCCTCTGACGAAAATGAGTTCAATAACGTTGCAATTTAAACAATTCCACATCGATATTACAAGAGCATGGGAGGCATTGCGGTTTAACGTTCGCGATATTTGCATATCTCCTTGATGCCTCAGTTGTTAATGTATGGTTTCTGATGAAGGAATTACATCCCAATGATCCGACATGTGCGCAGTGTCCGTTAAAAGGGACGGTCCATAACTTCAAAACTTTAAGATATTTTTAAGAAAGTGTTTTTAAAACGTACAAAACAGATAATTTTTATTAATAATTATTGAAAATTATTCAAGAAATTGCCCAGGGAACTTCGTCCACTAATGGGTTAATCCACCATTTCATAATAAAAACAAATATAATTAATTCAATTGATTCCCATAAATTATTCCAATTAAATAACATAATTTACATTTAAGATGATTTTTATTTAAATTATTTATATTTTTGTACCAACTAATTTGCTTTTAAAGAAAAATATGTAAAAAATGGTGAAAATAGTTTTGAATTTCCTTTATTAAAAAATCATCAAATTAGGGGTTTAACCCATTGTCCAAAATTAGGTGTTAAAGCCAGACGGATCGCCTAAAACGTTAATTTTGCGAACACGCATCAATGGTCATTTAGACCATAATTTTTAATCTTCTTTCCAAAAAGTGCTTTTATGCTATGGATGTATTCTAAATGTAGATAGCTTTAAATTTGAGATAAAAAATTTTCAAAATGTTATTCAGAAAAATTTTCCGGGTCCAAAAATTGCACGATTTCTGAAAATTTCCAGGCCCTGTATTGACGACATTGACGAGATCACATTAAGTGCAGCTAATGCAAAACTAGGAGTTTCTGAACTAAAGAAATCGTAAATAAAGCGTCATAGAAGGGACTATGGCACACAGATGATTAATCTACCTGCTGAACTAAATAGCACGGTTCTAGAATTCCGGAAAGTCAGTGGATATACATCACATCGTAGGAATCGGAAGATGATAAAATGAGAAAATGGAATTTGAACAAACGACAAACCCAATCAATGCCAAGCGGTAAAGGATTTTCTTTCACGGACTATCCGCTAAACTCGTCGTATGAAAAATGTCGGCTACATACTTGTACAAAACTTCGCCATTCAGTGTCAGTAGTGTACCTACCTCGTATGTGTTCAAGTTGTATGAAATTAATAATGTAAATAGGAAACATATTGGTATTAACTTCACAATACTTCAGTTTCGAATTATTAAATAACATTACGTTTTTGTGTTTAAATTATGTAAATAATTATTGTATTGTCGATGTAACTATAACCGTTATGGAATCGTAATGTTTCTCCAAGTGGAAACATAATACTGTATGAAAAATAAATGTTACAAAAAATGATGATACACCGATATTCTAGTAATATATATGGTTTGGTCAGTCAATATACTCATATCGATCACTAGGATCTTATATTCTCAACTGACAGTTTAAGTGGCGTCAATCACCCAAGTGAATGTAACCAAATGATATTGCAATATCTAGGCGAATAATACCATACAATTGTCCACCAAACTACTACTTAGGAAACCATCAACTTCCGAGAATACGAGAGCCAAATTTTTAATAATCAAAAAGAACAACTTTAATCAGTTATGTCCCAAGAAGGAAGGCAAACTGGGTGATGAAAAACCCCCTCATAGCTGTCCTCTTTTTTATGTTGTACAGGGAGAGTAACAAAAGAAAATTTGACCGCAATGTCGTGAAAAATAGGAGGTAACAAAGCACCAAGTAAATGAGAATACGGCTAGAAAGGTGGATATAGCAACATGAAAGAAATATTGAATCCGAAATTATTAACGCTGCTTCTAATTGGTCAAGGACCAAACTATAGAAGATACTATGTAATGAATTGCAGAATATAGTACCTATACTCAAGTCAATATTCTACTCTATAATCTAATTCGTTCTATATTTTAATTTATAATTTTATTTATATATTATTATATACTCTAATTTACCGTTTAATCTATAGTCTAATGAAATTCATTCCATAAATTACCGTAGTGTTATTCTTAGTCGTTATTTATCCTTAAATTTCTTAACATTTAAATTTTATTCGTAGGTTCTATTTTCGGTTTCATTAATTGTATAACAAACCAAAATCAAAGCGCTTTTATGTTAATTTAAACGCATTTAAATAACCCATAAAACATCTTTTAACCAAAAAAAAAGAAAGAAATAATTTTAAAAATAAATAACATCAATTTCAAATTCAATTTAAATTCGATCGTATCGCATGGCACGTTTTTATTTATATTTTATTTCTATATATTGTGTACCTATATTTTAAATCATATAATATCTTAAACTTTATTTGGTATTGTCTTTTAAAAATAAACACAACAAAAAATTCCAAAAAAAGAAATTCATTGTTATTGTAACATTTATTTAAATTCATTTGAAAATCTGTTATTTTTTCAAACCAACAATCAATCAAAATTTTTACGATGTGTTTTTTTATTTCAATTTTACATAGAAATTTCTTGTAGGAAATAAATCTGACTTGATTTGTTAGATATTAGTATTAATGTTGTTGTTGCTGTATTATTTTGTTGTTGTTTTTCAATTAACATAATTTAATTATTGTTTTAAATTAAATCAAACGTTATTTACTACATGGGTGGTTGTTTGATTTTGTTGTTTTTTTTAGCCATGTTCTTGTGTGTATGTGTATTTAAATATTTTATGGTTTTTTCCGTGTAAATGTTAATGGATCTTTTGTTTGTTTTGTATAGGGGAAGAGGGAGTTTTTGTCTTTAGACTATTTTGCTTTTAGCTAGACATAATGTCGCATTAGTTTATTTTAATGCAAGGAAATGATCTATAAATGTCAAATTTTTATTGGATTTCTATGTATAACAATAGCTGTAGACACTTTGATTTTTAATAGCTAAGAGAGTGTTATTTTATGATTAAAACACCCACAAATTGTTGCATTTATTGCGGACATGTGACAAGGGAATTAAAAAAAAAATAAATGTATTAATTTGATTGAATTTTAAAATATCTATCAATAGGATAGACTGGATTATGAACTAAAATATAGACTAAAGACTGGGCTAAAGAATGGGATATAAAAATGACTTTAGAGTAGATTATAGACTAAACTATAGACAAGATTAAATAAAAAAGGCTGGACTATAAACTATAACAGACTAAACTAAATAGACTATAGACTAAACTATACATAGACTAAACCATAAACTTAATAGTCTAGACTATATAGATTAAAGTATAGTACAGACTATAAAATAAAGTATAGTCTAGGCTATATATAGAATAAACTACAGTCTAAACTATAGACTAAACTATAGTCTAAACTATAGACTATAGACTAAACTATAGACTAAATTATAGTCTCGACTATAGATTAACTATAGTTTGGACTATAGACTAAACTATAGACTAAACTATAGTCTAAACTATAGACTAAACTATAGACTAAACTATAGTCTAGACTATAGACTAAACTATAGCCAAGACTATAGACTAAACTGTAATAGGCTAAACTATAGACAAAACTTTAGGTTAGACTATAGACTAAACTATAGTCTAGACTATAAAATAAACTATAGACTAAATTATAGTCTAGACTATAGACTAAACTATAGTCTGGACTATAGACTAAACTATAGTCTATACTATAGACTAAACTATCGTCTAGGGTATCGACCAAACTTTAGTCTAAACTATAGACTAAACTGTAGTCTAGGGTATCGACCAAACTATAGTCTAAACTATTGAATAAATTATAGTCTAGACTATAGAATAAACCATAGTTTAAGCTATAGACTAAACTATAGTATAGACTATAGACTAAACTATAATCTAGACTATAAACTAAACTATGGTCTAGACTATAGACTAAATTATAGTCTAGACTATAAACTAAACTATAGACTAAATTATAGTCTAGACTATAGACTAAACTGCAGTCTAGACTAGAGACTAAACTGCAGTCTAGACTATAGACTAAACTATAGTCTGGACTATAGACTAAACTATAGTCTAAACTATAGACCAAACTATAGTCTAGACTAAACTGTAGTTGGGACTATAGACTAAACTGTAGTCAGGACTATAGATTCAACTATAGTCTAGACTATAGACTAAACTATAGTCTAGACTATAGACTAAACTATAGCCTAGACTATAGACTAAACTATAGTCTAGACTATAGACTAAACTATAGTCTAAACTATAGACCAAACTATAGTCTAGACTATAGATTAAACTATAGACTAAACTATAGTCTAGACTATAGACTAAACTATAGACTAAAGTATAGTCTAGACTAAACTGTAGTCGGAACTATAGACTAAACTATAGTATAGACTATAGACTAAACTATAATCTAGACTATAAACTAAACTATGGTCTAGACTATAGACTTAACTATAGTCTAGGATATCGACCAAACTATAGTCTAAACTATAGACTAAACTATAGTATAGACTATAAACTAAATTATAGTTTAGACTATAGAATAAACCATAGTATAGCTTAAACTATGGACTAAACTATAGTATAAACTATAGACTAAACTGTAGTCTAGACTAAACTATAGTCTAGACTTTAGACTAAACTGTAGTCTAAACTGTAGACTAAACTGTAGTCTAGACTATAACTAAACTATAATCTAGACTATAGACTTAACTATAATCTAGACTATAGACTAATTTATAGAACCATAGATAGGACTATAATCTGGACTATTGTCTGAACTAAACTAAATTATAGACTGTAGTTTGTGATATAGACTGGACTATGGACTAAGTTATAGACAAGATAATAGCTAAAATTATGGACTACATTACAGTCTATAGTTTAGGCTATAACTGGACTATAAACTTAAAAAATTTATAAAATACCATCATCTTTCTGTTATTTAATTTTTAATTGATTTAAATTTTTATTTGATTTGCCCACCTCTGTCATTTAACTCCAAGTTAATTTAAATAATTAATATGACATGTTTTAACCATGTGTGTGGTGACTGTAACACAAAAAAATATAAGACCTTTATGCCTTATTTGTTTTTTTTTGCAAGATTTAACAAAAAAATTGATTAATATCATCAACATCTACATCATTCCACATTCTCTAGCTAAAGTTTTTCATAGTAAAAATTCTAGAGAAATCGTTGTTGTACTTTAAAACAAAATTACAAATTGTAATATCACATTGTTTTTGTTTTGTTTTTTCTGTACAACAACAAAAAATAATCATTAAATAACAACGAAAAGAAAAAAAAAAAAAAGTAATTAAAAGCAATAAAACAAAAGGTATGTACGAGTTAATATCAACACAAAAATTAAAATTACCTGATTTCACAAAAGAAGCAAAACAGACAAAAAAGTAACTAACATTTTAAGACAGAGAGTAGACAGTCAGTCAGTCAAAGTAATTATATACGTGAATGTATGTATGCATTCATTCACCTGTTGCCCATAAAATTTCCGAAATTATAAAACAAAACTCTTAATATTTAACAAAAATGTACAAGTAACTCGTAATCTTTAAGAGATTTTTTTTAACGAAAAAAGCTAAATCTCACAGACATAAATGAACTAAAGGTGAATAAACGGTTTAACTTTAAATAAAAATATAAAAAAATTGTGTTAAATTTCAAATCTTTCAAAAATTTGGTCTCATTAACAAAACCCCCAAAAAAATTTGCTTACATTTTAAGATGAAACGTAATGAAATGAAATGTTAGTACTTAAATTTTAGTATGTTAGTATAAAGTTGCTTTATTTATGTTATTGTTGCTACTTTTTTTTAAGTTTTTTGTGTTTTTGTTTTCGGTTGCCCTTTCCACATACATTTTGTTTTGTGAAATTTTGTTAACGGATGCAAAGCATCATTTTTTCGTTTAGCTTGTTTGTTTTCGTAGATGTTTTAGCATCCGTTTTATGTATTTTGTTGGGTTAGTGTTTGGTGTTTTTAGAGTTTTATAAGCTACCGCCATTTTTAGTTTCTTTTTTTGGACAAGATTTTTCTAAATGGCAGTTAATTTGCTTTGTGTTGTTTTGTGTGAGTTTTTGGTTTTGGCATTATAGCAAAAAATTAATGAACTGAAAGGTGTAACCGTTAGAGTACTTTACAGTATTGTTTAATTTGGGTTTTTATTACTCTTTAGGAATTTTTATGTTATGTTATTTGCTGTTGCTAGTTTTGAATTTTATATAGTTTTTTGGTGACTTGGCAATTATCATTTGGAAACTATTAGTGCATTCAATAGTTATAGATAGTTGATGAGAATATTTTGTAATGAGTAATGTAGTTAATGGTCGAAAACATATTTTATAATATAAAATAGCTAAATCAAATATCAAATTATTTATTCCAAGATGAAATTGAATGAATATAAAATTATTTAAATATTTTTTATCCTCATTACTTTTATATTACAAATATTTTTAAATAACAGTTCAATGTCTTTTAATCTTAATATAGCACATTGGGGTAAAAGGGGTAGAAAATGGCGCTTAAATCAACACCTTAATGATCACAGTTTATTTTTATATTTATTAGTAAGTAAAAAAAGTGCATTTTTAGAATTATATTTTTTTTACAGAATGATAAAATTCTGTCCGTCTATACATTGGTATAGAGTACTTTAATAGTATTTTAATGATCTCATATTATTTTTAGAATTTAAATTTTTTTTTTTGGCAGAATGGTAACGTTATCCGTCCGTCTATATATTGGAGTTAAATTGGTCGAAAATGGCACTTTTTAATGGTACTTATATCAATCAAAAAGTTAAAAAAAATTTACTTTTGGAATTTTTACATTTTTTTTTTTGAGAGAATTCTGATGTTCGTCCATTTGTTTGTTAATTTTTGCAAATTTCCTAAAATTGATAGATAATTTTGTCCTTCAACTAATTACAAATAAATATAATAAAATCGGTCGAACATTTTGGGCTACATATTGAAAAAACTTGACCAAGATCTTGCAAAATTGAAATAGTATTTTAGGACAATTTTCATAGAAATAATAAAAATATTTGGTAAAAAACAAAATTTTGAAATACTTGTGAAAAAACACAATAAAATACCTGTAGTTAGTGGTTACATTTTAAAAATTATATTTAAAATCTTTTTATTTAAAAAATGTACTCCTTTTACACTATTATACTTTGTTTTAATAAAAGAGTTTCATATTCTATAATACATATTAAAAAATGTATTAAAGAAAGTTTTATAAAATGTCATATTATTTTTCATTATTAAAATAACTTTTAAAAAATTAATAAAAATAAAAAATTAACAGAATTGAATTAAACTACAAATAAATAAGTGTGTTTCAAAAATGTCAAGATTTCAACATACAAAGTATTGAAGGTATTTACAGTAAAATACTACATTTGAAAATATTCTGGTTTATCTACTTTAAATAAACCGGGGGGTTATTTTGCTTGCAATAATAAGCCTTTTTTTCTTTTGATTCCAAATACATCTTTTTATTTAAGCTTCAAAATACATACGTAAAACAAAAATAAATATAAGTATTACAAAAATAAATATTTTTAATTGTGGTATTTACAAGGCTTAAAATCATTTAATCTAATTTTAAGTGTCGTTAATGAAGGTCTGCATGTCTTTTTTTAAATTAATTTTCAGGCTCTTTTGCAATAGCATTGCACATAAGAGAGCATTTTTAAGAGAAGTCCTTTCCGTTCCGCCTCTTTTTGGAAAAGAGAACGGAACGCCTTGCCTACAATTATACGTCATGTACAGTACCGAGCATAAAAAATGCAACGCTATGTGATATTATCTTTGTTGGCATATTTTATTGCTTATAGTGAGACCCGATGTAACAGTACTATTGTGATTTTATTATTAGTGGTCATAGGCAACTGTTATATATAATTTTGTCGAATATGTTTGTACATAAGGAAAATTAATAAACGTTTAGTAAAAGCAGTTCTAAATTTCAGCGAGCAAACAAAAAAAAAAAAAAAAAAGGATTTTTCAAATTTTAATAAAAATGTTTATTGGAAAAGGTTGGACACTATAGTATTGTTAAATAACATGATTTTTTTTTTTTTTATTAGAAAATAGATGAAATCTACAGATACTAAAACTATTAGCAATAAATTCCAATTTCTTTTAAATTTTGATATTTTTCTAATTTTTTTTTGGAAATCTTGCTTTTTGATATTTTTGGAATTATTTTTTATTTATTTATTTATTTTACAAAAATTCTTTATAAAAAAGCAAAAAGTTTTCGACTGAAATATTGTAAACTGTTCCGATCTTTATTGTGATGCAACCAATAGCTAAATATATGCAATTAATATTCTATATATCTATCGCATATATATTTTCCATTTTATATATCTTTAGTCATAATCAGTTCATCCGCAAGTAAATATACATATAAATGTCAATGTAATAATTATAATTAAATTTGTCATCAGTTCAAAGGACTATAAACCAGTCTCAAGCGATACAAGAATATAAAATGGTGGCACTTTGTTTATTAGAAGTTTTTTTTATTATATCACCATCTAGTCCAATGAATTTGAAATATAGATCTGAGTCACAAATTTTGCTAAAATTCATTGAGAGATTTTGCAAAATAATTTATGAAATTAAGTTTATCTTTAAAAGATCATATAAATTAAAATTTATATAATTATAAAGAGTAACTAATTATAAAAAGAATCCTTTATATTTTTAAGTATATAGTAGGTATATGGGCTAACAAATAAACTCTTACTAAATCACTTTTAAACAAAGAAGAAGTTGCACGAACATCTTAATGCACTTTCTCAATTCCCAGCCTCATTTCTCAGTTTAAATTTTTTAGTTACCACAATAAAAATATTTATTTTATTATATTCATAAATTCATACAACAGAACAACTCTTTCATAATTATATATTATGCCATAAAATTTTAAATATCATCTGTTCTTTTTTACGAGCACTATCACAACAAAATAACATCACTTTATAATCATCATAAAACTTAAACGAGTAATAATGAGATAAAAATTACACATAATTTGTGGTAATTGTTAAAGAAAAGAAAGAAAGAAATAATTTCAACATAATAAAATTTAATAAATCTTTTGTTTTATTTGAGAGTTAATAAAATTAAATAATGATGTTTGTCATAAATGTCATAAATATTTTCATCTCACTACAAGTAGCTGTTAACTCCTTTTTTTAACAGGTGCTAAATGCTGCTTTGTTTTATACTTTTTTAAGATAAACACCTAAATCTTAAAGATGACATTGCGGTAGACCAAATTTTCTCAGGCTTATGCATCAATTGAAAAGAAAGAGCTATTAATTTTTGTTCTCAAAAGAAAAGCCACTTCATTGAAAAGATTTATTTTGAAGATTATAAAAGGAACAAAGAACAATTTACGGAAATCATAAAATTTGTGTTATCTTAACAAATTTTTCAGGGCTGTAAAAAAAATTATGAGAAATGTGTGATAATAAATTGTTTGTTAGTTATTTTTCATTTAATGATGTGAAATGAAAATTTTAAAAGATTAACTAATTTTAAAGGATTATGGAAAATTTTTATGAATGAAATAAATATTAACTCTTATGTTAAAAAGAGAGCAGCCTGGTTATGTTTTTTATAAATATAATTACCAAAGTTTGTTTGAGACAACTATATATATTTCTTTTGAAGCTTTTTATTAGTCATTGTTTAAGTATTTTAATATTTAATAATTCATAACTTTAAAAGTATTTTAATGTTTTTTTTTTTTTTATATTAAAATAAAACCTTTCTTTTGGCGTCTGTTTTTATAAATATAATAATTAAATTGTTTTTTTTTAAGTTAATAATTTTCCTTTAACTTTATGGTTTTTGTGTTGCGCTAATTAATTACATTTTATTTTATTTTAATCATTATTTTTGTTAATTGTTTAATTTTATAAATGTCGGTTACTTTGGTTAATGTTTAAAAATTATGAGCGATTTTATTGTAATATTTTTTGAACGTATAACAATAATTAAAACATGTGCATAAAAAAGTTTAATTTAAAACAAGTGTAAGTTTTGCTATAGGTATGAGTAGACTTTTGGATGCGGTATTTAAAATAAAGACTTGCAGAATATTTTTACTCCAAATGCGGCTTATTCCAAGTGAGCTTCATCTGTGATAAAATGTTCTTTTCAAAAATCTAGATTAACAGCAAACTTAATGTTTAATTAAAGACATAAAAAAGTTTCTTTAGAAGTATCATTAATTTATTTTGATAATTTCTTAATTTTATTTTTTCTTTATTTTTATCATTCTGTTATATTTTGAACGAAACCATTTTTGAGGATTTCTTCTTATTTTTTTTGCCGATGCACGCCTTTTTTAAAGACAGATATTTGATTTTAAATTAAAACACTTTTGTCGCGATTTGGAAATTTTAATTGGGTAGAATCGAAACTGTTTGTAAACAAATTTGTAACTTCTATTAATCATAGTTTTATTACATATTAACTTCAATATTTTTGTATATGAAAAAGAATTACGTCAGCTCGACATGAGAATTTATTAAAAAATATATTTTGTGTGATTTTTGGAATTTAATTAAAATGTTGGTTTATGGAAAAACTACAAATTTTGTATCTGTAATAATGTGTTTGTTAGTTAAGATATCCCAACGAAATTTTCGGCAGTAATTGACTTCATCATTTGAAATGTTGAAGTTTAACAATTGAGGGTAGGTTTTACCGATTACTTTAAGATATATAAAAATCTTTAATTAAAAATTTTATATATCAGAGGTACCCATTTAAAGTTCCCATAGCACCGTTCCTGAATGGTTTATGGGGTGCCCCATGCGAACTCAAAATTACATATTCCTCTGCTAGGAATTTATGTACTCAAAACAGCCGATTAGAAATTATTGATTTATTTTATACCAAAATTTCCATGTGATAAATCAAATTGATAAATTTCTTTCAGTTCAAATAACTAAAATATACTATATTTTACGTTTTTCCGGTTCATGTGAAATTTTGTTCAGATGCAACAGTTCAAAAGTTATAAAATTCCTATTTTAGATTGATCCTTGAACTTTTTATACATAATTTTATTAGCGGAAAAGTATGAATTGAAATTATGACTGAAATTAGTTTGTTCTAGTATTTTGCCTATAACGTTCTTGTTTATTAACTGATTTTGATCATTCCAATTCCAAACAACCTTATATAAGTTATAAGAAAAATGTTTTAGCTAAATTTCTCACTTCTTTGTAGTCCGTTCTGTTCCTCTATCTTTCTTTAAGCAAACCTTCGGCCAGGACGGAAATACGACTCATAATCATATGAGGGCCTAGAATACATTTTCATAAAATACTTATGTCTACATTTTAAAATATTTGTTTAATCCTAAGCAATATTTTATGAAGCTCTTTATATAGATTTTTAATTCTTTGAAATCGGACTTTATGAATTTTGATAAAAAATCGTGTAAGCATTATTTAAAATAAACTCTTATTTATATGAAATAAAGCTTTAATATCGCTTACAATGTTTGCAAAATTCTCTGTAATCATCTGTTAGATTGACGAGAAAGTATGATCCTTTGAAATATTTTGATGTTCACATTATTAGGCATGTACAGACTTCAATAATTCCATAATTTTTATAATTTATTATTTTTTTTTTATTCGAAACTCTTTTTCCGTAATTTCTAATAACAGTGGAAGATTTTTTGGAAATCCGTTCTAATTTTGCTGGGTTTTGCTATGATTTTTATTATGTTATGAATGTTATTTTTAACAATAAAATAATAAAAAAGTAAATAGAAAGGATTTAGGAAACGAAAAGAGGTTTTTATTAAATAGGATATAATCGAATTTGAATGTGAAACAAATTGTTGAATTGTTGAATTTAGAGCCCAAACACAAGCAAGCTGATTTTTTTTATATGAAGATTTGGCAATTAAAACAACATAGCGGAATCCGCTGAAAATTAAAATCTATTTTTTTACAACATTTCTCAAAACCCGTCACTTTCTCACAATCCCTCTCTGTCGGTATTGCCGTTGTTGCAAAATGAATCACATAGGTTTACATTAAATTTATATAAGAAGGAAAGATAAAGATTTGCTTTATATTTTTTATGTATGAAGTTTAAGATAGAGACAAACATTTTTTATACATGTAGTTTTGTTGTCGCCATATGCAAAAAAAAATATTTAAAGAAACAAAAGCAAAATGTATGTGAAAACAGCTCCACGCCGCCATCTTTATTTAATTGCCATTTCTCTCTTAGAGCTTCCTTGTGTTTGGGCTCTTATATTGTGCAACCGACCCATATTTTTTTCTCATTAAAATGAAAACGTTAGAAAACATCTTATATAGTGGTTACGTCATTTTGGTCTAATATTTGAATAGTGTGAACATACCTTTAAACTAAGTTCACACTACGCTAATATTTGAAATTTTTTGAAAATATTTACTTCGTATAATGTGAACGCGAAATATTTTTACGATTCAAATAAGACAATAGCCGATTTTGGGCAAATCAAACTATATGCTTTTAAATAAAAATTCGGCAAGTCTGAACATTGTGCGAAAAAAAAAAATTGTAAAATATTTGGCTATTTTGAGTGAATTTTTGTTTGATCTTACAAAATAAATGTAAAATAAAATAGCGGCAAACAACAGCTTATATGTTGGACGGTTTAAATTGGTCAAAATTTATTGGCTTAAATTGGCAAACTTTAAATTAACAAAACTGCAAAAAAAAAAAACGCTTTTCTGCCGAAATCCGCCGAATTCAAATCGACGGTACGACTTCGTCAAACTAGGTATTGACCTAATTCTTTTTTAATTTTATTTTCTAAAGTGTTGTCTATAAACTCTTGAAGATATTTATTTTTTTGAACTTTCTTGAAATATTTTTAAAAAGCTTTTTTAAAGTTAGAAAATGTAGTTTTGAAATATGTAAACATTTTTTAGCCGAGCATGAAAAGATATTTAAATGATCCAGCAAAAAAAAAAAAAAAAACATTTTTCAGTAATTATGATTTAAATTTAATTAAAAAAGCCTTTGATTTATAAATCTATTAAAAAAAAATTTCATTGTGCGCTCCTTATACAAATGTACTCAAACACGTTAATGGTTTGTGAAACTTGTAATAACTTTAAAATTTTTTAACCAATTTTCGCTTTTTATATCTTATTTGATAGATAACTATATGTAGATTACGATTGACATTTAGTTGTAAAACTAAGTTTTTAATAGCCAATTTTTTCTAAAATCAGAAAAAAAATTGTTTCCCATATAAACGGACCCAAAAAAATTTAGGTCCGAAGCAGCAAGGGTTAATGATATCCGATTTTACTAATATTTCACACAGTACGTTTTTGCAATCCACAGATTAATTCTAGCGTGAGTTACAGTCAACAATTTTCAAATCAAAAAGTCTATCCGTCTTTTCGACTTTTTGCCAAAAAAAAAAAAAAAAATTTTGGTTGTTCGATTATTCGAAAGTCCATTTGATGAACCCTAATCCTAAGCTAAAAATATCTAATACACAGAAAAATATATTTAAAATTATTTTTTAATAAAATTATTAACTAGCTTTATATGGGGAATTCTTCAAACTCGTTTACTTTTGATGTTCAAAAAAATTTCGAAAATTTTTAAATTGCACATTAACAATATTTAATACCAATATTCCATGGCTCTAGTGGAACACAGATCCGATCACGTGAAAGATTTTTATCGACCGGCATCAATGTTATGGCGGTTTAAGATTAAAATGTATAAAAAAAAATTGCTAAAATTCAATTTATAGTCCTAAATCAAAAATTATTTCATTTATGTATTCTACAATGCTGTATTTGAAATACGAAATAAAAATATCGCGACAAGTTAGGTATGTGTGGATATATTAGGGATTTAATAATTATTAAATCTTCTTATACAATTTGCAAAATCAGTTTTTAGTGATGTAGTCTTGTTTATATTCATCCATTTATTGCAAAATTCATATTTTTTCTAAATAAGTCATAAGACGATTTCATTTATATAATTTTTTAATTGCACTTACTCAAACATCTAATGTTGCATTAAATGCAAAATCGTACTTTTTTGTCGAACGCCATATTGATTTTGATATAGGGTACTAAAGATGCTACAGATTGACATATATCATCGCCAATTTTGATTAGCACCTTGGGTGTGCCTCGACGATTAATATTAAATTAAAAACATTCCGTTGTTGAATATTTTCAGAGAAATCATATTTTCTGCGTAAGTAAAACTTAACACAAGAACTTATTTCAAATTAAAATTAACTTATAACGCCAAAATCCACTATAACAAAATATGCTAAATTTCTGATTTTTTTAAAATAACTATACATTTTTAGCAAATTAATATTTTAAAATGCCACAATGATTTTAAAATGTAATTTGGAAACCTTCTTTGATAACGTGATGCTCTAGCTTCACTGAAATAACGTTGCGAGTGTGCCTCACGAAAAAGGCACCTCCTACAGAATTTCTGTTGAGGGCACATTAACGAGATATATTTCAAATGATGCATAATTTCAAAAGCTATTTGGCTCCATTTGGAATTTTGCAATACACGAAAAGGCGTAAAACTCTTGGTAAAAAAACTGCAAAATTTATGCACAACACAATTTGACACTGGTTAATGGCACGTAATTAAATCTATGCTGGTCTTTTTCTACAAGTTTTTATAGCCTACATTAGAAGAATTTAATACTTATGCTAAAATTCGCGATTACAGCAATCAAAAGAAAGAAAACAAACTTGTTAGTTTCAAAATTTTTTTTAGTTTTTTGGCTTTGAGTGCTTGCCGGCACCATATGGAACCGTTTCAGGTCTTGAATTTTTGTTCTGTTATACCATAAAGTGTTGTTAACACAATTGCATCAAAAGTTGTTTAAAAAAGTTAGAATTAAAAAAAAATATTAGAGGTTGAAGGTCGGTTTCATAAAGGCAAACGTAAAATGAGAATTTCCCATATTGGAATTTAATTATATTGTTTGTTAATATAATCAGTTTTCTAATTAATCAATTTTTTTAAATAAACGCAATGCAAGGCAATATTTTTTTTTTTTCTTTTATATAATGTTTAATTTTAAAAATATTATAAACATTTAAATTTCCGGGATTCCCGACAAAAAAAAAAAAAAAAACCGGAAATCGGGAAAAATTCGTCCCAGGAATTCTCGGGATAAAAGCCCTACATATAACTGAAAAAGAATATCATTTTCCTCAGAATCACATTAGAGCTAATAGTTTTCTAGAAATTCATGTGGGATTGGAGCCTGGTCGCGTCAAAAGATCTGGCAGACGTTGGTAAGGAAAGGGTTAAATTAGTTAACGGACAGAACAGTTTGGACGGAGCTAGTGACGAGTCACGTACGCAACAGACAAAATATGGACGAGACATCTTATAACGAAAAACTAATATTCCAGATGACGTTCTTTAATTTTATAAAAGTACATACAATGGACAGGAAAGAGACAAATATATGTTCGCTTGCTAAGAATTTTCTAGGCAAATAGCGATTAATAGTGGATAGGAATATAAGTAGGAGGAAAAGAGAATATTTAGTGAGTTGCGCTAAAGTTGAAGAAAGTGCAGTTGAAGTTAAAAGTTGCAGAAAAGTTGTAAAGTTGAGTTAAAACCAGCGGCAGCCAAACTCTTATAAATTGTTAAACTAAAGTGAAGTGAATATTTTAATTTTAAATTTAATAATATAAAATAAACTTGATACAAAATTATTTATTAATCAAAATAAAATTGTGTTTCATTGATTTTTCTAATTAAAGTCACCAAGCTTTAATCGCATATATACATATCGTCCATTCCATGAAAGAACGCCCAAAAATATACCAAGTGTCCTCCGATTTTTATAAAATTTTATACGTATAAGGGGTACGGGTATCTATAAATATTTCCGTTTTCAGATTCGCTAAATTCAGAAAATTTGAAATTTTGAAAAAATCTAAAAAATCTCAAAAGTATACAACGTTAAATACAAATATTTCTGGGAAAGCTTTGCAGAAATTTGTGATTTAAACGGCGTTTGGATTATAATTATGTCAGCTTAAACATGAATATTTTATAAATAAAAAATATTTTTTTTAAAAATGCATTTTAATGCAATTGCATTTTTTAAATGCATTTTTCTTTAAATATGCTATTAAATTTTGTTGATTTTTTTCCGTATTTGGAAAGCATGGAATCTTTACATTAAAATAAAAATCTCAAATTTTTGGGACGCACACATGTACTGTGCATAATTTCCCCTTTTCTTCAACTAGTTAAAATTTTTTCATATAAAAATTATATTTATCTGGTATTATGAGTAGCTTTACGTATTTTGTTAAAAAAAATTTATTGTGTTTTTTTTTTTAAATCCTGAAAAAAAGTAAAACTTTATGTATCAGACTATTTATTGTTCTATGTTATAATAAACAAAGAATTTTAAAATACACTTTTGAAAAATTAAAATTTAATAAATTCGCAACTAACAAAAATGCATCTAAAAACTGTATTCATATTTTTAAAATATTATGGATCGAAGACGTGGTTTTTGAAATGCTGACTAAATTACGCAAAAAATATGCAATGGCTTTTTAAATACTTTTCAAATTACAGAAATCCATCAATAACTTCAAGAGATATGAATATTTAAAATTGCATACTTTTTATATTTTGTTAACTTTTATACAAATTTTAAAGAAAATTTAAAAAACAAGAAAAAATTTTATTTTTATATGAAAAATTTTAAACATGTTTTTATAAAAATTGGATTATGCATATAAGATTTTCGCGTCCCAAAAATTTGACACTTTTATTTTACTGTAAAGATTCCAAACTTTTCATTTATGTTAAAAAATTAAAAAATTTTAATAACATATTTAAAGAAAAGTGCATTTGAAAAATGCAATTGCGTTAAAATTCATTTTTAAAATATCTTCTTTATTTTTAAAATGTTCGTCGTAAAGCCGCCATATGCGAAATTTAAAGGCCGTTTAAATCATTAAAATTCACAAAGTCTTTCCAGAGATATTGCTATTCAAAGTTACATACTTTTGAAATTTTTTTGGTTTTTGAAAAAATTAAAAAGCGAAATAAAATCGCGAGTTTTTGCAATTTCACAAAACTGAAAACTGAAATTTATAAAAGGCTTAATGGAGTTTTTGTATACAAATTTTTATCGAAATTGAAAGCCATCAAGTAAAAAAAATACCCTTTTTTGGGCGTTCTTTCCTGGAATGGTCGATATATAAATCACACATTCATAACAAAAAAGTTGTCACAATGTTTAAAGACAAGAGAGCAATAATAGTTTAAATATTTAATAAGTAATATTACTCTGTATAGGGACTATCACTCCCTATGGACCTAATTACCCTATTTTCATTTCAACAAAGTAGTTTAATATGAAAGTAGTTCCCATAAAGTTCTGGCATAAATTATGTTTTTTCCAATAAGATATAATGTCTATGCACCAAGTTCTTTTTTATAAGTTTGGATGTCACAAAGATAGTCTAATATTGATGTCGAAATGTGATCATAGTGTGGGATGGCTAACAATAAGGACACGTATTTTCATAGAGTCTATGAAGTTCTAAATACTTATTCCAAATTAATATTTGATAAATTAATGCTTTAAATTTAATTTTTGTTAATGTATTTTTTTGATATTTCTTTCAACATAATTAACGTTCTTTATATAGAGAAGTAGGGTATACTTTAAACAACAAAAATACATCGAAGCAATTAACGGACATTATCGCTAACTGCAACAACAAAAATAATTAAACAAAAAAAAATAAAAAATGCATACAACAGTCAAAACTAATTAAATTATTCGTCATAAGATTTTAAGTAAATAAAATAAAAAATGATATAAATAAATAAAAAATAACTCAACTAAAATGTGAGCAATATAAATTTAAGAAAAATAATTAATTAAAACATTTTTGTTGTTGTTTTTTTATTATTTACATACATATATTTAGCACTACACACAAATCAAAAGTGAGTGACTTTTGATATCAATAAACATAAAGGGAGGAGGTCTATCATTTTATGACACACAAACTCAAATACAAGTGTAGGTACTTAAATACAATCATATACTTATAAGTAGTATATTCTGATTTATAATGAATATTCATCAGTTTTGTTTTCATTTAACAAAAACAAACTTGTTTAATGAAAGATCTCGATAACCTAACGAGATCATCATTATTAACATGAACATTGTCATCGTCATTATTATGATCATCTAGAGAATATTTTGTAGAATTTTTATATATTTCTTGAGGTATGTAAGTAGATGTTTTGTGTTTTTTTCTTGTTCGTGTTTATTGTTCATTTATTTACTTGTAAATCTGGACATTTTGATGAATGTAAACTTGTAAGCAGTTGTAAAACTTGTAAGCAATTATTAAACATATAAAACTTTAATATTTAAAACATAACAGGAGGTTACAAGTCAAGGATTTTAAAGCTCTGTGCTATTATTTTGTCATCATAGTGATCGTCATTGTGGTTGTTTTTTAAAAGCTGAGGTGGGTTGAGAAAGGCACAGGGAGTAGTAGGTTTGATAATAAGGAAAATTGCTAAAATGGATGCAGTTTAAATTAGCCTTTTTTTATATTATTGAACAATGACTTTAAATATTAATTGTTTTATTCTCTAATTAATGAAGATTCTATCTTAATACTTCCAAACCTTAAAAATTTTCCCATCATTTATTTCACCGACGGAAATTTTTTCTTTCTTAATGAACAATTACTTTTACACTTCCTAGAAATTTTGTTCTCTCCCAGAGAATTCTCACTCCCTAATTCCGCCTCAAACTAAATGATTGATTTAATAAAACTTTTAATCACTTGTCATTTTTAAATATCTACTAAATCATCTACATTTACTCTAAACTTTAAATAAATCAAAATCTTTTAAAAAATCTAGCTCTCTATAAAATCCAATACTAAACTCCCCATAAACCTGTTAAAAATATTTAACATGAAACTTAAGAGAACAAGAAAAGAAACACAACTGTAAAAAAACACAAGCGTTGAAAAAGAATTCTACGAATTTGTTTTTTGATACTTCGATGTTCGAAATATAAAAATTTTAATTACTTTAACTAAATCATCTTGTGGATGGGTATAAATGTTGTTGCTTTATTTAAGTTTTGAACTTTTAAATTTGATATTAAGCATGACTAATGTTTTAAATAAATATAAATGGTTTGTTTTACAAAAAAAGAGAATAAAATCAACGTGCTGAAAACTCTGCCATGTTTACATTTATTTTAAAATATGCCAAAAATACGATAGTAACCCACCCAGCAGCTGGTGATGATGCTGATGACTCTTCTACACTCTTAGCTATTATAACATTTGAGGGTAATAATGTGTTTGTCTTCAAACAACGTGGCACTAAATTCTCGTTGACATTTTGACAAATTTTCGAACTACCAACAAATGTTTTTCTCTACTTACTACGGCTTAACAGTCACAAATAATACTCACATATACTACTCAGCTCAGCATGTCGCCACTGGTTGCGCCTTTTCATCTGAAATTCGATATTTCGCTCTTATTTTTTTAGTTCTCTCATTTCATTTCATTTCTTTTTTTTTTTTTTTCATATTTTCTTAAAGGCCAGTCAGTCAAATGGACCGTCGGGCTTTAACAAAAATAACAGCAACTTTACAAAGAAAACCACACATTGATATGATCACTTTTGGTCATTGGTTTGCTGTTTGGTGTTTTTAGCTTTAATTATTCAAATTTAATGTAAGAAGAAAAAAAGTTGCTCCAATATTTATTACTGCTCTTGGTTTCTGCTGAATTTTTCAGCAGGCTGGAGACAGTGGTTTGAAGTGATTTTTTCCAGGGGATATCATTCTGAAAATTATTTTACAGAAAATATTAAAGTAAAAAGAAAAAAATAGTCTACCACAAAAGCTTGAACTATATACTAAACTATACCCTATACTATATATATATAGACAAAAAAAAAATACTATAGACAAAACTATACATAATACATGATATGCTGCACTATAGAATTAACTATAGATTAGACTATAGGCTGGATAATTGACTAGGCTGTGGAATGGACACAGACAATACTAAAGATTAGACATCAGACAAGATTACAGACTACAGACAATATGCTTAGAAGTCTCTCGCATTTCGCAAAACCTATATTGTTTTTTGTTACCATATTGCCTATTTAGCGTGTTAAATGCTTACCATACCGGAGTACGGATATCGAATCCCAATGAGTGAATTATATTATTTCACTCACGATTCAATCTTTTCTTTGGCATAACCGACTGGTATACCGAAAAATTATTCAGGCCAATTAGCCCAGCCCCTAAAATCTGCAAGTTCGTTACCTGCCTTCATGGCCAGGTAAAACATATAAGAACCGTGATACAAATTTTAATCATCCGAGACCTAATCTTATTATAGGATATGGCCTTTAAAGCTACTTGGCTATTAGATGTGATATAAATGCTCAGATCTCTTTATTCTCTCCTTAGCACATATAAAGATGGCATATATATCTCCGCCTGGAAGATTGACGTGTACTTCACATTGTTTGAGCCAAACACATCAGCCCCTGTTTCACCACCCTTCTGTTTGGAATCATCCGTGAAGCAAACTTGATGTGTACATTGTCTATTACCTTAATGGAAGGGTAATTTTTAAGTAGTTAAAATGCTCACATGTGTCCACCAGGTCCCCAGCCTTTAAGGAAGCTATGCCTGGTTTTCTTATCACACTTCTATAAGCATCCTCCTTAATCAAAATGTGTAATGGTGGAATATGTAGAATGACACCCAGTCCGTATGTGAGAAAGGTCTTCAAACTTAGCATAAGTGATCGATATGAAAATTAAGCAATAGACATTATGTTTATGCATTGACTTGATCTGTTTTCGTCCACCACACTAATGCGACATCGGTCAGAATTGGTCTAATTATGGTCGTGAAATACTAATATATCATCCAAGGTTTCAGTCCACATGTTTTTTAAAAAAAGACCTCCTTAGAGAACTTGATGATTAAGCCGTTTTTTGTCGGTTCTCCGATCTATAGAATTTTATTTTTCGTAAAAATTTAAAAAACAATTAAAAAAAAAAAAAAAAAAAAACAGCAATATAGTTTTGTGGTAATATTTTTTAGAGGAGTTAATGAGAAAACCTGGAGAAGGTTTTGTTTGATTTAAACTAGAAGAAATTTGACTTAAATTTAGGCATTTATTTAAATAACTTTATTTAACTACTTTATTATGAACTATTATATTTACTACCAATCAACTTTTCAATATTTTACTCACAAAAGTAATAAAAGTATGAAATGTATATCCATTTTCCAAAAAAACTAGACCCGTGATTTTAATTTCTAGTAAGAAACTGATGATCTACATATTTTTAATACTTTTCCTGTATTCTATTCAGTAATATGTATCGTTTAGTTGTTCTTATGGCTGATGCCACGAAGTATAATCTAAAGATTGTCGGAGAGAATTTCAACGACAAATGTGATACTGTCAAACAATTAGTTGGTTATTCTAGAATAAATTGTTTAATAAATAAAATTTTGAAGGACAACACCGTGTGACACACTTTTAATCTATATACGCACGAAACTAGGGACCTAACTTAATTGTAAAACTGCGTACTCAGTTTTTCTCCAGGAATTAAAATTTCTTCTAAAAAAGACTACAAAATTTCGAATGATTATTAACGAATATTATATTAATCTAATATGGATGTCAAATAAATACTAAGAATCCCTGCAATATAATAACATTTTTTATTTAAATATTGTGGCGCAAAAACTTAATAAAATATACTTTTGAAAGTGTCACCTTTTATTATATATTTTCAAGTATATATCAGCCTGCAAAAATCATGCTCACACATGATAAAACTGTTTAATCAGTTTTGCTCCAGGATATTAAATTTCCCCTTCAAAGGATTTCCACTTTTCAAAAGATGCAAAATTTTAGATAATATTATAAAATATTTACCCAATATGGGTGTCAAATGAAAGCTACGAATCCCTGCAATATAATAATATTTTTTATTTAAATGTCCCGATACAAAAATTTAACAAAATATTTCTTTGAAAGTTTAATATTGTAATATTATATTTATTACTTAATTACACACTTTATATAATATTATATATTCATATTGGGTTGATATAATTTTGGTAAATATTTTACATATTTTTTTAATGTTGTGTTTACTAAATGAATTCTTTGCTATTGTACAGATGTTAGAATGCAGTACAATAATACCTCAGAGAGAGTTCAACAGTGATCTGCATTAGGATTTTTTTATACTCACCATCAAACAGATGGGGATATATTGAGTTTGTTACTCTTGTGTAACTTGTCGAAAAAATCATTTAAGACACCATAAAGTATTTTCTGGGTCCTGGTTAGATTTTGAGTCGATCTAGCTATGTCCGAAAGCAAGATAGGACGGGACAACCTAAGGTGACAAAATTTGGCTCAAATAATTATCTTATATAAGGTTTGCTTGGTATTAAAAATGGGTAAAATCGGTTGATAAAAAAAAGTTAGGGGCTAAATATTAGAAACACAGGGTGTCCGCTGTAGCTTCATTTCATACTTTTCTGTTGATATCTCTTAAACAAAAGCATGTACGACAACGAAATTTTGTGCAGATAGTTCGAGGGTCGATATAAACTGAAAATGGTCGTGGTCCGCCTACTTTAGATTCGGCCAATATAACATTCTCGCTTATTTATTATGAAATATAATGGATAATGATGTATTGGAGCGAAACCTAGCTGACAATAACATCAGTGTTGTTCCTTAGGATCACTTTAAGATTATTAAAAATTACTTAAATAAATGTTTATATGAATAACTATAAATCAAATTGAAATAAAAAATATAATTTTATTTAATATTTAAGGATATTTTTTATACATTTCTCATACAAGAGGTTTAAAGCTATATTCACATTTGTCAAATATTTGACCGAATTTGCGTGACCACTAATTCTACAAGAAAATTGTTTGCCGTTGTTCGATCTTGCAAAAGTTTTGTAAGAGAAAACAGTGTCAAACAAGATTTGGTAAAATGTCAGCCATTAAAATGGAGAAGTTAAAAAATATTTTATGTTGTGGTTATATTATTTTGGTCAAATATTTAACTAGTCTGAACATACCTTAAAACACATTAATGGTCAGGAGAATTTGTAATAACTTTACCATTCTTTAAACGATTTTAATATTTTTATATTTACTGATGGAGAACTAAAATCCAAATTTCATATTTTATTACCTTTGATCAGTCAGTTCTACAATGTTTTAGCTCAATAATTAACTGTATTTCAGATACTATAGACTAGGCTATAGAGTAGACTTTAGGCTGAACTATAGATTAGACTGTCCGGCATAACTACTTAGAAAGTAACAGCACATAAACCAACATAGCATTATACATACATAAATAAATCAGTAGGACTATATGTCTATTAAGACTATAAACCGAGGGTAGTACTAGTGCAATAAGCGACCGGACTACAAAAATATGTATTAAAAAAATATTTTTACTAAAATAATCTTCAATAAAATGTTGATCTTCAAAGTGCTTTGGGTACCACTGTATTTAATGTTTATTTCATATATTTCCCTGTGTGTGTTTTTTTAGCAAATTTTAATGTCATGTGTTATCGGTTTCGATCTTAACTTGTATGCTCATTTGTTGTTATTGCTGTTACAAATATTTCAAAACAGTGGTAATAAAATTTTTTCTAGGTTTTTTTTGTTAGTGCCTTTTTTATATATATTTTCTGCTATAAAATAGTAAAGTTATTGCCAAATTAGTTTGATTATTTTATAGATTAAAGCCTAAAATACAGCTACATAGATGTTTAAATTTTGCATTTTGAAATAATTTAAATTGTTTTTAAATGAATGTTAATTTTATTACTATTAAGGTGTAACATAAAAATTAATCTTTTCATTTAGTGGAATATCTATTTTTTTGTTTTTTTTTTTTTTTATTAACTTTTCTAGATGGGTGTAAGTTTATATGTAAAGGTGTGAGTTTAATGTTTTATTTTTATTTGATTAAAATGAAAAATGTGTGTTAGTTATGAAGCTAAGAATTTTATATTTGTAGTTCTTCGTAAATTGTTATCATGGACCACCCTCATTTTTTATTAAATAATAAAATTATTTTATTTTGTTAAATTATTTTTTTATTATTCCTTTCTTGTTTTTTTTTCATTTTGATAACATAAAGAAAACATTTAGTTTAATACTGACTTAATAATTTATATAATTTATTTTTTTAATTTATTATTTACAAATATGTATATTTGTTTTTGGTTTTGTTTTTGTTGCTATTTTTTCCATTACAATCTAAAGTTAATTATAATTTTAATCTCAAAATATGTTTGTTTTAGATTTTTCTGTTTTTTTTTTTTCTTTTCTGTAACGATAGTTTTGTTTTGAAACTTAAAAAAAGCATTTGAAAGTGATTTGTTTGGTTTAATTTATAGTTTTGTTTTTGTTATTTTAATAATATAAATTGTAAATAGTTTTTTAATATTTTTTTTTTTTTTTTTTCTGTTTTAAAGCGAGTTTGTTGTTTGAATTTGTTTGTTGTTTTGTAACATTTTGCGGCTTTGGTGGAAGGAACAATGGACGATTCCTAGAGATAAACTAATAATGCAATAATGATGCAGCATACAATTAATATAAAATTTTAGAATTTAGTAATAAAATGCACTGAAAATATCAGGCATAGTTTGCCAAAATTGTAATATAGCCTAAATACATAGTAGACAGATTATACTACTAGACTATAGTCAGACTAGAGTATAGGTTATAATCTGACTAGACTTTATTCTGACTAGACCATAGTCTGACTAGACTATAAACTGACTAGACTATAGTCAGACTAGACTATAGCCCTACTAGACTATAGTCTGACAAGACTAGACTATAGTCTGACTAGAATATAGTCTGACTAGAATATAGTCTGATTAAACTATGTCTGACTAGACTATAGTCTGACTGGACTATAGTCTGACTAGTTTATAGTCTGACTAGTCCGATTAGACTACAGTCTGACTAGACTATAGTCTAACTAAACTATAGTCTGACTAGACTATAGTCCGACTAGACTATAGTCTGACTAGACTATAGTCTGACTAGACTATAGTCTGGCTACAGTCTGACAAGTCCGACTAGACTATAGTCTGACTAGACTATAGTCTGACTACACTATAGTCTGACTAGACTATAATCTGACTAGAATATAGTCTGACTAAACTATAGTCTGACTAGACTAAATTCTGACTGGACTATAGTCTGACTAGTTTATAGTCTGACTAGTCCGACTGGACTATAGTCTGATTAGACTATAGTCTAACTAAACTATAGTGTGACTAGACTATAGTCTGACTTGACTATAGTCTGACTAGACTATAGACAAAACTGGAGTCTGACTAGACTATAGTCTGACTAGACTATAGTCGGACTAGACCATAGTCTGACTAAACTATAGTCTGACTAGACTATAGTCTGATTAGACTATAGTCTGACTTAACTATAGTCTGACTGGACTATAGTCTGACTAGTTTATAGTCTGACTAGAATGTGTTTAGACTTGTTTATATTCTGACTTGAATAAAGTCTGACTAGCAGCAGTATGTTTCTTTCAGTGCATTTAGTATTAAAATAATATCTGTTTTTAAAATTTCAACTAAAAAGTTTCGCTTTTAACTAATAATTTATCACATTTATTTTAGCAAATTATATAAAAAATATTTTTAATTTTATGTTCTCTTTTTTTTCTATATTTTTATTTAAAACATTTTTTTTTTTTTTTTTTGCTATTTAATTTGCAACCTAAATTTTGTTAACAATTTTGTAAGATTTTTTTTATCAACCATTAATTTTTTTGTTTGTCTAAAAACTCTATGACTACAAAATAAATTTTCATGATGATCTTTTAAGACTAATTTGAGTTTTTCTGCTTCTTTTTTTACACTACCGTTTTATTTTTTTAAGTGTAGTTTTTTAATTAATATGTTTGTTTTAATTTAGTAAAATGTATTTTTAAACGTTTTATTTTTTAAATTTTGTTGTAAAATTTTTTTAGCTGAATTAGATTTCGTTTGTATATTAAGTCACTTGTAAGTTTTTGTGTTTTATATTTTAAATATTAGTTGCTGGGTGTGATTAAGTATATCGTTTAGTTTATATTTTTATATTTCTCTTTAAAATAATTGAGTTTTATTTATTTTTTTTTTTCAAAGAAATTTTGATAATTTTGCGTTTTAAAATAAATTTTTTGGTGAAAAGTATAACAAAATATCTTAGAATTACATAAATTTGAAGGTAGATTTAAAACCTTTTTGTGTTTAGGACGGGGAAAAAAAACTCATCCCAAAAATGCATTTTTGACATAAAACAATGTCTAATAGAAATTTTTTAAAGGAAATTTTATAAAAATGTAAAAATTTTTGATTTTTATACTAATGTTTGAAATATTCAAAAACTTTTATAAAAATGTTTTCGAAATTATAGATATTTTTTCTTAAAATTTTTAAAGATTTTTTTCAGCAGCTTTTCCTTTATTTTAGACGATTAATAGCTGTTCTCAAAAAATGCTTAATTTCAGTTTTAAAATTAACGTTATATTTACAATATGCTTGTGAAGTATTAGTTGGTAATCTTACATCTTCTTTACTTTAAAAACTGCCGGAAGAAGAACTATATTGCTGTTGTTGTTGTTGCTGTAAATGTGCAGCTGCTGCTGCTAGCAATGCTGATGAGGTGGTTGATGTATTCGCTAAAGTTATAGCCGAAGATGTTGAGGCCGTCGATGAGAAGGGTATTGAAGCCGTTGCTGTACTCACTGGTGGCGGGGAACGTAGTGCAGGTTTAATATCTTCGATTTTAATAAGTTGTTCGATGGGTATCAGTGATAATTCGCCACCGGATTGTGGAATGGGCGGTAATTTTGCTAAAGCCTGTAAGGGAAAGGAAAAATATGATAGAGAAATTTTATTAAATATTAGCATTAATTTTGAATTGGTTTATATGAATGAAATTTTATAGAATTCGTATTTTCCTGAAGCTTAATGTTATCAAATTTTTTTTGGTGAGAAATATAAGTGATGCTGTCATTTTTATATACAAAATCGATTTTTGGTGAAAAAAATTAAAGTAATCAGTTTTTAAAAAGAAAAATTAAATGTTCACAGATGTTCATTAATTTTACTCTAGCGCCTCTAGCGATTTTAGATGTTCATATAAAAAAATCGATCTACATTCCCTATAAATGAGATTATAGGTCTTAATATTGGTATTTAAATGATATTGCTGCAAGGGTCATTTAAATATATATTCCGATAAGAAGTTATATTAATCTGAAGCCGAAATTTAAAAAAAATGTTCATATTGCTTGGGTTTTTTTTTTTTTTTTTGAAAAAGGTGACAATATTTACTTACAAAATTTGTTTTTTATTCTGGGCTATATCTTTTTTTAAATGTTTTCAAAAGAAATCTTAACGTAAATGCGTGTAAAGAAATTCCAGAGGAGCTCGGTGCAAAGTTCTCCCCACAAGCCCTATCCAAACTTTGTCAATTTAAAAAAAAAAAAAATAAATTTTTTGTTAAATTCTCAAATTGCAAAGCTGGGATCAACACAAATTTTTTTAATTAAATACCCCCATATGCAATGTAAACATCTAAAAAGTATTATCTGACGGACACCTCTTACAACGACAGAGACCTGAATAAATTAAAAGAGATAGCTTATATATGTAAGCGTATTTTTGAAGAGATTTACAAGGAATATCTATATATATAAAATTTCTTTGTTATAAATAAATTTTTGGCGATTAAATACAAAAGACAAACCCAAGATGGCCATATCTGGAGACCCTTTTTTTTGAAATACGAGGGCGGATCAATAAGTCCGTGACTTATTGAATGAAACACAGTGTTTTTGCAAAACAAAAATTTATTTTTCAACATAATCTTTTTTTAACTCAATACACTTAGTCTAACGTTTCTCCAGTTTTTGTATCCCTTCCAAAAAATAGGATTTTTCGAGGTCCTTAAAATAAGCATTTGTTTGGTCAATAATTTCATCGTTGGCTGAATCTCTTTCCACCGAGCCATTTCTTTAGGTTTGGAAATAGGAAGTAGTCACTAGGGGCTAAATCCGGAGAATATGTCGGATGAGGTACCAATTCGTAGCCCAATTCATAGAGTTTTGCTATTGAGACTGCACACGTGTGCACCCGTGCATTGTCTTAATGAAAAAGAACTTTTTTCTTGGCCATATGGGGTCGTTTTCTTTTTAAATCCTCATTAAATCGGTCTAATAATTTGCCATAATATTCGCCTTTTATTGTTTTTCTCTTTTGAAGGTAATCGATGTGGATTATCCCACGTGCATCCCAAAAAACTGTTGCCTTATTGGCCGACAAACTTACCTTGGCCTTCTTCGGAGCAGGTTCACCCGGAGAAACCCTCCGGTGTACAGTAATGGATCCATGTTTCATTCACAGTTACAAAACGCCGAAAAAACTCATTCGGATTGCGGTTAAACAACTCCAAACAATCCTTTGAAGTTGTCACACGTTTACGTTTATGGTCAATTGAGAGCAAACACGGCACCCATCATGCAGACAGACAACTTTCTTAAACCCAGATGATCATTTAAAATCGAAACCACACTGCCATATGAAATGCCTATGGCATCAAAAATCTCACGTACTTTTACTCTTCGGTCGGCCAACACCATATCGTGGATTTTTTCGACATTTTCGGGTGTACTGACCCCAATTGGCCATCCAGAACGTTCAGCGTCATTTGTACTTGTGCGAACAAAACGAAAGTCAGTAAACCACTTTTTTACGATTGAAATCGATGGTGCAGAGTTCCCATAGTATTTTTCGAGCTTTTCCTTGGTTTGATTGACGGTTTTTTTTTCGCAAAAAATAATGTTTAATGAGCACTCGAAATTCACTTCTTTCCATTTTTAGATTTATGTTTAGCGTATTTACCCGCTAAACATAAATCGCGAGATATGGACCATTTTAGCGTTGAGAAAAAAGTCTTGTTATATGTAACGTGACCAGGCGTATAATATTCCTACCAATATTTAATAGTAACTAAAAATAATGTTTTCCAGGAACGGAAAATAAATGTTATTTTTTAAATTTTAAACAAAAAAGCAGTAGCAACCAGCGTTTAAATATTCAGCGCTAGCAAAATTTCTTCTCCTTATGACTATGCAATAAATATTAAACTCTTTAATTTTTACTACACACGGCAACTAAAATTATTTCAAATATAACTTCGTGTTTTTAGTAACAGTGTCAATCGTCTTTGCAGTTTTTAGCAGCAAACAGAAAATATTGCTCATCAAAAAAACTAATACTTCGTGTTTTAGCCTCGTACACATAATTTTGTCGGACACATATAGCACACGAACAATTTTTCTTCATGTGCTGAAAAAAATGTAGGGTCTAAAAAATTGTGTGTGTTGCTCTACCAACGTTTTGTTCTTGTGCAAACAAGAAAAAGGCTAGTCTGGACGTAGTGTAACGGGTCTAAGAATTATTTTAGAAAAACAATTGCTGTTGTTGCCATTATTTTCTATTATAAATATGGCAACAAAAAAATACACGTAAAATAAAAAAAATGTATGAATCATATGTCCTAGAATTTTAATCCGATTTTATCAAATAATGACTCATTTTCCTCCTAATAAAATATAGTTAAAAAAAAATAATAATAATAATGAATACTTGTTGACTTTTGGTAAGGACTATTACTTATTAGATTCATTATCTGGTAATGACATATAATTATTTTCTCATTTCTTTGAGTAGTGGAATTACTGGTTACCGCTAAATAAAAAGTTCATTTAGTTTTGTAATGGCTACGTTGGCTAAAGTGACTGTGTACCAAACAGAGGGTTGTCGTTTTAACCCCAACTAAATACGAATTTATTTTGTTTTTAAATAAATTGTAATAAACTTCACGAGATACTGATTTTTAGAAATAGTTTACTTACCTTGGCATGCTCTACTGCTATAGCAGCCGCCTTTTCTGCCTCTCGTTGTCTTCGCTCCTTGAGCTTTAAAGAGAATATGGCCACTGATCTGGCACTTTTCACCAGTTTTTGTTTTAAACGTGACTTTTTAGCAGCCAATTCAGCAGCTAAAAATATAAACAAATATTAAATAAATATTTTAAATCAATAAAATAAAATAATTCCTCTGTACCTTTAGCTTCATCATCTGTAGCAGTACCACTGGGTGTTGTAACACTTCCGCTTGATGTTTTTGTTCCTTGTTGTTGTTGAGACGTTGAAGCCTGGTCTTTATCCGACTGCTGTTGCTGTAAAGAATATGTTGATGAATTCGATATGGCACCCACACTAGGTCGTGAGTTTGATGCTTCTGCTTTAGTTGAGGATGACAAACCACTTACACTTACTCCACCCCCTGACGAAGATGATGATGAGGCTACTAAATGTTGCTGTTGTTGTGCTGTGGATGGTGGTGTTGCTTGCTGTTGTGCATGTGAGGAGGCTGTTACTTGCTGCTGCTGTTGTTGTGTCTTTATGGCCACATTACTCCAGGAGGGTGCGGGCTTTAAAATATCCATCGTGTCTGTATTGCTTTTAAGCTCCTTTTTTTATGTATTTTTTTTTTTTTTTTTTTTTTGTATTTACAATATTTAACAAATTTTTGTGGATGATGATGACAATGATGACATTATTTTTGAAGAAGGTGGGGGGGGGATATCATGGTGTCATAGTAAACAATAAAGTGATGCATTATGTCAAACCCACATATAGACAGGCCAAAGGTAGACGACATAATGACAGGATAGTTGAAGATATGAAGAAAGAAAATTGGCAAAAGGCGAAAGATTTTGTTGTGTATAATACAAGAAAAATTTTAAATTTATACAATTCAGGGTAAAGTGAGTGCATTTTTTTCATATGGGTGTTTTTTTAGATACATTTTTACATTTATCACATTTTTTCCAGTTTATTATATACACACATACAATTTTTAAGAATTTTTGTTTTACACATGTGCAATTTTTTAATATTCCACATTTATGATATATTTTGTTGTGTTTTGCAGCATGAAATAAAAGGGTGTTTAAGAAAAAAAATTAAATAAAATTTTATTAGTTGTTTACTTTTTACAGTTTTTTAACACAAAAGTACATAAGAACATTAAAAGCTTTTGTTGTGGGTATGTTTTAGTTAAAAGCAAAAAAAAAAAAAAAAAAATGTATTTAAAAACAAATTTTGTTTAAAATCTTGCTTTTTTAATAATATTTTATTAATTTAATTTTATTATCATGCAGTGGACCAATATTTAATGATTTGCGTGTTTTTTATGACTGTTTTAACATTTGATTAATTAGACACCAAAAAAAGCTCTGCATTTTGAATGCAAGCTTCCGAATAATTAACATTTTGCTAATGACTACTGACAAAAAAAAAAAAAAAAAAAAAAAAAACGAGTTCTATTTAAATAACTTTTCTAAATCAATATAATTTTTTCAACGTTTTAAATCCTTATTAAAAACTCACATAATTATTCTAAAAATAAAATACTTATACTACCCTACAGTTCTGATTATTGTTCACGAATTAATGATTTTATCAATCATTTTTGTTTACAAAATCATTTTTTGCAGTTTTTAATATATAATGACAACTTTTTAAACTAATCTTCAAACTAAACATATGTATGTGAGGAAATATATTCTGAAATTTAAAAAAAAAAATTGGACAAGGATAACCTTTAAAATACATATCGTCAGCGTTACCGTTTGACGACTTTAGTCGAAAATTGTCCGCTTTTTCAACCACCTGGCAACTTTTTTGCCCCTTTTTTAAATGGCGACTAAATGGTGACTTTTTATGACAATGTGTTAAATGACGGTTAACTAAGTTGTTTGAAATATATCGACCCAATATATATTAATTCCAACAGTAAATTAATTATTTTGAGATTGTTTCACAGTATTGTGATACAGAAAACCGCGGACGATTTATAAATGAACTGAAACTGTTAGAAACTTAAAATAATAATAAAGTTCATGAACAGCTAATTAAATCATCATATACCGAATCTTTTTGCACTGGATTGGTTAGACAGGGATTTAAAATACTGAAGTCCGAGTGAAGACCTCGTACTAAAATACAGAAGTTTAATTAATAAAAAGAGAGTTAACTATTTTTGTGAATAAATCATTATTTTTGCAATAATAAAAATTGTTGTAAAATATTTATAAATAAGTGATTTTGTTTGTTTAATAGAATTAAATTTAGTAGCTTTTCTTAAAATACATCATATACATATGTTTTTATTGTTATCAAATAAAAAATTTTAAGGAGTTTTTTTTAAAAATTCTCAACGGCAACGCTGCATATCGTAACCTAAAAAGTAAAATGCTGTAACCACAATTTTATTTATTTATTTATTTATTTATTTATTTATTTATTTTTTTTTTGCTTTAAAATTAAGTAATTTAGTAAAATTTGTTAATTGTTCATTCAAAGCATAGATAGATCAAACATAATACAATCTTGGAACCAAATTTTTTTTAAGTGGAACAAATTTTACAACGGTTTCGTTTATGAAATTGACGTTACGGCCTGATGATTTAAGTATTATTACAAAAACAACGCATTGTGCACACTTATGTTTTCTTGTTGTTCTTTGTTTATTGCTGCTTCTAAAACTACTTTTTCTGCTACCTATTACTACCTTCTCTGGTAGTTTACTGCTTTAAGTATTAACTACACATTGAAGGTAGCAGTAAAAATAAAAAATATTGTAAGGGAAGTAGTTATAAAAAATAGATTACAAATTGAGTGGTAAACTACTCCTTCATTTTAACTACGTTTTTTCTAAGTTTTATTTATTTTTTTTTTTTCCAAGTAGCAGAAGTTAAAGAAAGTATTAAACTACAAAAAATTATAATTGCTTTGGCTACCACTACTGACAATTTTTAGTAGCTGTAGTTTTAGTCAATCCAAAGATCTTAATAGCAGTTGGAGTTTTTCAAACGCTGGTTTTAATTTAGCTAAAAAAAAAGTAAACTTTTTCGTACATCTTTCACTGAAAAAAAATTTGGAATAATATTTAACTGAAAATGAATGAATTCAACTCTTACATCATAATTTTTATTATGTTTTTCAAGCTACACTTAAAATTAAATAAAAATATTACTTTTTATTTTAAATCTGGATTACGGAGTTACAATCAATTACCAAGAAAGTCCGGATTATTGAGTTAATACTGTATGTAGATACAAACTTTAGCAAAAAGTTTAACTCTTCATCCCAACCATCGTGTAAACTTTATAATACATTTTAACCAAAAATGCTTATTCTTGAAAATTATTGGATATGCCATCAATAAGTAAACTGGTTTGACAAGAATTGGTTTTAAGCTTCGGATAATATCGGAAAAATTCATAGTGAAGTGTATTATATTTTTTATATATATGTTCTTTTTGTTGAATTCCAGATATCATTCAGCAGTCTTTCTTTCCATAAAAATACAAAAGCACTTATTGAATCAAATCCAGTTAATTTAAATTACTGTTAATGTTGTTAACGTTTCGAATCCCTAGGGGTTTGCGGACCCCCTTTGGGAAACCTTGCTCTAATGTATATAAAGTACTCTAATTTAAAATAAAATGAAGAAAGACTTTCTTGAATATAATTCACATTAATTTTAGTACAAATGATTATAACGTGATACATATGCATAATTGTAAAATGACTAGCATCAATTATTCCTTTACTTTTATTCAAACTTCTATTCAATTATAACAGAATTGATTTAAAATCTTAAGATAGTATGTACTTAAAAAAATGACTTGTGATCCAATTGTCTGAAATTAGCTATACAATAAATTTCTGCTAAAATCTTAACTTCTTATAATAAGTATTTACCTACTATATATTTAACATAACTTTTTAATATACTAATAAATAGTACTTGAAATAATTTTTTTTATTATTTAAATACACACATAAAGCAATTTATTATCCTAATTAACATGCAACCTTTACAAATTTAGAAAAATAGCCTTGGTTTATAAATAGCTTTAATGGCCAATTTAGAAAATATTAACAATTTTGTAAACAAAATCCAATCCAATTGAGCACATTGAAATAAAATAGTTTATTACAAATTACCTACACTGCAGGATATTAGAATTTAAGATACTAATTTAAAAGTCACATTTTTAAATGCTAAACTTTCAAATTTTGCATGTTCTAATTCAAATAACTTTTAGTGTAGGTAATTAAAAATTTCATAGACATTTAAAAATATAAAATCACATACATTTAGGTAAACTGTTTTTTATTATTTTTTATTCCTTAAATAGGATTTTTTTTCTAAACTAAACTACCTTTGCTATGCAATCTATACTCCTATGAAGATTTATATTATCACTGACTTTTAAACGTGACATCCATTCGGGTGCATGAGTTTTTAAGGTATATTTATCCTTTTTTGTTTTAGTTTTGTGTAGATTTTTTTATTTTATTTTAAATAAAGGAAGTTAAAAAGAATATGGTTAAGAAAATATAAGAGTGTATTAGTGTGTAAATAAAGTGAGCAGATGTTAAAGAGAATGTAAATAATTAAGAGCATATTTACAACGTTATTAAATGGAGCTTAAAGCTAGAAATATGGTTTATAAAAGCTTTTTTTTTAAATTGAATTTTAAAAAATTTATTTAAAAAAATATATTTTTAAGAGCTTTAAGCCAAATTTTTAAAGTAACTTTTACAAAAGCTTTTTTAATATATAAAATTGTAAATTTTAATTCCATTTATTTCAAATGTTTTTTGAAAAGTTTTAAGCAAAATTGATGAAGCAACTTCTATAAAAGCTTTTTTAAAAAAATATTTTTGGAAAACAACTTTTATAAAAGTTTTTTTGTAAATTTTAATTCAATTTATTCAAGTTTTTTGAAAAGCTTTAAGCAGAATTTATAAAGCAACTTATATAAAAGCTGTTTTTAACTTCAATTGTATACTTTAGTAAATTAAATGGAGCTTAAAGCTTCAAATATAGTTTATAAAAGCTTAATTTATAAAAAATAAATGTTTTTTTTTAACAACTTTTATAAAAGCTTTTTGAATATCAATTGTAAATTCTGTTTTAATTTAAAGACGTTTTTAGAAAAGCTTTAAGGTAAATTGCTTAAGCTTTCTTAAATTTTATTTATATATTTTTTTTTTTTTGAAAAACAACTTTTATAAAAGCTTTTTTAAATATAAATTGTAAATTTTAATTCATTTTTTTCAAATGTTTTTTGAAAAGCTTTAAGCGAAATTGATAAAGTAACTTATATGAAAGCTTTTTTCGATTTCAATTCTAAATTTTAGTAAATTAAATGGAGCTTAAAGCTTCAAATATAGTTTATAAGAGTTTAATTTATAAAAAAAAAATATGTTTTTTTACACAACTTTTATAAAAGCATTCTGAATTTCAATTGTAAGTTTTTGTTTAATTTAAAAAAGTTTTTTGAAAAGCTTTAAGCTAAAATATTATTGAAAAACAACTTTTATAAAACTTTTTTTTTAACATAAATTGTAGATTTTAATTCAATTTATTTCAAATGTTTTTTGAAAAAATTTAAGCTAAATTGATAAAATAACTTCTATAGAAGCTTTTTCTAATTTAAATTGTAAATTTTAATAAATTAAATGGAGCTTAAAGCTTCAAATATAGTTAATAAAAGCTTAACTTATAAAAAATGTGATTTTTTTTAAACAACTTTTGTAAAAGCTTTTTTAATTTAGATTGTAAATATTTATTTAATTTAAAAAAGTTATTTGAAAAACCTTAAGCGTAATTGCTTAAGCTTTAAAAAAAAATATTTTTGAAAATAACTTTTATAAAAGCTTTTTTTTAAATATAAATTGTAAATTTTAATTCAATTTATTCCAAATGTTTTTTGAAAAAATTTAAGCTATTGATAAAATAACTTCTATAGAAGCTTTTTTTAATTTAAATGGTAAATTTTAATAAATTAAATGGAGCTTAAAGCTTCAAATAAATTTAATAAAAGTTTAATTTTTATTAAAAAAAATGTTTTTTGTTTAACAACTTTGTAAGAGCTTTTTTAATTTTAATTGTAAATTTTTGTTTAATTTAAAAAAGTTTTTTGTAAAGCTTTAAGCTAAATTGCGTTAGCTTTTTCAAAAAAAATGTTATTGAAAAATAACTTTTATAAAAACTTTTTTTTTTAACATAGATTTTAAAAAAGTTTTTTGAAAAGCTTTAAACTAAATTGCTTTAGCTTTTTCAAAAAAAAATTATTGAAAAACAACTTTTATAAAAACTTTTTTTTTTTTATCATAAATTGTAGATTTTAATTAAATTTATTTCAAATTTAATTATTATTTATTTTTTTGAAAAAATTTAAGCTAAATTGATAAAATAACTTCAATAGAAGCTTTTTTTAATTTAAATTGTAAATTGTAATAAATTAAATGGAGCTTAAAATATAGTTAATAAAAGCTTAATTAATAAAAAATGTGATTTTTTTTAAACAACTTTTGTAAAAGCTTTTTTAATTTCAATTGTAAATTTTTAAAAGTTTTTTGAAAAGTTTTAACCTTTTTTCAAAAAATATTTTTGAAAAACAACTTTTATAAAAGCTTTTTTTAAATATAAATTGTAAATTTTAATTCATTTTATTTTAAATGTTTTTTTTAAAGCTTTATGCGAAATTGATGAAGCAACTTCTATAAAAGCTTTCTTTAAATTTCAGTTTTGAATTTTAGTTTAATTTAAAAAAGTTTTTTGAAAAGCTTTAAGCAAAATTGATAAAGCAACTTTTATGTAGCTTATCATTTAGCTTAAAGCTTTTTCATAATTTCATTCAAATTTTTTTTAAAATTTACATTCTCTTCAATATCTGGCTGCTAAAATAAAACATTAATAAAGTGTTGTTTTTTTACAAGAACTAAAAAGTGTAAACGCTATAAAAAGTATTTGTACAATACTTTTTTTTACAAAATTTTTTATAATTTCTTTTTACTTTAAATCACTACAACATAAAACGTTTTAAAGATATAATTAATTCTTCTTCAAAAAAAGAAAAAACGAAAAGAAATTTTATGTCTTACGCTCAAATTCAAATGTGTAGCACTCTCAGCGGATATTTTGCGAGCTTTAAATGGTGGTATTTCCGGTATTTTATTAGCACTGCCTGATTGCTGATTAGGATTGGTTTGGAGTGGTGGTGGTGATGATGATGATGATAATGGTGTAGCAATTAACGGTTGGCGGGTAGTAGCAGCAGCTGCGGTGGCGGCATTTACAATGGAATTGGCAGAAGTACGTTGGGGACTACTGCTAGTGCTGCTGCCAGTGTGTTCAGCAGAATCACTGGATTTTTTCCGAAATGGTGGTATTTCTGGTATATGCATAGGTTGACGGGTATTTAAGGCCAAGGAACTTGCAGAAGCTCTATACAATTTTTTTTTTTTTAAGTAAAACACAAAACGAAAAAATCCAGAAAACAAAACAAAAAAGGCCCACAGGAAATAAAGGCGGGAAGAAAAATTCAGGGTGAAGGGAATAATACACAAAAGTAAGGATTCAATAAAAGTGAAAAGAAAAAATGTGGGAATTTTAAAAAAAAGGGAAAAAAGTGCATACAATTTAAAAAAAATGTGGAAATATTTAAAAAAATAGGTGCATTTTATAAACAAATAATTTAAAGAAAAAAAATTTTAAAGAAGGAAAAAAGTAGAGAAGAAAAATATGTTCACAAAATTAGCATTTTTATAAAAAAGGTTTTAAATTACACAAGTTTTACAACAATTGCATATAAAATGCTTAAAAAAAAATAAAAATAAACTAAACATGCTTTTTTAAACTGAAACCAATTAAATGTCTTAAATAAATCTTTTTTTTTTCGAAATACAAAACTATAATTCTAAATTTATTCTTTCTATTTTTTATACTAAATACCAAATTTAAAAGAAAATTTCACTACACACACTTATTTTACATTTATAATACGTTTATACACTTATTATTTGTATTATGAATTTACCCCATTAAAGCGTGCAATCTTTGTATTGGTATCGAGCTTAAATTACGAACTGAATATCCATGAAATGGGGGTATTTCCGGTATTTTCTTTTTCTGCTTACAACTTTTACATGCGCTTTTTTATTCATTTCATTTTATTGTATTCGAATATATAAAAATAAATTTGTATACATTTATAAATAATACTATTTGTTTTCTTTCTTTTTATAATAAATGATTTAAGGGGAAATAAAATATTATAGTTAAATAACTTTGTTAAGATAAATGAATCACATTTATGATTTGTTAAGAGAAGGAAGTAAAGGTTAAAAAGTTAAGAATTTTAAAATATTGTGAAAGGTTAGTAAACGTGTGTGTGGGTGGTAGTGTTGTGGTGATAAAGTCTTTTATTAAACAAAAAAAAAAAAAAAAGGAATATTTTAATATATTATAATTTTATTATGATATATTTGCATCCTATTTAGTAATTTTTCTATGATTAAATGTAGCATTTTTAGTTATGAAAATTTTTTAAAATTACTTCAAACTTAAACTTATAATTGAGACTTTTAAATACCATTTCTATATAAATCTCAAACAAGCAATAAGTTTTAAACTCTGTGAAAACATATTCATAACCATTATAAGAAGTGAGATCGAAAAAAAATTTAATACATATAAAATTCAATCATTTTGAAATTATTATATTTTTATTTTTTTTATTTAATAGATATTATACAGTGTGCGAAATAACCTAAGCATATACAATAAAAATATAAGAAAAACCTCTTTATTTATTTTATAGCGAAAAAGTATGTACTATATTTTATTTTGAACTATTTGCAGTTACATATTTTGACACTGAAATTACAAAACTTAAGATCACTGTTAAGAAATATGATGCAATTGAAAAGAGTAGAACGAAATAACCTACACCCAGAGAAATATCAATCACATACGTGTTGAAAACGATACCATTCTGTGTCAATAGTGTATCTACACCGTATGTGTTTAAATTAAACACTGCGTGTTCAATTCTTATTGAAAATCAATACCTAATTTGGTACGAAGTTGAAACCATTTCGGAATCAAATTGTTAAATTACTTATGTTTTCTATTAAATTTGTTAACGAAAGGTATTAAAAAGCTGTTACCGTAAATTACCAATGTGAGCACAACCGTTGTTGATTTTAAATCGAATTTTTTCCCTTAGTGTAAGCATACAAATTATAATAGCAAGCTTTTTTTAAAATTAAATACAATGTTATAGCAGTTTAACAGTCTTTATGGCTAATTGCATTCCTTATAACATATTCCAATCATAACGGCATTGATAAAGAAGTCTGTAGGCAAAATATACGTCAACATAGCATTATTATTGTTCTTGCATTTTGTTAGGGCCTTTATAGTGTTAAAGCGTCTCCTTTCAGCAAAAACTGTTTGGCATATAACTCTTCGCATACTCTCGGAATAATTCAGTTCTATGGAAAAACTGGCTCATGCCCTATTAGAACAATTTTTTTCCGCAAACAAATTTTTTTGTTGACTTTTATTATATGATGTGGCGATCTCTCGCTGAAATGTATGGACCAAGTTCCAATAGTCCTTTTTATAAGAAAAGGGACCTTTATCATTATTTTCTGTACTTATAAAACCCTTTAGTAATGTTTTATTGTAACTATTTGCATGATATTCCATAACAAATCCTTCCAGTAATTTGGTAAGTATCTGATTTTCTCAATCCGCCGTTTATTTTGTATCAATACACGAAAGAACCATCTAGTAATACAAATTAAACATTTTTTTGTCACTCAAAACATCTTCCTCCAATTTTGGCCCAAAATTTTTAATTTACGGTGAACGAGAGTCTTGGTGCTTTGTGAGAGTTCAAAGATTTAAATTTTAGTATCTCTTTTCGCATACTATATGTTGGGATATAATTTTTAAATGTATGAATACAACTCAAAGATAATATCAGTTTAAAAATGGTTCATATTTAGCAAGGCAATACTTCTTTTTTAGTGCGAATTCTTTTTATGTCCATAATATTTTTATTAAATTTTTTTTATTTCTTTTTTCAAAACTGTTTTTACGGTAACATAAATATGTTAACCTTTATTTCGGATTAGTTTTCAGATATTTGACAAAAAATCCAGCCACATTCTCTGTATGCTGTCAACCTGGCGGACTGTTATTTAATTCAATAGATTCAACGGGACAATTCGTTAATTACTGCTACATTAATACAATGAAACATTTTAAATCACATAGGGCTCAATTACTAAGGAAACATTAATACCAAAATATTTTATTTTATTTAAATGCTGACTAATGAATCATGATTATCTCAAAATTTTATTTTATATGCTAAGGTTATTTCGTTCGGAGTTTTTAAAAATGCTTATATTTTTCCAAATAAACCATATAAAATATTACATTTTCCATAAATCCTTTAATGCACTTAGATTGCAGTTTCTAAAAACATAATTCATATTTTAATTATATTTATAGGTAGCAAAATATGTAAAGTTTTACTCTGTATGCTTAGGTTTTTCGTGCACTGTATTACAGAAAAATATGACTTTTATAACTTTAACCACTACTTATTAACTCGTGGATCTTTTTTTGGTAACCCTTCCATTAGAGATTTGATAGTTGTTTCAGTCACTTTTTTTGGAACAATTTGCCCATAGCTCCACACAGTGGTTCCAAAACGATTTCTTTGGAAATAATTCTGTAACTTTTGAACCGCTGGAGATATCTCAATAAAATTTCGCATAGTCAGAGCCGAGTACAGGTTCCTAGCGGGTTAGGGGGGTAGTAGATAACCCTTCACAGTTGGCCATCTAGGGTATGTAATTTCTTTGAAAAATCGTCAAAAATGCATTTATCATCCCAGCAAAAACGATAAAGTTCTTCCAATAAAAAGAACAATTTCACAACTTCAAAAGTGGAACAAAGTGCATATTTCAAACTTTTTGTAAGCTCTTAATAATTACTTCCAAAAAAGCGAAAAAATGGATTTTTAGCGGGAAAAAATGGTAAAAATTTCTAATAAAATTTAAATTTTACAAATTTTAAAACATTTTTATTATTATTTAATGGGGCTAAATGTTATTTATTGTTTGTTTTTTTATTAAAAAATTATAAACATAGTTTTAAGAGAAGTGCTTCAAAAGCAATGAACCATGTGTTTTTCACCACTAAGTACTTCCTTCCAATGACAACACAATGTTAAAATCATAACTTTTTCAGTTCTTTTTTTGCTGGGATATGACAGAAAATAAATTTTGTATATGTAAATCTCTACAAAAAATACGCTTACATGTGTAGTTTTAAAAAATATTCAGGTCGAAATAAATTTTTACCCCATTTTTGGCCTCGTCTTTTTTTAGTATTTTTTAACATGACGGGCTTAATATTGTCCCTAATAGTTATAAAATATTCGCCAAATAATATGGCTGCAGGAATCATATAAATATATTAATCTGAAGTTGCAACCATAGATTATAACATAGATATGAAGTTCAGTTTTCAAAAACCTAAGTCGGTTGTCAAAAAAACCTAAGTCTAAGAATGTGTTAGTAAAATTTTTCACTGAAAACAAAAACAATTGTAGTATGTATGCCTTTTTGAGTAATTTTTTTCAATTGAATTTTCTTTTTTTCATATATCTATGTTATAATCTATGGTTGCAGCTATTTTTTTTATTTATTTATTTTTTTTTTTTTTTGAAAAAAGGTCGCAATATTTATTCACTGATAAAAATTGTTTTTTGTTCTGAGCCTTACCATTTTATTAATGCTTTAAAAATAAAAGAGTTTGTGTCTCCCCATAAGTCCTATCCAAACTTTGTAAATTTTAAAATTTTTTTTAATTTATTTATTTTTTTGTTAAGTTCTCAAATTGCAGAGGGATCGACTTAAAATTATTTTAGTTATATAACTCCATATGTAAGATAAACACCCAAAAGGTATTTTCTGAGCGACATCCCTTATAACGACAGGGTGATCATTTCAATGAAAAAAAGTCAACTTTTAAACATATTTTATATGGATTGGAATTTTGGGTATTTTCATATAAAAAAAGTGAGAATTTTTTTAATTTTCTGATTTTAAGACAAGTTTGTACATATTATACTTAAAATTCAATAAAATATTACTAATCTTTTAAATTTTATTGAAGTTTAAATATTAACTTTATTTAAAAAAATTCTAAAATGAAAAATTTTAAGTCCTTCGAGAAATTCTGCAACAAATCAACATGGCCAATAAGCATTTTTGCTGGAATTCAAGTATAAGAAAAGTTGAATTCCAGTTACAAATTCAAATTTCAAGTGTTGAAATACAGTTCTACTACACTTTTATTCAATAGTATACTCCAGTGAAAAGGAAACTTGAATTCAAGTCGAACACAACAATGTTTGTACAATTCATTTCAAGTATTGAATCACAGTGAAATTCCAGCACAACAAATAGTTGAATTCAAGCTTGGAAATATAATATAAATCAAGCATTTGTTAACAGTGCGATTCCAGTAATCAGCAAAATAAAATTCTAACTGCAATATTTTTTAATCTTATAAACTAAACATTTTTATTTCACAAAAATTTCACATGATGCATACATATATGATAAAAAATAAAATAAATTTATTAAAACATTAAATTTCATCAGTCTTATTCATAATCATTTTGAACAATATGGAATTGAGATCTGAGTCTTGATGCTACTAACCAATCATTTTTTTTTTATCTTATTCACTTTTCTAGCTAACACAATGAATTTTAATCCGATTTTTTAAATAAATTTGAATTTAGATTCCATTTTCTTCTTCACAAAATTTTCATTAAACTTTTACTTTTTTTTTTTTTTTGACAGAAAAGCAAAAAGTTTGAACAGAATTTAAAAAATGTTCGTAGTAAAAAAATACTTAAAAAAAAAAACGTTGGAATTAAAGTTGAATTCTAATAAAATTTCAAATGCTTGAAGTTTAATTTTTTGAGTGCTTATTGGGTGGTTATCATTAAAAATAATAACTGACATATTTTTCAAAGATAACTAGATAAAAAATAAATATTGCTTCCGAAAAAAGTTAAGAGGCAAAACGTGTATTAAGATTTTTTGATCTCACTTGCTAGATCGAAATCTTATACAGAATTTTATGCCTTAATATAAAACAAACTAATTTTACGACTTGTATAAATAACTGACATAATTATATTTTGAATTCGAATAGGTATCAGAATGAAGCGCTTTTGGGATTATTATAAAAAATGTTTTCTGTCTCAAAAAATATTTACTGAAACCAAAAGGAATCAAAAACCTGGTCAAATTTGAAAGGGAGTAGGCGAAATATAAATTACTTTTAAGCTAAATCAGATAGCCCGGCGCTGCTGGATTTCGAACATTGTATGGGTTCACCAACAACTATTTAGGAAAGCTGTGAAGCCATCTCCGATCGAAAGAAGTATATCTACTCTCTAAAAAGACCCGGAAATATGAATTATGACTTATTAATAGGGGTTTTTCTCTCAAGAGTGATGTTTGATATAAATCACAAAGACTTCATAATTTTAATGGGTGACTTCAATGCACAACTGAGCCCGTTTAGCACTAACAGGGGAGATGCACTTGGAAGAATGTCTGAAAGCGGCTAATTACTTATAGAGTTATAAATGTTGAACAATCTCGACATCGCACGTTGGGGTAAAAGGGGTCGAAAGTGGCGTTTAATTGAATTTTGAAAATTAATTTTTTTGAATAAAATTGGGTACTGAATAAAAATAGACAAAATTATGTATCAATAACAATAAAAGTCATTAGCGTAGGTTGTGTTGTTTTTGAGTACTGAGCTGTCAAAGTTCAACTTTTTTTATATTTTAAGAAAAGAACAAAAAATTAAATTTTCATGAACTTTCGGTGAAATTTTCTTTAATAAAAAGTGCTTTAGAGGAAAAATTTAAAATGAAACCATCAACTTCAGGTATTTATGTTTACTTTTATGCAAGAATTTGTAAATTATTTTTTGTCCTGGTATTTTTGTTATTTTTTCTAAAATAGTCCAAAAATGCACTAATTTTCAAATTTCCTAGAGTGTAACTAAAAATATAACAAGACTTTTGTTCTGAAAAAATTTCTGAAAAATATTACATACTGTCTACTTAAATATCCTGAAAAAAAATCCTGTGCATATTTTGCACGATTTTAGAAATTGACATTTTTGTGAAAAAAACTCAAGTTGCTCCAAACCAAAAACAGGTTAAGTGCGGACTTTTTTATTTTATTTTATTATTATTATTATTTTTTTTTTTTGTTATTATTCTGTACAATTATTTTCGATTTTTTTTTTTTTTCAAAATATTAAAGTAGACAATATGTAATATTTTTCAGACATTTTTCAGAGCAAAAGTCTTGTCATATTTTTAGTATAGTATGTTAAAATTAATTTAAGAAATTAAATTTTTATTTTTTCATTTTTAAAGGTGGTACTAACATTTCATAAAGGGGTTTTCAGAATTTTTGTTGAATTCTGCAAAGAAAGCCTTAGAATTCTAAAAATGAATTTGTTTACTTACTAATAAATAATAAAAACGACAAACTAACTAGTAAAAATCAAAACAAGTTGTGATTGTTAAAATATTGATTTCACTTTTCCTTTAAGTAAGCGGCCTTTTTAGACCCATTTTTTCACAATGTACAGACAGACGGACGGATGTTGCCATTCAGCCAAAACAAATTGTAGAGATCTAATAGAGCATTTGTTTACTAACTAATAAAGAACAAAACAAGTTGTAGTTATTAAGATATTCATGTCGCCCTTCCTTGAATTATGAGGCCTTTTTCTAGCCATTTAATCCCAATGTATAGATAGGCGGACGGACATTACCATTCTGCCGAAAAAATCGGTGTATTTTTAAAATTTATATTTGTTACTAACTAATAAGAAACAAAACATGTTGTGATTATTAAAATATTGATATCGCCTTTTCTTGAATTATGCGGCCATTTTAGACCCATTTTTTTCATAATGTATAGACAGACGGACGGACATTACTATTCTGCCAAAAAAAAAATCCTGAAAATCTGAAAATATCTTTTTTTACTAACTAATTGATAAAAAATTAAATCATGATCATTAAAATATTCATATTACCTTTCTCTGAATAAAGCGGCGATTTTAGACCCATTTAATCCCAAGGTATAGACGGACGGACAGACATTACCATTCTGCCCAAAAAAATTCTAAAATTCTAAAAATAAATTTTTTTACCTAATAATAAATATAAAAATAGATCCTCATCATTAAAATATTTATATCACCTCACCCTGAATTAAGCGCCATTTTCGACCCCTTTTACCCCACGTGCATTGGTATAACCGTGTTCCCTCCTGAAAGTGTGTATAATAGTGTGGACCATTATTGTATGAAGATAACCAAAATTTCGTAATTTTTCGAGAAAAGTAAATATGAACGAAAGAAGTACATTTTATATAAAATTGTTTAGTAAAGATTTTATTTCTACGTAATTTTTTAGTATGATGTATTTTTATTAAAATGGCGATTTTATCCCTCATATTAGCTATTTTGGAAAAAAAAATATGCTTATATGTTTTTTTCTTTTGATGCATAAATCATTAATATTAGTGAGAACAAATTTTTAAGATTTGTTCTTGGATCATCGACGTAAATTGGCAAGTATGACCTAAATGACACCCCCCTTTTATAATTTTAGGTACGCTTAAATAAAGCTCACAAAAAGGGATTTTGGACCACCGTAAGTGTATAAAGTCTTGTGGGTATTCCCTGACTAGGCAGTTCAGAATCAGACCGATCATATACCAATAAGCAAAACCTGGCGTAATTTGTCTGGTTATTGCCACAATCAGGATAAAAGTTGTTGAGAACTGTAAACGAGAGAAGTCTACAATGAGTTTACAATCGCATGGACTAAGATACCTTGCGAAGAGCTCAGCGTGATAAACATCGCTGGGTTGATGACCAAACAAAGTAAGCCCAGGCAGACTCAGAGTCCAACAAAAGTTGTGATTTATATCAAAATCTTAAAGCAGCTGGGTCGAAAAAGATTTTCCTTCAACAAGCATATAAAAGACTGTAAAGTTAAAACTGGACGACTAGATGTGTGGATAGATCGCTATATTAAAATGTTTAAAGCGTTACCAAGCGCATACACATGCCACTGTCTCTGATTCATCGAAAGGCATGACATACCCACCGACAATCCCACCCTTTTTGGAATCGGGAATACAATTAAAACTCTCAGGCACAGCAAAGCATCGTTAATATTTCTCCTAAACTGTTAAAAGTAAATCTCATCACTGACTGTAAGAATTGGAGGGGTATAACTACCCTTAGTATGGGAAAAATTGTGATTATATAAAACAGGCGACAGTGATGCTTTTGCCTAAGATATTCGCAAAGCATCTAATACTGGGGTATCAAGTAAAGTGATTGATTATTTTCCTTTTTTTTTTTCAAAAATGGTTTATAAAATATTAGAAAAGCAAGATCTTTACAAAAACCAGTGTCAAATAATCTAAAAATTGGATATAACCGGTTGACTTTTTTTATTATCAACACGCATTGATATCACAAAAATGTTGTGGTCACATAAAGTTTTTTTTTTTTAAGTGTCTTAAGAATATTGGGTAGATCTCCAAAGTTGATTACTTAATCTTTTTATTAAATCGTCAATAATTTTTTATAATAAATAAGGACTGTGCACAAAATAATGAGTACATATAACTCAATTTATAAAAATTTAACTAATGTGTTTATCTTTTTGAAATTTTGTTTCGTCAAAGACTGTTCTAGTTTTCAATTTAAAACAAAAATTAATTTTTTATTCGCTTTTAGAAAAATATTTTGTATTTTCTGGAATACCCTAAATATAAGCTTTATTGTGTTAATGAACTGATTCAAATGGACTGAGTTTAGGACAGTTTAGTGGATTAGTCTCACTTTGTATATAGCAGCACCATCTGTTTGATACCACTCAGATACTTTTTATTGTACTGACTAGATGCGAGATCAAGACAGAAAAAATTAAATTTGCTGTACTTTCTAATGATAGAGAGGAATCTGCCGTGCATTTCTTACTTAAAAATTTCAATTGTTATGAATAAAATGTTTTTTTTCCCGCAAGTACAAATGGCTTGCCAGACCAAAAATTTGTTTTGAATTTTTTTACACGATATTTATCTGCTCCATTTCCTTCAACATCTGTGATATCGAATTCTTGACCAGGATGTTGTTGAAAGTTCGACAGTACGTGCTTTATATTGCGCTTTAGACGTATACATTTTTTAAAAAAATTTAGGTCCGGTTTTATACAGTTCCCTTAGTGTTCAGTTAAGAAACATTTGAGTAAATGCTCACACTTAAGTAATATGTATTTCGTTTTACAGTTTAAAACTTTAGTTGCAACAAAATAAACAAAAAGCTTAAAGCTTTTATGTATTTACATTAGGTGCTTCTACTTTTCAAGATTTTATAAGTAAAATTCATAGTTTTATTTTATTTATTCTAAAACTTTTTCTCATAATTATTTTAATTTTTATTGAATACTATTATTATTTTATTTCAAATAATGTCAAATATCGTTAAAAATATCAAATCTATTTTTGAAAGCACAACATTTTTCTATGCCACCCTAATGTAGCATCAAAGGTAAATAAAATAAAAAAAAATATTTAATAATTTAAAAAATGTAAAGAAATTTGCAGCTTATGCTGTGCAAAATATAAAACCACACAGAAAATATTCATTCACATCGATTTCTGGTAGATTTTAAAAATTTTGTTAGTTTTTGTATTTTTATTTATTTTCAATAAATATTTTTGAAGACTTCAGAAAATGTTCATACTTAAGAAAAACTTAGAGGATAAGAGAAGAACATTAAGGTTTTAAAATATAAAACAATTTTTACAACTTAAGTACGATTTCGCCACTAAGTGAGCACTATAAGACCGAGCCTTAGTCTCAAAAATTTTCGTCCTCTCCTTCGCCTTCACATTTTTTCAAGGAATTTTTTTTTTACTTTTGTGGGTCTTCATGCTACCATTTTAAAACTTTTTTGATAAAAGATGCTGAGAAATTTTATAATTGAGTCGCATTTCATCCAGAAATTTACTGATATTCTCTTAAAATACGTATTATTTAGTTTGCTATCCTACAGTCTGTAAATCAACTTTTTGTTCGGTTATCAGGATTACTTTCAGTGATCATGAACAACTTGCATATTTTGTAACTCATAAACTGCATTTCCAAATTCACCTGCACTTCTAAAAATTGTTTTATAGGGTCAACATGTATTTTTGGTTATAAATTTGAATTATGCGTTTGCATAAATTTAGTTAAATTTTAATTTTAAGAAAAACTAATTACGCGATTACAACAAAATTTAGCACACAGCTACTGTTTTCGAATACTTAAAGCGTGCACAGATTTTTTCGTGCACAGTTCTTAGTACAAAATTACACTAGAGAACTTTATGAAGTTTATGGATTTTGTTAAGTATGGTATGCCAAATTATATAATAAAATTTATTGGTTATGACTCCAAGAAATCTGAAAAGTCATTAATTAGAAACCTGGACATTCAAATCATTTATTTTATAAAAATAATATATTTTAGCATAAAGAGAAGTGAATTTGATAAGAAATGCCAGAACTATTTTATCTTTAGAAATGTTTCAAAATGAATTTGTTCACTAATTCCGCTACAGAAAACAACGATTTTTAAACTTATACTTTTTCAATGTCAGCCACAAGTTTTGCTGAATTTTGCATTATTAAATCCTTTATTTTATATTCAACTAACAATTCTATTAAAATTGTATTTTCTCTTAAATTTACTTAAACTATTAAAGGCTAACCTATAGTGCAAAAATTTCCATTCATCTCACTTCATGCTTAATTTTAAATAAAAATAAAAATATTTGTAAAACAAAAAAACATTTTCAAAACAAAAACTTTCATTGAGTACGAGTAGTTGGTATTTAAATATTTGTTAGGTGTGTTAGTAAAAAAAAAAAACAATTGTTATTATTCAGTGTTTAACAAAACAAATGCAAACTTTGTTTTTCACAAAAAAAGTGTTAGAACAAAACATTGAGTCAAAAATATAAAAAACGGTGTAAATAAGTAATACTAGGAAGTATAGTAATAGAAAAGTTTGAAAAAAAAGAAGAAATAAAAGGAAATAAACCAAAGATGCGTAATGATAAAAATTAAGGTGGTAAACCTAACTCACCCACTAGGTCCATGAGATAAAATATCCTGATTGAGACTAGTGAAAGAGGCGCCACTTAAAGGAGGTGTAGATTCCAATAAAGGACGTATTAAAATGGTACTGGTCTAAAAGTTAAATAAAACAAGTTTGTTAATATTAAAAGAAAAATAAAAATTTTTTGTTATTACAATCTACCTGTGAAGGTGGTGAGTCTGGTGATGAATCACGATTATCAAAGACATTTATATCCGTTTCCACATTTCTTTGTAGGCCAAAACGTGCTATTTCATCTATAAATGGTTCATATTCTGCTTGTTTTAATAATTCCTGTTGATACAGCAACTCTTCTGACATTTGACTGTCCATGGATTGTTCATTGGTGGTGGTTGTATTTGTAGTGGTTACAGCATCTAGTAAATTTAAAGCCGCCAAGTCATGTTCAGGTTGTGTTGAGGTGGTGCTGGGTGGTGTAGGCGGTGTAGGTCTAGGTGAGGTACCTTTACATTGCATCTCACGTCGACAATGTTCAGCTCTGGCAATTTCCGCAGCCAACCATGATGGCAGTTCGGGTAATAACCATGTTAAAGCTGAACGTAAACCCAACATTACGTGCTGTTAATTAACAAAACAAAAATGAAATAAAAACAGCCAGAGAGAGAGAAAAAGTGCAAGAAAGAAGAAAAGTTATGTTAATCGTTTTAATGTTTAACCTTTCATTTATGGTAGTTTTCTTTGTTGATTCCCATAATACAACAACTCATTGTTTTAAGTGCCTACTATTGAGTGTTTACATGTGTAGCACAACCCATCCCGCATACAAACATCCCTTCACCACTCATACTTACCTCAAGTGTAACAATTAATATGATTGTTTGTGCTGTGGTTAATCCTGGCCACAAACGAGACACTTGTCCGGATAAACCAATTAAAGCACAATTTACAATTACAGCTGCTAACGACAAGAGGCTGAGTGCATTTTGCCAGGTGCCAATATTTGCCACACGTTGTCCAAATGGTCTTTGATGTACATGAGCCAATTTAAAAGCATCTGAACGTATTTCCATTAGATTATTGATGAGTGCACAAACACCAGCCAAAGGAAAAGCAGCTGAGAATAGTACTACATAACCCATTTGCACAAGCATCTCTAAATGATCGGAGAATGTGCCATCATACTGCAAAAAAGGTCAAAGGAGAAAATTCAATACAGAGTTTAGAGAAAATTTGCTTAAAATGCAGTTTTTACTTTTGTGGTCAATGCTTGGAATATTTATAGAATTTGGGGGAAACTAGTTAATGAAATAAGAGTTGCCAAGCAAAAATTGTGTTATGCAATTTAGAGGTACAGACTATAAACTAGAATAGACATTAGACTAGATAATAGTACAAAACAAAGTCTGTTTCATATTCGACTATAGAATATTTTATAGTCTAGACTACACACTATTTTATTGTCTATAAAATGGACTATTTGTAGTCCAAACTATAGACCATTTTATAGTTTACTATATAAACTATTTTATAATCCAGACTATGGACTTTAAAATAGTCAAGACCATGGACTATTTTGTAGTTGAAACAATGGACTATGAAATAGTCTATTGTCAAGACAATGGACTATTTTGCAGTTGAAACAATGGACTATTTCATAGTCCAGACAATGGACTACTTTTTAGACCAGATTATGGACTGTTTTATAGTCTAGACTATGGGCTATTTTATAATCCACATTCTGAACAATAACTATTAAATATTTTATAGTTTAGACTATAGACCCTTTCATATTCTAGACTATTAACTATTTTTTATTATATAGTCCAGACTATGGACTATTTTATAGTCCAGACTATGGACTATTTTATAGTCCAGATAATGAACTATTTTATAGTCCAGAGTATGGACTATTTTACAGTCCAGAGTATAGACTATCCTGAATATAGACTATTTTATAGTCCAGAGTATGGACTATTTTATAGTCCAGACTATGGACTATTTCACAGTCCAGACTATGGACTATTTTATAGTTCAGACTATGGATTATTTTATAGTCCAGACTATGGACTATTTTATAGTCCAGACTATGGACTATTTTATAGTCCAGACTATGGACTATTTTATAGTCCAGACTATGGATTATTTTATAGTCCAGACTATGGACTATTTTATAGTCTAGACTATGAACTATCTTATAATCCATATTCTGGACAATAACTATTGAATATTTTATAGTTTAGACTATAGACCCTTTTATATTCTAGACTATTGACTATTTTTTATTATATAGTCCAGAGTTTGGACTATTTTTTAGTCCAGATAATGGACTATTTTACTGACCAGAGTATGGACTATTTTATAGTCAAGAGTATTTTAAAGTCCAGTCTGTGGACTATTTTATAGTCCAGACTATGGACTCTTTTATATTTCAGACTATGGACTATTTTTTAGCCCATATTCTGGACTATAACTGTACAATATTTTATAGTCTAAACTATAGACTATTTTGTAATCTGAACTATAAACTATTTTATAGTTTAGACTATAGACTATTTTATAGTCTAGACTATACACTATTTTATAATCCAGAGTATGGACTATTTGATAGTCCAGACTATGGACTATTTTATAGTCCAGACTATGGACTATTTTATAGTCCAGACTATGGACTATTTTATAGTTCAGACTATGGACTATTTTATAGTTCAGACTACAGACTATTTTATAGTCTAGACTATGGACTATTTTATAGTCCAGACTATGGACTATTTTATAATCCAGCCTATGAAATATTTTATCATCTATACTATAGACTATATAATGGTCTAAACTACGGACTATTTTATAGTCTAAATTATAAAATATATTATAGTTTTGTTTGTAGATTAGTTTATAAGCAAGTATTTTAGTCTAGATTTTAGTATATTTTATAGATTAAATTCTAAACTAGATTCTTGATTATTTATTATCTTTTTTCTTTTTTGTTGATTTTTCTATCATTAGGCCACCCTTTTTGTTTATAATTATCAGCAAATAAACATCAACTAACTTACCTTATATAAAGAACTTTCAATTTCCGCTTGTCCAATATTACGTTTAGCACTTGCTGTTGTTGGTGTAGAACATCCGGTATCAGCTGCTGGCTTTTTCGGCAATTGTTTAGATGGTGTACCCGGTTGGGGTGTTGAAGTTTCACTTGGCTGCTTTGGCTTCTCTGTATCTGATGATGCTGTTGTTGAAGTAGCAGCAGTAGCTGCTGAAGCAGCATTTTTTAGAGTATCAGCAAAAGTACGATTAATATCTTGGGTGGGACTTAAAGCACCCCACATATTAAAACTTAATTTAGCCAATTTCCATTGTTCCAAAAAGTAGGGTATGGCTGATTCGCGTAAATTGCCAATAATTTGGCGGGAAATTAAAAGACCAGCTAATTGCTAAAGGCAAACAAAAAATATAAAAATGTTGGCTAACAATTAAACAAAAAGTTATAAGTAGCTTACCTCCTTTAACTTTTCCTCATCTCTTAGATAAAAAGCGATATAGAACAGCGAGAGAAATGAGTTGACAAATTGAAACAATGCCACTTTGGCAATTAAATGATTTTCATATTTTGACTGTAAACGATAATTTTCTAAAAAAAGAAAAAGAAAACAAAATAAAAATATGTGATGCAATTAATCTTAGTCACTGAAATGAAACTCTAGAGAAAAAATAAAAAGTTTTGTTGGTGTTTTTTTCTCTAGTTACACATAAGTATTTTTTTTTGCTCTTGTTTTCTTTCATGTATGAATGTATGTACCTTTATCATTTAACCAGACAGCCAACTTGTAATAAGCTTCATCCATTAGGGTTATAGCACCAGCTAACAAAACTTTGGGTATTACACTTAAACAACAAAATATACCAGTTTCCGGTAATTTAGAATCCCACCAATCCTGTTACCAATAAAACACAAAAAGAAAGGAAAAAGGAAAATTAGATATTTATGTTACAAAGATTAAATGTAGAGTTGAAATTAATTAAGGTCTGTGGCAAGATTTAATTTATTTTAAATTTAATATTTAAGTATATTTTTCTAATCTTTTGAAGATTTGTTTTATTTATTTTATAAGTTATACTTTATGAATAATACTTTATTTGTTTGATAAAATAAAGCAATATAAATTTGTTTTATAAATAAGCTACATATGATGACTAAAGTGTTGCAGTAAAGTTCAATAAAATAGCACTGAGGATACAAATTTCTTAAAAAAATATATCTTAAAAACTAACCCAACATCAACTGCTGTTTTTAAATGGGTACCGGTTAAGTTTTTGAAAATTTGATAGCTACTTTTAGAATTTTTTATTTGTTTTTGGTTATTAAGTAATTTAAAGTAACCACTTTTTCAAAAAGTAACTATTACCAAACCTTTCAAAATTTACATAATTTTATTTAGAATTACAATTAATAAAAAATTAAATTTGTTTTTATGAATTTTAAGTAAATTTTAAACGGGTACCTGCTTGTTCTTTTAGGTATTTACGGTTATTTTGCTACAATTTTTAGTAGATTTTTAGTTAATTTTTTATAGACACTCAGATTCTGTACTAATTTCCCTAATTAACCAACGACTAAAGAAAAGTAACCACATTTTTGTAAAAGTAACCGTTAACCAAATCTTTCAAAATTTTGTTGATTTTGTTAAAGTTTGTTAAATATCTAAAAATTTTGTAGTTTTAATATATTTTAGGCAAATTTTAAACGGGTACCCGATTGTTTTTCTAGGTATTTATGGTTATTTTGTTAAAGGTTGCTGATCATTTTTCTTAGTAAAGTAACCACATTTTGCGAAAAAATAATCGATAAAAAAACATATTACATTTAATGAATTGTTTATAAAATCGTTAAAAATATAAAAGTTATGTAGTTTTATTGAGTTTTAAGCAAATTTTAAAAGCGGGTACCCGCTTGTTTTTCCATGTATTTATATTTATTTTTAAAGAAAAGTAGCCACATTTTAGTAAAAGTAAACTCAAATCTTTAAAAATTTAGTTAATTTTATTAAAGTTCATTAAATATATACAAATTTTATAGTTTTATTGAGTTTTAAGCTAATTTTAAACGAGTACCCGCTTGTTTTTCCATGTATTTATATTTCTTGACTAAAATTTTTAAAATAGATTCCTTAGTTTTAAATTGTTATTCTGATTCTATACTAGTTTCCAGGATTTTCCAGCTATTAAACAAAGTAACCACATTTTGGTGAAAGTAACCGTTAAACAAATCTCTCAAAATTAGTTAATTTTATTTAAATTTGTTAAAAATGCAAAAATTTTTAGTTTTAATGAATTTTAAGCAAATTTTAAACGGGTATCCGCTTGTTTTTCTATGTATTTATCGTTATTTCGCAAATAAATTTAGAGATATTTTCTTCATTTTAAATTGTTATTCTGATTCTATACTTTTTCTCACGATTTTTTATTTATTGAACAAAAGTAACCACTTTTAGGGAAAAGTAACTGCTAACCAAATCTTTCATAATTTAGTTAATTTTATTCAAATTTATTAACAATCTAAAACTTATATAGTTTTAAAGAATATTAAGCAAATTTTAAACGGGTACCCGCATATTTTTCTATGTATCAATCGTTAATTCGCTAAAATTTTTAAAGATATTTCTTTAATTTTATATTGTTCTTCTGATTCTACACTTTTTTTTCACGATTTTTTAGCTATTGAATAAAAATAACCACTTTTGGGGAAAAGTAACCACTAACCAAATCTTTCAAAATTTAGTAAATTTTATAAAAAATTATTAAAAATCTAAAATTTATATAGTTTTAAAGAATTTAAAGCAAATTTTAAACGGGTACCCGCTTGTTTTTATATGTATTAATCATTTTTTCGCAAACTTTTTTAGAGTTATTTCCTTAATTTTATATTGTTATTCTGATTCTATACTTTTTCTCACGATTTTTTTTAGATTAAACAAAAGTAACCACTTTTGGGGAAAAGTAACCGCTGCCCAAATTTTGCAAAATTTAGTTAATTTGTTTATTAATTTATTAAAAATCTAAAATTTATATAGTTTTAAAGAATTTAAAGCAAATTTTAAACGGGTACCCGCTTGTTTTTATATGTATTAATCGTTTTTTCGCAAACTTTTTTAGAGTGATTTCCTTAATTTTATATTGTTATTCTGATTCTATACTTTTTCTCACGATTTTTTTTTAGCTATTAAACAAAAGTAAGGTTTACTATATTATTTAAAATTAGTTTTAATTTTTTAGCTACCTTTTTTCTGTTTTAATAGTTATTTTTATAATTTTGCCCTTCCCTGCAAAAATAAAACTTTCTTGTTTTTATAGTTTTATTAGTTTAAAAATTCTCTTGAAAAATTGATGGTATTTGTCATTTATAATATGTACCTGGAAAAGTTTAGAAAAGAAAAATAAATAAAAAACGACGAGTATAAACATAAAAAGTATCGCAAAATTAAGAGGACAACTTTCAAGGACAATTAAATAAAATATTTGAAGTATTTGTTAAAAGAATAACAAGAAATATTAGAGGTATTAAATAGAGTAAAAATATATAATTTTTGCAGGTTGCAGCAAAGTGGATATTGATTCATTAAAGCCTTTAGCTAAAAATATCTGAACCAAGAAATATTTTAGCTAATCAAAAAAAAAAAAAGCAGCGAAAAGTAATTGAAACATTTCACCGATGATTAATTTTGGACACATTCGCAAACTACCTCTAAAAATATCCCTGTTGTTATGTTAAAAACAGACATTCGTTATGTAAAACAAAATATTCCACAGTCTCTTAGTAGCAAAGTTATGGTATTTTAAAAAAGTGCCCTTATGACATTTAAAAAACGCTTGGCAATTTGTTTTTTTTATGTGAATTATTTTGCTTAGTTTTACTTGCATCGGTTGCATCTAGAGAACGCATTCTGTTATTTGCTTTCCCAAGGCCTCGGGGAATTTGCCATTTTTATTTTCCAATTTTATTCTGGATGAAATTCTGTGACATTTTAAGAGATCTAAAAATTATGACTATTGTCAGAATTGTAAGAAAAGATTAGTGTATGTATTTTAGTTATTACTTTTAGGAATATATTAAGTAAAAATCCCAACTGCAAACTTTATTTTAACGACAATTTTATTAGATAGTCTATATGTAAGAGTAATTAGGTGATGACAATTTATATGGAATGACTCCAACACATCCTAATGATTTTGATATCACTGTCTAATGACAGACCTAATAAACATTGTGATGTTGGTAAAATAGTCGTCCAAACATCATCTTAAAGCATCTGTAAGGAAAAATCTCGAAGGTGAACCAAATGGTTTGCGTTACTGAAGAAGCATCAAAAAGAACAGAGAATGAGGGATGACATCGAAGGATAATCATAATACATACCTAGTCTTACAAGATAGGCAAATATTCTGATATTTTCGTAATCAACACCGAACCAAACACAACACTTTTATGCAAAAAAAGATATCACCGAAGAAGGCAACATGTTTGAGGAACTAAGTATTATTACAGCCAAACTCATCGCAAGAAATTTCTTAGAGAGGAAAGGGTAAATATCCTTTTAGACTCATCTCTACTAAGAAACAGGAATCGGTTCGCTTTTCGAAATAACAGAACGACAATCTCGATTATATGGCACCTGGATAAGACACCACTAATGCTGATGAAGTGTGTAGCGGCACAGACAATACGTATTCCATTCTGATGGTGTCTAATTATAGTCCACAAACTCTTCCAAACAAAGACAACAAGACAATTTACGATTGCAAACCATTAGAAGTTGAAATGATTTTAAATTTTAGGATTTTTTTAATTTTTAGCTATAGACAATTATGAAACGATCTTCATAATATATATATATATATATATATATATATATATATATATATATATATATATATATATATATATATATATATATATATATATATATATATATATATATATATTTATATATATTTTTTGTGAAATATTCTCTTCTTACTAACATTTGGGCCGATCATAATAGTTGCGAATTTTACAGAAATATTTATATATTTAAGACATATATAGAGATTTTGATATATATATATTTTAGATTTTGAGTCGAAAAGTATATTTTACGATGGTAGTTGATTAGAACAGCACAAATACAGTGCATTTCAACAGAATAGGTTCAAGATTTTCGTTACATTAAACCTCTTGTTATTTTTAAAATAATAATGAAAATTTATATTTTTTTCATAATAAATTTTAAAGTCCTCATTTCTAAGATATCTACAAGAGAATTTTTAGGTAATTTTTTTGTTTCATCTGAATAGGTTCAACATTATCTATTCAATAAAACAACAAGATGCATTGATTAATATGGTCCTTTTTTGTTTTATTATATTATTCGGAAATTATTAATAATAAGAATAGCCTTTAAATTTGAGTTTTGAAACGACCGTTAAAAAGATCAACATTTTTTTACCATAGCTGAGAACAGGTTTACGTTATTCTATAAGGACAAAAACTCATATTCAAGTAACTGCAGATGTATTTTAAGTAAAACAATTGTTTTATTCGAATATTTTTAAAAATATTGCGTCCTGTAGGATAATTTCTTTTTTGTTTCCTTCATACAAGCTTGGAGCACTCTAATGCACATATCATTAGTATTTAATAAAACCTTTCCAATGATGCCCTAAAATATAATTTACGATGGAAAATTTTCAAAATATTAAAACTTTAATAAAATTCTAATGTCTATTGTTGATCAAAAATCATATTTCTGGAGGTATTTTAAAAATGGTCTAGCTCACGTAAATGAAATAATTTAACTGAAATATTTTGGAAATTAGCTTAAAACATATCAATCTGTAATTTTAGGGGGCACTTTACTATATAACGAATATAAAGTTATGATCCGGAAAAAAATTCACATAGTTTTTTAATATTCTAATGGACATTAACTTTGCAGGCAATTGCAAAAACGAATAATTTTCTGTTTAAATAATTTTTTTTTATAAAAAGATCAAGTTAGTGCGTGCGGACTAAGTGTGTCTGATATAGTTCTGACAACCTTTATAATTTAATTTCTAATAATTATTATATCAAAAGAAAAGTTTTTAAATATGAAAAACAAAAACATTGTTTCTTTCTCCATAACAAATATCTAAAAACAAACTTGTTTCATATTTTATTCCAAATTATTTTCATGTTTAAACACTCATGTTCCCTTCAATTACCTTATCACATTTCTAACACTTATTTTTTGTTTAATAATTTCATATAATATTTTTGTGTTTGCTTTTGTTGTTGTTACTTTTATTACTCCATTTAACCCCTGTTAAAATCCATGACACTCGTAATGTAATTTTTGTGTGATTTTTTTATATTTTTTTTTCTATTGTCGACTCTTTTTCATTTTCATAATGCCTTTGGGTATTTTTGTTGTTGTTCTTGAATATTTTTATTATATTTGTCGAGTATACGAGTATTTATGGTTGGTTACAAAAACAGCAACAGCAACATAAATATTAAGTAGATTTCTTCCTCCTTTCTTCCTATTTGGTCCTTAAATACAATACAGCATCATATACATATAATACATTTGTAGATGGGACTAAAGTTCTCACCAGTATATTGGTTATGTTTTGTATATATGTGTGTATATTGTTAGTTATTAATTTTAAGGTTTGTGTTTATATTTTGTTTCGTATGTGTGTGTGTGTGTGTGTGTGTGTTTGTATGTATGTGAAAATGAGATTTGTTATGCCTTTTCCTCTCTGCACCACATCCTGTTTACATTATTATTGTTGCCATAATTGTATGAGTATTATAAGAGTAACAACAACAAAATCTTTATATAAATTGTAGCATGTTTATGCACAATCTAGAGGTTGAAGGTCGTATTCAAGTATTACAATTAATTTATGATTTTTTGGCAATGCTACGAGTACAAGAAAATAAAGTGTTTCATTATTTCTTTATTTTTTCTGCTTATTGGTTTTCTTGTGAAATGTTTTAAATTCAGATCGACATTTCTTGAGGTTAAAAATAAATGCAAATAAAATTTAGTTTAGTTAATTTTTTTGTTAACAGAAGAAAATGTCAAAGTAATATTTATTTTAAAGAAACTGAGAAGATGTTTATCTTTAAATAGAAGAAATGGTAATGTTTGGTTTTAAAGAAATAAGAGACATTTATTAGATTACTGCGAGTATATCCTTAAGCAAAATAGTTAAAAAAAAAAATAAAAATAAAAAAAAACAAGTGGAAATGTTATATTTGGATGGGCTGAACCATTTATATCCTTAACAAAATCTATATTGCATTATGAACTCGTGGACCTTTTTTGGTAACCCTTCTCCCACAGTTATTGCAAATTTCTGAAAATATAATCCAAACCAAGAAACACCAAATCGCAAGTAAAACTATCTTCCAAATGACTCTGCGCGTACAAAGCGAATGGTGAACTCAAACCCATTCGTGACGTCCACTAAGGTAAAACATGCCTTAGAGCTGAAATTTAATGCGTTAACAATTCCTCGACATCTTCAAAAACAAAATCTTTAAGAAAGATTTCAAAGAAAAGTCCCATTACTTAACTACAAACAGGTACGCAATCGCCCTTATTTCGTGATACTTTACTCCAACTGGCTCCATACGAAATGGCGCACATTCTATGTACAAATGCGTCCAAAGTATTTCTTTTTAGTGTGACGGGACCAAATAACAAATAAAATGATCCAAAATTTGTTCTGAAGTCCATCAAGCACGATGAAGATGCCTTTCATATTATGGTTAGGGTCAAAAAAAAAAAAAAAAAAAAACTGGGAAATTTGCAGGAATTCTGCCCGCCAGTGCAGTCAGTTTGATGTCAAGAGGTCCAGGAGTTATTAGCGGACTCAGAGCCAGCCATTCCGCCGCTGTCAAAGCCAATAAGGGCTATATCACAAAATATTAGTGTTTATAAACAAAATATGCCAAAAAAGAGAAACTTAATCAGGTAGTTTTATTTTTACGGGTATTTTTCATCGATGCTACTATTATTTTGCAAAGAAAATTTCTAGTGTGTTCAACCACTTTGAGTAATTTATCTGAATTAAGATAATCAATTTTAAGATTTACTTATTTAGTATAAAATTTGGGAAAAGTTTAACAATTTCCATGAACAATATTTTTTTTAAATGAATAAAAATCTTAATTTTATTGAATGTAAAAATGTTAAAAATTACGGTACTATTATATTGCACACAGCTGTATAGAACCAGCTGGCTTCATTTGCCACAACTGCAAAAAGCTTGCCACACCAGGAATTTTTTAGGAAATTTTGTCTGCTTTTGAGTTCTAAACTTATCTTCAACGTTTCCTCCAGCAAATAGCAACATCAAAAATTTGACCAGGTAGCTGCGAAAAATCTGCCAGTATATGCGTTTCGTCATCCATTATACATCATGAGTATTTTTTGTATGAAATTTGATTTCAATTTCCTTGCCATATTCTTGACTTCTAATTTTTTTGCAGCGTTCCTGTCTGTAACTTTTTGGACTTTGTATATTTTCAAACCTGCACTGGCTTTAACTTTTAGCACCAAATAGTCAAAGCACTGAGTTAACCGGGCTGTTTTCTACCAGATGTGTGTGGAGCTCTTTTCAATATGCTTTCAATTTTCTTGACCTTCCCAATTTTCCAATAGCACGCTAAAGTGATTTTCGGGAGAGGAGTTTATATGGGAGCTATGGTTAGTTATGGACCAATCTTCATTAAAATTTCCAAACGGATTTGTGCTTATATAAAACTTATTTGTGCTGATCATAACCAATTTTAATAGGCTTCGTCCTTGTGTTGAAGAAAGCATATGTACCAAATTTCATCAAATTATCTTCAAAATTGCGACCTGTACTTTGCGCACAAGCTTTACATAGATAGCCAGCCGTCCAGCCAGCCAACCAGACGGACGGACGGATATCGTTAAATCGACTGAGAAAGTAATTCTGAGTCGTACGGTATACTTTAAGATGGGGGTCCGAAGATTTTTTCTCTGTGTTACAATTTCTGCACAAACACATAGTACCCCAACCACCTATGGTGGTATATGGTATAAAAATCGATGTACGCATGTACTCAGTCTTTTCTTTAGGACGTTAAACTTTCTCTAAACGACTTCAAAGTTTCGAAGAATGCACATTTTTTTTTTTTTTTTTTTAATATAAAATACTTACAAACATTATATCAACTCAATATGGGTGTCAAATGAAAGTTAAGGATCTATGCAATATAATAAATTGTTTGTTTTAATGTTAAAACAAAAATCATTCTCACATATGAAAAATCATTACATAGATATAGCCTCCCATAGTAAAATTTATCATTGGTTGAACAATAAAAGCAGAGATACACCGAATAAACATATTGATAATCACGACGCGTTATATTTTATATATATTATATATTTATATCTTAAGGAAAATAAAGACCAACTTAAGATTCCCAGCACCAATGTTGTGTCAAAAATATATCCTCAACACTATTTTGATGGCTAAAACTAACGCAAGAAAACTTTTATCAGCTTAAACAAAACGGGCTGCTCAACTTTGCCAAGGAACTTGTTTCCAAGGATTCGACGTTTGGAATTTGGTAATTTTTCGTCTATATATTTGGCTCAGATAAATTAATTATAAATGTAAATATAATAAATTAATTACAAATTAAGAAGAACTGCTAATTATATTTAATTTTTTTCCTTAAAAAATTTTAGCCTCTGGTAATTAAAATTTCAACACCGAGGAAGATAATAATTTTATTTCTTAAATAACAACCATGAACGACACTAATATAAACATTAAAGAGAAGATATTCTACAGTTCCACTATCTGAGTGGTATTTTGCTGAGGAAAAGTTGTAACAACAAACGAGATCCATGAAGTGAAGCTGGAGTACAGCGTTAACGACCAACGATTGAAAGAATTTTTCGGTGGGTACAATAGAAATCAGTATAGATATGTATTCTATATAAGTACTAAAAAATCTATAATAAAACATTTATTTCTTTTAACTTTTCTTTAAGGCGTTCGAATGTTGTTTATAATGAAGATGGATTGTCTTAAATGCAAATAGTACGTATCCAGTTAAATTTGCAGTATTTTTTTTTTTTTTTTTTTCTTAAATAAAATATCCATTAAAAATATGGATCATATAAAAAAAAAATATATTATGATTGCAGTGACCATATTATGGTAAAAAAATTTTTAATTGTATAATGTTATGTTTGTAATATAATAACATTGCTATTTATTATAACATTTATTAGCATCATATTATGTTCCTAAGAGAGCATTAATGATAATTACCGATTATGATTCGACCAACCATACAGATAAACAGCCAGCCGTCCAGCCAGACATCGTTAAATCAACTCAGAAAGTGATTCTGAGTCGATTGGTATATTTTAAGGTGGGTTTGCACAAACTCATAATACCCCAACAACTTTTGGTGCTGTAGGGTATAAAAAGGCTAGAAAAAACGCCGAAGCCTAAACAAAAATTTTGAGGCTAAAAGCAAAATAAAAAGGCTCGATTTAGCATTAAAAAGGCGAAATTGGCAACACTGATTAGCAGAGTTAATTGAAGTCAAAGATTATGTTTTTCGATGAAAGCACAGAACGTTACCTTAATTAAGACTTCTTCAAAGCACTTATCCACGAAGGAAAAAATCAAAGAAATATTTTTTGCAATGAAATATTAAAAAAAATAAAAAAATTGCGAAGAAATTTATAAAATATTTAAACGTCTAATACTTAAATCACCATTGGGGGATAATTCGAAAATTTTGTTCGTATCATTCTCACTAACAGCAAATTTGCTGATTTGAAGTAAATTATGAACTTTTTTGAAAGACTACCTCAAATTAGGATTTTTATGATCTGATTAAAGTGGAATCTTACTGTTTCTTTAAATTGGCAAATTTGTATTATTATTTTAAAGCACTTTCATAAAAACATCACAAAATAGACTTATCCATTAAAACAAATGTCATATATTTTTTATTTTTGGTTTTCGCTCTGAAATATAGTAAGATTATTTTGGGTTAAATATTATACCAGTAAAACATTAAGCCGCATTATTTCTATTCATTACTTTCTTTATATATTTATTTTATTATCTTGATTCATATCTTGAATACATAAATACCACTAGCTCTTTAATACTTTTCTGTTTATTTTTATGTTTTATTTAACTTTTAACTTTTATTGTTCCTTTTAGTTCTCTCATATTTTGTAAGGCCAATGACTCTCTCTCTCTCTTTCTTTTTTTTATCACAAAACATTGCAGTAATTTCATGTTTTTAAGTGGTTTCTTTAAAAAATAACTAGTTTATTTATTATATTTTATGCCGCATACTTTTAGGCGCCTACCTCTTTTGTTTGAATATCATTCATTTACAAATATACAAACACACACTAAACTGTTGATACAAATCACTCTTTTTTTAAAGGGGAGTGTGGGATTAGGGGTTTGGACGAGAGTCTACGAAATGGAGAGAATATATTTATATAAACATTATTGTAATGTAAATGTTAACTTTTCATTTAATATAGTCGACTACTACTACTAACGCAGAACCAAATAAAAATGAAATTACCATAATTACTGGCAATTAACTACACAGGGGTTTATGTATTTTTATTTAAGTGTCATAAAAATGTACGAGTATTAAATTTAATAAATATGAAAGTAGTATAAATGAAGAAATGGAACGCAAGAAAAATTTAGATTAAATTTTTTTTACACGCAATGTAAAACCGATTAATGTGAATAAATTGTTTATAAGAAGTGAGTGTGTTTTACGTAAAAAATATATTATTTATGAAGAAATTAATAGCTCTTTTCGATTTTAAGGTAAAAGGGGTAACTTAAAGAGAAAATTGTAATAAGAATAAGGGTAAAATGCAACAAAAAAAATCGAATGTTTGAACTGTAAATAGAATAATGGTAGGTAACTATATGGCCGAGTTTAGTCTTTACTATAATAACCTGTCTAGATTGAATTCAAATTGACAAAGGCAATTGATATTTAACGATACTGACAGCTATTTTACTATATTGGATTTTATTAATAAAAAAATGTTTCTTTTAATTTTTATTTGCTGATAACTACAAAAAAAAAAAAAAAAAAAAAAAAAAAAAAAAAACCTTTAAAAATTGTAAATTTTAAACATTAATTTTTTTATATTTAACATTTATTTCACTGTTTAGTACATTGAACTTGCTTAACGCTCTGCTTGTGGGATTTCCACTGAATTTGAACAACAAATTGGTTTAAAAAATTAATTGAATTATCTAAAGTAATGTTTGATGTAAAATGTGTGGTAAACTTAAAGCGCTGTTAATAAATTATATTAAGAGCAAAATGTTTACAAGAATACCACAGCAAATTTGGATTACTTAAAGTACAATTTATATGGAATTTAAATATTGCTCATACGCTGGGAATACATAGTAAAATAATATGTATTTAAAAAACGAGACGAGCCTTGTAGAAGTGTAATATCATTAACAACAACGATATTTTTTTATGATTAGTTTGCACGGATACCGAAACAATTTTCTTATAGAAAATTTTAATTAAAAAAAAAAAAAATTATATCGATAAATTTTCTATAGAAAAAAAAATCAATATCGATACATTTTCAATATAAAAGAATCCATATCGACAAATCTTCAATAAAAAAAAGAAAAATACAGTCGGTCAAGACCGACCATATGATACCCTACACCATTCCGATCCAAATAATTTTTTTTTTTACTTATATAAACCTTATTTGTGTTATATATTAACATAATACTAATATTTCTGTCGGATAATGCACGTTAAAGTGATTTTCGGGATAGGGGTTTATATAGGAGCTATGGTCAATTTTGGACCGATCTTCATAAAATTTGGCAAATGAATTTCTGTTTATATAAGACTATTCTATGAGTGTTAAAACTCTACTCCGGGAGGACATTTGTATGGGTGCTAGGTGAAATAATGGGCCGATCATAATTCAATAGGCTTCGTCCATGTGTTAAAAGAACAATATGAGCCAAATTTCATCAAAATATCTTCAAAATTGCGACCTGCACTTTGTGCACAAGCTTTACATGGACAGCCAGCCAGTCAACCAGACGAACGGACATCGTTAAATCGACTCAGAAAGTGATTCTGAGTCGAACGGTATACTTTAAGGTGAGTGCCCGAAGATTTTTTCCCTGCGTTACAATTTCTGCACAAACACATAATACCCCAACCACTTATGGAGGTATAGGGTATAAAAACGATATCGACAAATTTTCTATACAATGAAATTGAAAAAAGATTCGGCTGTGCCGAATCTTTGATACCCTTCACCATATTACCATCTTACTATCTTATCGACATCATATTACTATATTACCGACAAATAATAAAATTTTCGCCTTAACGTATGCTTTCATATTTTCACATATATAAATCTAAATTTTTTTCAAACTACGAAATTTTGAATATATAAAAAAAAACAATCATAGCAGGCTATGTTTTTAAAAAATAAACAACAACAATTCCATATTTATATATTTTTTTATGTGTATATATACAAACTGGCTGCATATACAAAGAACAACAACAACACTGTTATTCATTATATTACTTCTGTTGCTAACTAAACTTCTTGTCTATACAAAAAACAAAAAACGTCACTAATAGTCATTACAATGCTTAATATACATGTTTGTGTATGTATTTATGTATATTCTTAACAGATATGTTTTAGTTTTTAAAAATAAACAACAACAATTCCATATCTATTTATTTTTGTACAGACTGCATATACAAAGAACAACAACAACACTGTTATTCATTATATTACTACTGTTTTAACTAAACTACTTGTCTATACAAAAAACAAAAAACGTCACTAATAGTCATTACAATGCTTGTTTGTGTGTGTATTTATATTCTTAACAGATTTGTTTTTGGGCCATAACTCTGTTGATTATAAACGAATATGGTTTATTAAAAAAAACGAAATTTTATAAAAACATTTATGACTGATCTATATAAAAATAAAAATCTGTAGCTTGAACAAGGGCTTCAAAAATAAAAAATTCGTTTTCCCCGATATCTCAGTTATTACTGAACCGATTTATTTCATTTTTTCAGAACAAAAATTCAGAAAATAATTTCCGAGCCTCCTTTCTAAAAACCGGTTTTCTTAACATATCTCCGCATTGTATGAACCGATCTTGCTGAATTCCAATAGCAAAATTCTCGAAAGCATTTCCGATCGTTTGATATATATATTATATATGTCAGTTATCGGTGGGCTTCATAAACGCCATTTCAACCGACACACGGACGGACGGACGGTCGGACGGACGTACGGACATGGTCCTATCGTCATCATTTCTTACAAGGATCCCGAAAACGTAAACTTGTTTGCTCTCCGACGAAAATTGTGGGAATTACAAACGGAATGACAAACTTATATATACCCTTTACACCTGTGGTGAAGGGTATAAAAATAACGACAAATTTTCTATTCAAAAATATCGATAAATTTTCTATTCAAAAATATCGATAAATTTTCTATACAAAAATATCGATACATTTTCTATACAAAAATATTGACATTTTATCGAAAAATTTTCTATATTTTTTATCGATATCGATAAATTTTCTATAGAAAAATATTTATCGATAAATTTTCTACAGAAAAATATTTATCGATAAATTTTCTATAGGAAAATATTTATCGATATCGACAAATTTTCTATAAAAAAAATATTTATCGATATCGATAAATTTTCTATAGAAAAATATTCATCGATATCGATAAATTTTCTATAGAAAAATATTCATCGATATCGATAAGTTTTCTATTGAAAAATATTCATCGATATCGATAAATTTTCTATAGAAAAATATTCATCGATATCGATAAATTTTCTATAGAAAAATATTCATCGATATCGATAAATTTTCTATAGAAAAATATTCATCGATATCGATAAATTTTCTATAGAAAAATATTCATCGATATCGATAAATTTTCTATAGAAAAATATTTATCGATAAATTTTCCATAGAAAAATATTTATCGATAAATTTTCTATAGAAAAATATTTATCGATATCGATAAATTTTCTACAGAAAAATATTTATCGATATCGATAATTTTTCTATAGAAAAATATTTATCGATATCGATAAATTTTCTATAGAAAAATATTTATCGATATCGATAAATTTTCTATAGAAAAATATTTATCGATATCGATAAATTTTCTATAGAAAAATATTTATCGATATCGATAAATTTTTTATAGAAAAATATTTATCGATATCGATAAATTTTCTATAGAAAAATATTTATCGATATCGATAAATTTTCTATAGAAAAATATTTATCGATATCGATAAATTTTCTATAGAAAAATATTTATCGATATCGATAAATTTTCTACAGAAAAATATTTATCGATATCGATAATTTTTCTACAGAATAATATTTGTCGATATCGATAAATTTGCTATAGAAAAATATTTATCGATATCGATAAATTTGCTATAGAAAAATATTTATCGATTTCGATATAGATAAATTTTCTTCAGAAAAATAGTTATCGATAACAATAAATTTTATCGATATTTTTCTATAAAAAATTTATCGATAAATATGTTCTATAGAAAAATATTTATCTATAGAAAATTTATCGATAAATATTTTTCTATAGAAAACTTTTCGATAAATATTTTTGTATAGAAAATTTATCGATAAATATTTTTCTATAGAAAATTTATCGATAAATATTTGTCTATAGAAAACTTATCGATATAATTAATTTTCAATAGAAAAATTATGGACATCATTAATTTTCTATAGAAAATTTATCGATATCATGAATTTTCTGTAGAAGATTTATCGATATGATGAATTTTCTATAGAAAATTTATCGATATCATGAATTTTCGATAGAAAATTAATCGATAAATTTAATTTTCATTTGAAAATTTAACGATAAATTGAATTTTCTACTAAAAATTTTTCTATAATTTAAATTTTCTATAAAAAAATTATTGATAATTAAGATTTTCTATGGAATCTATAATTTATACTTTATATAAATCCTTGTCACAATAATGTAGCCTATAATAGGATACGTGTTTTTATTTTATCCCGCTTTTCCTTTTTCTTCTAACCCCCACTTTTTATGCAGACGTATGAGTAATATTAATATTCAATTAATCATAAAGTATACGTACCAAGGACTAAACACAGTTATTTTTAAGGTAAAACCCATACAATATCGTAAATTTTTTTTATTTCTTTTTCTTTAGCTTATTTACAAAGTTGTATGAGTAATTTTATGTTAAAGAGAAAAATAACACCTTAATTTATATTAAAACAATTTTCCCTATTAGTTAATATGTTATCAATGCTAATGTGGTTTATAACATAAAGTTAAAGCTCTCATTATTATTCCCTATATCCCCAAACTGTCTTTGCCGCTCGCTGTTAGGAAAACTTTGTCATAACAGAGCAAAATACCCTAAATACAAGGAAAAATATAACATGATAATATTAAATTACTTGTAAGAGAGCTGTTTACAAGGGCAGCTTGTTTGGTTTTTGAAATGTTCAGTTTCATTTTATATAAAGTATTACTGGTGTAGTGTAATATTTCAAGTCTTTCGTTGAGCTCTATGTTAGTGTAAACACTTCATTTTAATCTATTCATTATATTGTTTACATTTTTGCAAAAACTCCACACGTGTTTGTATAACCATTTCACAGCCATAAATATTTCCTCTAGAGCATAAACCAAATTATGATTTTGTTTTTAGCCGGAAACTTACAAAAGCCATAAATATTATAATTATGAAACTCTCACAAAGTAAGGTATAGAGGTAAAAGGCAAAGTTGAGATAATGTTTTTTTTTGTTAATGAAAATATATAAACAAATTGATAAATTAATATTATGCTCATACCCGGGATAATCTTAAACAATTTAAATTTAAAACTTAGTTTAGAAATTAAAAATAATTTTAAAAATAATAATTAAATAATTTTAATAAATATATGAAATTTTTAAAATTTTTAGTTGGTATAATTCTCAAATATTTCATTTTCCCCAATAAAATTTAACCATATTTAAATTTCACATCTGCTATTTAATACCCCAAAAAAAAAAAAACTGCTTTGCTGACCTTTTAAAATTTTCCAATTTCCTGTATCTCATTTAAAATACCCTAAAGGATAAAATAACAAAATATTTCAAAACATTTTATGAAAGCCTACGCTTTCTATTAAATTCATTTATTTTCATTTGAAATTCTGCCTTTAAAACATATAAATAAAAACATAAAATTTAATAAATTTTAAATGACATTTTTATACTATAAATAAGTACAATAATTTATACATATTTTTTTTAATATAATCGTAAATTAATTACCGCAATTTTGGTTATTTTGGTAATAATAGAAAATCTATATAAAATACATATAATATTTTAAAATGTGTTAAATAAACATTTACACAATTTTATTTAAAATTGAAAAGGGGACAAAATATAATAATGGAAAGAAAACAAATCTGTGTATTTGACATTGATTGGCATGATGACAAAAATCATTAAAAATGGTTATTGCAATAAAAAAAAAATTATAATGATTTTTTATAAACATATACTTATGTATATGTAAAAGTTAATATTTGTATTTTATGTTACAAAAAGTAATACTTGGCAAAAAAAAAAGATTTTAAAAATACAATGGCATTGTGACATGATTATGAGTTTTAAAAAAAAAAAAAAATTTCTTTTTTTTTCAATTTAGTTTTTGTGATTAATACAAAATATTTGCATAAAAATTAGACATGAAAAAAAAGCGTTGAATTCTATGGAAATTAATTTTAAATGACATTTTAAAATATAAAATTTAAAAAAAATTAATAACTCGAATGTTATATTATTTTTTTTAAAACGTAACTTCCCGGGTAAAATTAGAAATAATAATAAACTACTTATTTTTTGTCCACGAATTCATGTAGTTATTTTTAGACTCTAGAGATACTCCAAAATATGTACCTAAACAAAAATAAAAAATAAAATAAAATAAAATAAAATAAAAAACGAAAAAAAATTTGCTGTCAGCAAGATTTGAACTTTGGACAACATTAACTATTTATTTTTAGTGACTGACATCTTACTCAGTACACCATCTCGCACTTTATTTTTTAAGTGGCAAAAGCTTGTTTTAGCATTTTTGCCCATTTTTAATCCCAAACAAACTTTATATAAGATTAATATTTGTGCAAAATTTTGTCCCCCTAAGTTGTCTCGTTCGAGCCCTATCCTGCTTTCAACAGGCGGACAGACGGACGGACATAGCTAGATCGACTCAGGATCTAACCAGGAATCAGAGAATATATACTTTATGGAGTCTTAAATGATTCCTTCGTCATGTTATACACGGAATGACAAAATCAATATACCCCCCTTCTTTTTGATGGTGGGTATAATTATAAGAGTTAGAATTTCACTGATTACATCCATCTATATTATACCATCATTTCATTTCAGATGTTTCGAAGGTCGATGGGGTAAAGGATTCTATCCTTTACCCCATTTCCCAAAGCCGGAAAATCATTAAGGTCAGGGACAGGTTTGCTCTTTGATGTCACGCTATTTAAGGGTTAACAAGGGGAAGAAACACAGCAGGCAGAATTAGCAGTAGAAAGCAGCAGGGAGAAAAGCCAAGTTAAGAAGTCAATGTCTATATCATCATAGCTGAGCAGGCGAGTAGCAGAACTGACGAATCACGGAGGTAGTAGCGAGAAAGGACTGGAGTAGGGTGAAGAAGCAGCAGGGAGAAATACAGAGGAGTGTAAGAGTAACATCGAGCAGATAAGCAGATGAAAGCAAGTCAGAATTAGACAAAGTAAACAAACAAAAACCTATATACACAGACAGTCACACGTAGATCAACGAAACTGTTACAGCAGGGAACATCAAGAAGACAACAAAAAGGAAGATTCGATGCAACAAATGCAGGATTCGGTTCGAAACAAATGCAGGAAAACTGCAATAATATTACTTTTACGACTAACAGAGCAATAATAGAGGAAAAAAAATAAACGTAGGGCATAATAATTTACAATCAGAATGATTAAAAGCTTCAGAAAGATTTTCAATTTTGTTGAAGTGGTCAGAGCCAAGTTGTAGAATATTTTCTTGGAAGTTTTAACACAGAAAATATAGGGACCAAAAAATCTCGGATTACATCCAAGGTTTACGAATTAATTATTATTATATTAAATAGGTGTAAAACCGGCAAGGCGACACAGAAGCTTCACGGAACAGCATCGCTCTCAATAAAGAAGCTTTCAATAAAAGTTTCTCAATAGATAACACAGGGAAACACCGATTCTGCGGCACGGGGTTTCTCAGTCAATTCGGATTCACGGTTTTAATAAGTAATAAACCTATAATCCACTTTTTTGAATTGTCTCTAGTTCTCGCGATAAATTAAGATTTATAAAATTTAAGAGGTTGCACTATATATTGAAGCATATCTCGAAAACGACTTGCCTGATTTTATTCAAAAAGATATCAAAAAAATTCAAATTAAAATTATCTTCAAGTCATCCTTACATTACTTTTTAATACGGTTAACAGTTATGGAGATATTAAACCCATCTTTTGAGAAAAAATTAAATTTTTCAAGAATACCAATTTTCAGTGAAATCTTATCAGCCGTTCCAAAATTGCATAATTATTTCCATTTAATTTTTTATACACACTATTTGTCAGAGGAAGACTAAACTTAAAAGGGTAGACATTTTTTAAAAATGCATCCTAGAATTACATTTGCTTATGAATGGATGAATTGATGTCCCCTTTTTAAAATTTTAAGTATATTTCACAATTTTAAGTATATTTAATTACATTTTGATGAGGTTAGTTAGCAAAACATGTATGTTACTTTCACTGAAAACTAGTTTAAGGAAAATTTACCATTTTGGATCAAAACAGGTGGTCTCTAGTTTTATCCGTATAACAACTTCTTCATGTGTGAGAATGATTTTTGCAGGCTGATATATATTTGATAATATTTGCCAAATAGTTATTAAGTTTTTTTGCATTTAAATAAAAAAAAATTATAATAAAAATAGTATTATATTGCTGGGATTTTTAGCTGTGGTTTGACATCCATATGGTATTGATATAACATTCGTTAATATTTTATATGAGGAAAATCAGCAAATTTCGAAATTGTTTGAAACCTAATTTGAGTGTCTTGTATTGCTAAATTTTGTATCAATATTAGGAAAAGCGTTAATGGCTTTTTGTAGTTAACTATGAAATCTAAAGAAATCCTAAATTAAAGCATTCGCGTAAAATTTCACGGAAATACAGGCATATAAAACTAAAAAATGTAAAAAAACAACTGAGTTGAAATTTTCAACGATTTTTTAATTCATTTTAGTTTTACACAGATAATTTACAACTTATTGACAGACTGATAAGACTTAGGAAATTCATTTGCTGTATAATAAGTATCCGTTTTACTATCCATTGAAAAGTTATGCAGTAATAAAAAATTAAACAAAAAATTTATGATTTTTGAAATTTTTCAGTTTTTTTAATAGAAAATTTGCGCCAATCAGTGAATTTAAATTTAGAGTTCAGAATTTTAAAGACACAGTGATTACCTAAAGTTTAATGTATATCTCGTTTATGTCAGGAAACCAGACATGGGATAGCATGATCACAAACTTTCATATAATTGACGTAAATATTTGTGTATGTTTTTGGATACTGAAAAATTCCACTTTAATGGAAAATGTCTAAAATATCGCGTAAAACGGATTTATTAAAAAAATCAATTTCGAAAATTTTCACCAAATTTTAAAATTTTGTTCCTAATTTTTTCAGTGTAAGACTAAAATATATGTTATGAAACAAAATTAAAGAAACGTTATTTATATCGGCTACAGCGACATTCATCTCTAAACTTATTTCACTTGCTGACAAATATCGCGGAACAAATAATTTTAATATTTAATAAATGAAGGCATGTTATTTGCTTAATACTAAAATTTAGATGGCCAAAAACATGTTCTTAACCTCAAAAATCAACCCTACATATTTCGCAATATTGTTCATATTTTGAAATAAATAAATTTTCAATGTAGAATTTATCATCAAATAAGAGGCAAGATACAATTTTTGCTAAAATTCACATTAAAAAAAAATTAAAATCGCGCTTTTTGTTAAGAATACTATCAAGAGTAGTAATGTTTAAATGACTTTATTTTTCAAACTAAAACCTTGTAACGTGTAGTTACAAATAATATACCACCAACATTTTAACATATTGTAACTACTGTAGTATTTACAATACAATAGGAGAATTTATAATTCTCATTTAGTTAATGTTAATTTAAACATAAATAGTCAAGATTAGGACAACTCATTTGAGCAAGAACCGAAGTACCGATCTTGTTATACTTTGCTCTTAGGGAACAAAGTATCACCAGACACGACCGAAGTTCTTTCTTCTGAACCGTAGCCGAACCCGTAGTTAGCCGACCAAGAGCCGAAGAATTGTAGTCGGATTGTAGTAGTACCGTAGTTAACCGATTGAGAGCTGAAGAATTTATCTCATCGGATTGTATTTTGAAGGCCGAACCTTGTAGTTAGCCGACAGAGAACCGAAGCATTTATCTCGTCGGATTGTATTTAGTACCATAGTTAACCGATTGAGAACTGAAGAATTTATCTCATCGGATTGTATTTAGTTTGTAAAATAGCTCATACGATCTTAGTTAGCCAACAGAGATCCGAAGCATTTATCTCGTCGGATTGTATCTAGTAGTGCGTACGGTCTTAGTTAGCCGACAGAGAGCTGAAGTATTTATCTCGTCGGATTGTATCTAGTAGTGCATACGATCTTAGTTAGCCGACTGAGAGCCGAAGAATTTATCTCGTCAGATTGAAGCCGAAGAATCTATCTCATCGGATCGTATTTAGCTCATAAAATAGCTCATACGATTTTAGTTAGCCGACAGAGAGCCGAAGCATTTATCTCGTCGGATTGTATTTATTTCGTAAAATAGTTCAAACGATCTTAGCTAGCCGATCGAGAGCAGAAGCATTTATTTCGTCGGATTGTATTTTAGAGACGAAACCCATAGTTAGTCGACTGAGAGTTGAAGAATTTGTCTCGTCGGATTTAATCTTGTTAACCAACCTAAGAACTAAAATTGCTAACCCTATTTTTTCCTCATAGATAGGTATCATTTCGTCGTTGTTCTTGTCACAAGGAAGCTCTGTAGTAACAATCAAAGGAAGCAGACCTTTGAAGAAACTGGACAGACTGAGTATACCCCAGCTGGAAACAGAACTGCATTACAAGGATTGATCAAAGTGATACACCAAAAGATGCATACTAAAAATATCTTCAAATTCCTCAAACTTAATTTTTTTATGTGCTCTATAGTTTCGGAGTTATTTTGAAATAAGTGTCCGAAAAAAATAATTTTCATGCAAAATTTTAGATTTTTTTGTTACTAAAATTTCTTTTAATAAATGAAAACATCTAAAATGTTGCGAATAAAATAAGGCATATATCTTGAAAATAGATGCACAAATGTAAATTTTATTCACAGTTAAGTAAAAAATACCCATGTTACATACAATTGAGAAATACAGTGGTGGCCAAAAAAAATTTTTTTTCATTTTTTCTTGAAACAAAAATAGGTGGACTAGGTGGATTTTGACGAGTTAAACAAGAATCTGCATTAACTTTTTTTCTATCGGGTACTGATTTTTTTTATATGCATGGCTAATATCATCATAAATGATACATTAAAAGATGCATACAAAAATTGTCTTCAAGATATGTCAACAATATTTTTCATTAGCTCAAGAATTTCAGAGTTATGGATCAAAACTTTCACCACTTTTCAAAAAATAAATTTTAAAATTTTCGGTACTAACTACCGAATAACTTTGAAAATATTAACTGGACAAAGAATTATATAAATTCAGCTCAAAGACAATTTAAGTCGCTATATATTGGAGTTTAATTTATATTAAAAGGACAAACCGTTCTCGAGTTATACAAGTGTGACTGCCTAAAGGCGGGGTCATAGTAGTCATGCCCATAAAAAAAAAATCAATACATGATAGAAAAAAAGTAAAAGCTGATTCTTATTAAGCGCGTTAAATTCCATCTAATTCATTTTTTTTAGTTTAAGACGAAAATTTTTTTTTTTTTACCCACTAGTTTATCTCCACTTAACTGTAGGTATGCATGGGTATCGTAACTTAACTGTGAATGCAATAAAAATGTGTGCATCAATGTTTATGATACATGGCTTTATTTACTCGTAGTTTTACCAGCTTTGAGATAAAGATAATGAACTGAAATATTTTTGATGTTTTCACTTTTAAAAAGTAGTTTTAGTAAAAAAAGAAATCTTGAATTTAGCATGAAAAAATTTCGGACACTTATTTCGAAATATTTCCAAAACCATTGAGCGGATAAAAGCTAATTTTATTCCGCATAATTTGGTGTATTATTTATATAAATCGTGCATATCGTTCTCAAGTTATAGTGAAATATACTCGAGTAATCGGCTTATTTAGGGCGCAATATTAGACACGCCCATAAAAAAAATTTCGACCTGATGGGGAAAAAACTGAAAGCAGATTCGAGTTCAGCATACGGAAATTCATCTAGTCCACATATTAATCTCCTAGCCAATAGGAAGCCAATATTAATCTGTAATTTATTTTAATTGTCACTAACAAAAATAATTCATAACAACTGATTTCCCTCTATTAATGTAATACATTGTTATATAAAATTCCGTTTGCAATTCAATTAAACTTTTTGTCGCATTGCTTTTCCTATGGGGAAATAAATTAATACCCCAGAGTTCACAGGGCACATGGTACGTATACTTTATGTATAATTTCATAATAAAAAGCAATCATACGTCAAGGTGTCTACACTAAGTATGCATATTCACATAAAACTTACAAAATTTGTTTCTTTTTTGCATTGAAAATAAACTTTTTTACTACTTATTCCTCAAAAAATCAAAACTTTTTAAATTAAAAACAAAAAGTTTTAAAATTGTTCTTGTTATTTTTGTTAGTTTATGACAAAATTAAGCTTTAAATATATAAAGTGATGATAATGATGATGCTGCTTGTTATTTTATGATGATTATAAATGTTAATAAGAATTCTTTTAAAGAAATCATAAATTTGTTTAAATTAATAAATATGTATGTTTTATATATAATACTTATAATAAAATAAAATTATTAAAAGCAAAAATTAATTAACCTTGTGCAAATTATACATGCATTGAGCAATTCCTCTATCAGGTATATTATTATTATCCAGCCAATCCTGTAAATAAAAATGCATGAATGTGTATGTGAAATTATTGGCAAAAGAAAGTTTGTTTTTGTTATTGTTGTTAAAAATGAAGTGTTTATTTAATATAAATCAATCAGTAATGAATAAAAAAAATAATAAAAAGAAAACATGTTACCATAAGAAAAAAAAGTTTACAATAAAAGCTTAAAAAGTGTGACACAGTGAATAAATATAAAGAAGGAAAAAGTGTGAAAATTGAAAATAAAAGAAACGGAAATCAACAGCAAATAGTAAAATTAATTATAAATTGTATGAATAAAAAGTTTAAGGTTTTTATTGTTTATTTTTTATTTAATTTTTTATTCAGTTTTTTTCTACACAGCAAGTCGCAGGTAAAACTTTTCGTTTTGCTGACAAAATTCAGTTGAAAGAAAACGGAAATGAAAGTAAGAATAATGGTGGCAAATTGAAATGAAATGAATTTTTTATACTTATATGACAAAGAAATTAAGAGAAATATATGTATGTAAGTGTAGCTACAAAAAAAGTAAGGAGAAAACAAAGTTGAAGAAAACTATTTTAAACAAATTACACAAATGGATCTCGTAAACAAAATTAAAAAAATTCAAACAAAGTAAAAAAGTGTAACTATTTAAAAGGATTAAGTATTGTAACTATTTTTTATAGTTTTGTTTTTTTGTTTCTGTAACACTTGCTGCTGTCATTTTAAAAACAATCCCAAGAGGCAGGTAATAAACAACATTGACCGCCCCTTAATGTCTACAATATAATAATTTTAATGAGTATATGAATAGTGTTTTTTATTTATATTTAAAATGCAGGGAGTTTACGAATAAAGTGGTTTAAATGGAATTTGTGTGGTTACAATTATTATTTTTCTTGAAATTTTAAATTAATTTAGTTATTAGCAAAGTCAATAATAGAGGTACATTTAATGAGGTTTTTAGTGCTTAATTGTCAACATAAAAGCCCACAGGTTCTCCCATTATGCGTTCCTCATTAGTTTCACATTATATATCATATCTCTTACAAAATTATTGCTTTTTCAAGAAGCGCAGAAAATATTTAAGCGTAACTTGAACATCATTCCATACTCTATAATTAATTTAAAACTACTTTTCCATAGTAGTAGTTGATTTTGTCAACAGTTTTTTAGCTCTTCTGCAACATTTTAAAATTCGTATTTAGTTGTTTGGTACAAAGTCCGCAGTTACCATCACTAAATTTATAGTTATTCTTTATTTTTATTAAGAGTCATTCCAATTAAAACCAACACGAAAAATTACAATTTTTGACAACATTCACCGAAAAGACCGCACCAGAAGAAACGGTCGAGACATCGCATTCATCAGCCACAACACAGTGCAGTATAGAGTTCTCTCTCGATCTGAATTTCGGAGATCAATATCCAAGGTATTGCCGTCTGATGGAGTGACGAAGAATTTGAGTTTTATAATGTTTACATTTCGCCAGTAGCCAGCTGGTTCTGGGAGATTTTAACGCGCATTATCAACTCTGGAACTCAAATCTTGGGGATGACCAGAGAAGTGCATCGTTAGCGTAACAAATCGACAAATCCACCTTCTGCACATTGAATGACGATGCACCTACACGGATCATGAATACAACTCACCAGATATCATCATTGCAAGCCCTGGTCTGATTAACTGTTCAACATAATTGTTATACTGGACTGACCCAACTCTTGTTTAACTTCTACCTCTCGAAACTCTCAGCGTCTCCACTAGGAGTTGACGTGATATCCTATGCGGACCATTGGAATATGGATAAATAAACCTTATTGGCTACACATAAGACGATTGATCGGTCAATGGTAAATTATGCTGCTCCTTGCTGAGTAACACCCAGTGGAGAAATATTCAAAGCAGCCTTAAAATCACCTCACCATATTACCTACGTGAGGAAAAGAAGGTACTTCTGGTTAAGGAACACAACATAATGCTAAATCTGCAGTTCCTCCTGGGATGCCTTTGAAGAGGTCATCCAAACTTCGACATCACACAGTTGTAGTCTCCCCCGATTTATGTTAGGAAAGACCTTCGCATATATGAGGAGAATATACAAAAGTATCCTTCTAATCGCACCTCGTATATGGCAGCTTTGAGCGATATTCACAGATATGCCACAAATTCCATGTTTACAAGCTACCTTAAGAATGTCGTACTTAAAAGCAGCCCACTACCCATCGCAGACAATGCGAAGAATCTGCCATGAAAAACAAGAGTCGGGAAGGAGCCCAGCATGTAGGCAGGGTCACCATGACCACCATCACATATTTAGATGTAGGGTCAACCCTGCTTCACTCAGTCCAACGGATTTGTGGACTCATCCCGCAGAAGTAACGTAATTTCATGGCCTAGATCTCCAAGCAGAACTTATCGATTAGGAATTTATAATTGTAGCTGTTACAGCAACAACAACAACGAAACTTATTGGGATTAATTTTTTTTTTTTTTTTTTTAATATTAATGCGTATAAAGGGCAATATAAAGTATGTACTTTCGAACCTTTTTAACATTCTAGTCAGGAATTGTCGAACAAATTTTTGCTCTGGCAAGACAAAACCACTTTATTATAACAAATGATACTTTTAACAGAGAAATGTACGAAAATGAGAGCTCTCAGAAAATATTCCTTTCCACAGAGAATTCAAATTTTTCTCATGAAGATCGGTCCATAATTGACCATAGTATTGGTCCACAATTCCACATATCTAGAAAAATAACGAATCCTCTCCGAATTTTGATGCACATAATGGTGTAGAGCATTGTCGGGCTTGACCGACTATATCTTTCTTTGTCGTTCTTAATGGGTTAATAGTTATTTCCAAAACAAAATTATTATAACTTGAATATTATAAGATTTATTGATTTTTCTTTAAGAAATCTAGTCTTTTGATAGAGTATTAACTTCTGCAAAAAAAATGGTTAACCGTTTTTTTCTGAATTTAAAAAAGTGCAACCGGTTTTTTCAAAATACCAACTATTCAAACTATTCGAAAACCGGTTTCTCCAAAAAAGTCGAAAAATCGATCACCCTACTAAACCATCATTATTTCTACTCAAATTAATTGTGACATGCAATAATAAATACGTTTCTGGAGTATTGCCTACATTACACGTGTATTTGGAGCCCTTTACATAAACACTAACGTTAAAAAAAGGAATGTTATAATTGTCACAGACTATACATCTCAATGTTAAATGAGGACCACAATATCTGCGCTGTATTACTCCAATTATTTGGATTTTTGGTAAAATGCTCAAAAATAACATTCCGCTTAAAGAATCCATGGAGCAATCATAGGAAGAATAACCAATTGGTTAAGAACGATAACTGATGTTTAATCGCTGGGCAGTACTAGTAAAAGCTGAACGAAGAGATTACAGTTGTAGGTTAATTTAAACATACTACACCCAGAGAAATATCAATCACATACGTGTTGAAAACGATACCATTCTGTGTCAATAGTGAATCTACACCGTATGTGTTTAAATTAAACACTGCGTGTTCAATTCTTATTGAAAATCGATACCTAATTGGCACCAAGTTGAAACCATTTCGGTATCAAATTGTTAAATTACATATGTTTACTATTAAATTCGTTAACGAAAGGTATTAAAAAGCTGTTACCGTAAATTATCAATGTGATCACAACCGTTGCTGATTTTGAATCGATTTTTTTCCCTTAGTGTACATAACTAGCATAGTGGTACATAATTCACCTAATATTCGTCCATTTTGAAGCCGGCATAAAATAATTTATCATGTAAAAAAGTATCCAAGTCAATTAAAATAGGCAAAAGTTTACACAGTTAAATGGGGGAAAATTTCAGAATTTTTCACAACCAAATCTTGCACTTCGACAAATAGTAGCGGTGATCTAGTCGAATTATTATATATATATTTACATAATAGAAAGGATCAATCTGAGCTTTGCTGGAATATTTCTAAATACGAGATAAAATGAATAAACACAAATATATATGCGAAGACTATACGAACAACGTCTTTTTACTAAAGTTCGAAATAATCTCTGGAGTAATACTCAGTGAGGCAAAAAAAAAATAATAACACGAGGGCGGATCAATATTTCCATGACTTTTCGAACTTCCTTCGTAGTTATATGAAATGCAACACTGTTCCCATCAAGTACCACCTGTTAATAGACTACTGTCAAATTTTGAGCCAGTGTCGTCATTTACTTTGCGTTTAACAGCTGTTCAAAACATACAACCTCGTGTATTTTTCTAAAAATGAAAAAAAGTGAATTTCGAGTGCTCATTAAACATTATTTTTTGCGAAAAAAAACCGTCAATCAAACCAAGGAAAAGCTCGATAAATACTATGGGGACTGTGCACCATCGATTTCAATCGTAAAAAAGTGGTTTACTGACTTTCGTTGTGGTCGCACAAGAACAAATGACGCTGAACATTCTGGACGGTCAATTGAGGTTAGTACACCCGAAAATTTCGAAAAAATCCACGATATGGTGTTGGCCGACCGAAGAGTAAAAGTGCGTGAGATTGTTGATGCCATAGGCATTTTATATGGCAGTGTGGTTTCGATTTTAAATGATCAGCTGGGTTTAAGAAAGTTGTCTGCAAGATGGGTGCCGCGTTTGTTCTCAATTTACCATAAACGTAAACGTGTGACAACTTCAAAGGATTGTTTGGGGTTGTTTAAGCGCAATCCGAATGAGTTTTTGCGGCGTTTTGTACTCCGGAGACCAAGCAGCAGTCTAAACAATGGGTTTCTCCGGGTGAACCTACTCCGAAGAATGCCAAGGTAAGTTTGTCGGCCAATAAGGTGATGGTAACAGTTTTTTGGGATGCACGCGGGACAATCCACATCGATTACCTTCAAAAGGGAAAAACAATAAATGGCGAATATTATGCCAACTTATTAGAACGATTTAATGAGGATTTAAAAAGAAAACGACCCCATATGGCCAAGAAAAAAGTTCTTTTTCATCAAGATAATGCACGGGTGCACACGTGTGCAGTCTCAATGGCAAAACTCTATGAATTGGGCTACGAATTGTTACCGCCATATTCTCGGGATTTAGCCTCTAGTGACTACTTCCTATTTCCAAACCTAAAAAAATGGCTCGGAGGAAAAAGATTCAGCCAACGATGAAATTATTGACCAAACAAATACCTATTTTAAGGACCTCGAGAAATCCTATTTTTTGGAAGGGATACAAAAACTGGAGAAACGTTGGACTAAGTGTATTGAGTTAAAAGGAGATTATGTTGAAAAATAAATTTTTGTTTTGCAAAAAACACTGTGTTTCATTCAAAAAATCACGGACTTATTAATCGCCTCGTAATAATCATTGTATCTTTTTGTATAAAAATACATTTGAAAGCTTTCGATACATTGTGGGTTGATATAAGGACTGCGCACGAAAAAATCCGTGCATGCTCTTGGGCTTATAACTTTTGATATGGTGAAAAATTAATAATTCTGTTAACCGGTTTGTATTTGCCATTATGCTTAATTGCCATGTGCTAAGTTTCATGGTAATAGCAAAATTTGTTTTTTTTTTTCCTTAAATGGAAGTTTAACAAAAAACACATAAACACATAATTAAAATTTTTCATGAAATCTTGCATTAGTCATATAAAATAATTACAGGTGAGGATGTTGTGCCGCAAAATACAGTTTCTTGGGTCATAATATTATACAAAGAAGTCATGATCACTGAATGGTAATCTGGTAATGGAAGACAAATAGTATCTTCAGGATGTAGGACTCAGACAAAATAGAAAGGATTTTGAGAGAAAATCACTTCATCTCTGGAAGAAAAGTGTCAAAAAAAGTTAATTGCTTTGAATCTTAATCAGAAAATTTTTAAGGAGGTCTAGCCTGAAGACGTATAAAATAAAAAAAAATCATATTAAAAACGCAAGCAAGAATTTGGAGGAAAAAAATAACATGAAAGTACTTCGAACGAATTTTTTCCGAAATTTTATTTCTGTATAGTAGACGATGAAACGTTCGTACAGGGTGACTTTTTTCAACTTCCTAGCCAGGAAGTCTATGTCGCAGATGCTAGAGGAATTATGGCAGAAAAATTTCTTGTATCAAAGAAATCAAAATTCCCAAGAAAAATTTTGATTTGGGAAGTCATATGCATACGCAGAAATGAACCACTTCATTCCTAAAAAAATGGTTGCATTAACATTGAAATATACGTGAATGAGTGCTTTTGGAAATGACTTCTCCTTTTCCTAATAAAATTCAATGTATCTGCTATTTTCTGGCATGTTTCAGCTTCTTCTCATTACAACAACAAAACAATGGTATTACAACAAAGAAATTGTAAGAGTTTGTACCGAAAAAGGCTAATCCATCAAATTGTCCGAAACTCCGTGCAATTGAAAGATATTGGACTCTAGTAAAAAATAATTTAAAGGACATTAAAAGCTCAGAATAAATTGAAGCGGAGTTTAAAAGCAAGTGGACTTATTCGAGCAAAAAAGTGACCGAAACACAATAAAACATTTAATTAGAATAATTCCGGAAAAGATCAGATATTTCCTTAAAAACCAACTGGAACTAATTTATTCTTTTATATTTAGAACTTGAACATAACAGTCATTAAAAAAATATCACTTTAAAAAAATTCTTCCACTGGTTTAGTTTCTATAAGCAGATTTGCATGCACGGATTTTTTCGTACGCAGTCCTTATTTACGTACGTCCGTCCAAATTTGGTATTGGTAATAATTGTTCTCGATTGATTCTAATATGTGTGATCTTATCAAAACCAGTTCAAAATTAATTCACAGTTTTTCCTGTTACATACATATGTCAGACTTCCAATTTTCTCTATAGATGATAGATGATAGCAACATTTGTCATTCGTACTCATTCTTCTATAGAAAAACGTCGATTAAGCGTGATTAAGAGTGATAGAATGATCTAAACATAAAAATTTACGAAATATTTTCAAGTATCGATGCATTTATTACCTCAGAAATAGAATGATTTTAGTTTATTATCTGTTTTAAAATTTCTCGACCACCTACTGGAAAGGACGTGGAAGCGAGGACGTGAATCAATTAGTATTGATTTATTATAACATTATTTCTTGTAGATTGGCAAGCGTGAATTAAACATCATATTAAGAATGTATTTGTTCGTTCTTTAGCCGTAACATTCATTTGTGAAATAAAGTTTGTCCCTTAAATTTTAGATAAACACAAGTTAAAAGTCCTCAAATACTATTCCCTCTATTTCTTCCCACATAGCCTTTTTTCTTTGTATTTACACAATGTTCTGTATAAATCGGAGCCATATCCAAAATGCTGAATAATCGAAAAAGAATTTATTATAACTCAGTAAGTTTAATCAAATTTCAGTCAACAGCAGACTTGATCTTACCATCCAAGAAAATCATTTTCATTATTATAAAAAATAATAAAAATAATACAAAATCTTTGTCCAATACCATAACGTGACTAAGATTCCTCGGCGTAAATTTTCCAAGTTGACATTGTTCATGAACTATTTTTGCCAAATTTCGTTGATGTAGTACATGCTTTTTTTGTAAAAGATATCGGCCGAAAAGTATAAACTGCTTTTCTAGTATTTGGCCCATAATTTTTTTTGCTTATGAACAGATTTTGTTCAATATCAAACAAACCTTATAGAAGTTAAATATTTGTGCCAAATCTCATCCCCTTATGATGACCGCCCCGAACCCTATTCTGCTTTCAACAGATGGACATCGTTATAGATTTTTACGGAATGACAGACCCATCTCAGCCCTCATCATTTTTTGATGGTGGTTATATGATTCAATAATCAATTTTCTATTGTCGGTTTTAAATTTAAATTAGCAAAAGCAACAGTTTGACACCAACTGCAAAGTATAAAATTTGTCCTCACAAACATGCCTTCTTACCACTGTGCTCCACTTAGCAATACATATATTTTACAAAACAGTCGTTTAACTATAACTTGGCTTCTGACAAAATGTTTGTAATTTTAATTAATATTTATATTTATGTATTTTAAAATTCCAACAAAATTGTAACAGTCATCATATACTCGACACAATGTACGTGAATACTTCAATCATATAAAATAAGTAAAATAAATACTTCAGCAACACTAATGCCAGTCATCATACTCGCCTAAAAAATAATAAACTCGACACTTATACAAACACAAAGAGAAAGAAAAGGAACAAAATACTAAATAAAAAATAATCATAATAAAAACCAAAAAAAAGTTAAATAAAAACATTTAAGTTTATAAACACGTCTCACCATTACAAGAAAGGGGCTCGATTTTAAGGTTTTATATATAAAATTTTTCCTTTTTTTCTTTTTGCATTAAAAAGGATAAAAAGGATTTATAATATTACTTTCTTTTTTTGTAACAACTTTTACTCGTTATTCTGGTGACATGCACATACATATAAACAAAAAGGAGAATAAAAGAAAATTGTTTACAAAAAAGTCAAGTAAGAAGGAGCAATAAGTTTTGTAGCTTAAGAGGAGAGTAAGAGAAGGAAGTAGGAGAGTTAGGGAATATAGTTATAGGAGAAAACAGACTTGTTATTCTTAAGGTTTTAAAAAACTTTTACTTTTCTTTCTTTGGACTCATACTTACACACTTACTCTCTTAAATATGACTTATACACTCACATAGACACATAAATCCTTATACAATAATAAAAGAAAAACAAGTCAAGTATGTGCATGATTACACTTAAAAGTTAATCATGAGTCATGTTCACAAACAAGTACAAGCTCATACATGTTGTTGCATATGAGATACAATCAAACACACTACTACAGTTTAAGATAGGAAAGGAAAAACTTTTTCGTTTTCTTTTTTTTTTCTGAGCTGTTGTCTTTGTTATGGTTTATTTACACCATTACATTAGAGTTTACTTACCTGAAAACGTAACATCACGAACATAACAACGAATACCAGACACAAACATAAAGCGATTATGGGAAAACTGACTAAGTAGCGGAATGCACGTCGTTTCCACGCGGGTGCTTCTTTGGGCTCTAAACGTCCGGTGACATTGTTTTCAACAAGAGGACCCTGAAAAGAGAAAATAAAAAAAAATTACTTAATTAACAAAAATTTTCTCGAAAAAGAAAATTTAATTCAAATTTTCCAAAAAAAAAAAACTATCGTAAATTTTCTATGGAAAGAAAATTTATCGCAAAATTTTTTTAGAAAGAAAATTTATCGTAAATTTTCTCTAAAACGAAAATTTATTGTAAATTTTCTATATCGTAAATTGTCTATGGAAAGAAATTATCGTAAACTTCTTATAGAAAGAAAATTTTTCGTACTTTCTGTAAAAAGAAAATTTATCGTATTTTCTATAAAGTACTTAGTAAATTTTCTATAAACAAGAAAATTTTATTGTAAATTTTCTCTAAAAAGTTTTTCTATAAAAAAAAAATTTTTATCGTAAATTTTTTTACAAAAAAAAAAATATCGTAAATTTTGTAACAAAAAATTATCGTAAATTTTCTTTAAAAAAGATCGTAAATTTTCTTTAAAAAAAGTTATCGTAAAACCACACTATCGTAAATTTTCTATAAAAAAAAATTTTTTTGTAAATATTCTATGAATATATTTCGTAAATTTTCTATAAAGTAAATTATCGGAAATTTTCTATAAAAAGATAATTTATCGTAAATTTTCTATAAATACAAAATTTATCGTAAATTTTGTCCAAAAGAAAATTTATCGAAAACTTCCTATAAAAATATAATTTATCGAAAATTTTCTATAAAGATAATTTATCGTAAATTTTCTATAAAAAGATAATTCTATAAAAGATAATAATAAAAAGATAATTTCTATAAAAACAAAATTGATCGTAAATTTTTTCCAAAAAGAAACTTTATCGTAAACTATAAAAATATAATTTATCGTAAATTTTCTATAAAAATATAATTTATCGTAAAGTTTCTATAGATAATTGATCGCAAATTTTCTATAAAAACAAAATTTATCGTAAATTTTCTATAAATATAATTTATCGTAAATTTTCTATAAAGATAATTGATCGTAAATTTTCTATAAAAACAAAATTGATCGTAAATTTTTTCCAAAAAGAAAATTTATCGTAAACTATTAGAATAAAATTTATCGTAAATTTTCTATAAAAAGATAATTTATCGTAAATTTTCTATAGATAATTGATCATAAATTTTCTATAAAACCAAAATTTATAGTAAATTTTCTATAAAAACAAAATTTATCGCAAAATTTCTATAAAAAGAAAATTTATCGTAAATTTTATATAAGAAAAAAATGTATCCTAAATTTTCTATAAAAAGAAAAGAAAATTTTTTGTAAATTTTCCATAAAAAGAGAATTTATCGTAACTTTTCTATAAAAAGAGAATTTATCGTAAATTTTCTATAAAACGAAAATTTATGGTAAATTTTCTCTAAAAAGAAAATTTTTCGTAAATTTTTTATAAAAAGAAAATTTATTGTAAATTTTTTTTAAAAAAAGAAAATTAATCGTAAATTTTCTCTAAAATGAGAATTTATCGTAAATTTTCCATAAAAATTAAATTTAACGTAAGTTAAAAAATACATCGTAAATTTTCTTTAAGGAGAACATTTTTCTTAAATTTTATTTATCTCAAATTTATTGCAAATTTTGTCTTAAACAAAAAATAATCGCAAATTTTCTCTTAAACAAAAATTTATCGCAAATTTTTTCTTAAACAAAAGTTTATTGCAAATTCTCTCTTAAACAAACATTTATCGCAAATTTTCTTTTAATGAAGATTTATCGCAAATTTTCTCTTAAACAAATAATTATCGCAAATTTTCTCTTAAACGAAAATTTATCGCAATTTGTTTATAAAATGAAAATTTATCGCGAATTTTTTCTTAAACAAAAATTTTTCGCAAATTTTCTCTAAAAAAAAGATGCATCGCAATTTTCTATAAAACAAACGAAAATTTAGCAAATTTTCTCTAAAAATAAATAAATAAATATAAAGAGAAATATTTAATTTAAATATCTTACCTTATATAACGGTCTCGGTGGTTCTAGTAATTCCGGAGGCGTGGACAAAGTACCCCAACGAAAAGCCAACTCTACAGAATAACGCTTCCAAGCCTCTAAATACAATGAAGCCCAGGCTACATTAAACAAAGAGAATAACACATGACCCATATCCTGAGCCGTTTGTCCTTTGCCCCAAAGAAATGCATACAAAATTGTGCCAAAGACAGCAGGAACTCCCAAAGCGCAAGTGTAGTGACCCAACCAGGCGAAATATAAAGCCACTTTAACACCAAAATATTCAGCAATGTCATCTAGAATTTAGAAAATAAAATAAATTTAGGCTGCTTCCTTTCATACCCCTCAAACAAATTTTTAAAATTCACCTAAAGGTTGTGGAGCAAACACCTGCCTAACCCAACTGTATTGCAGTTGAGTCAAGGTTTTAGTTTCATGCAAAGGAAATATTTGTGTAATAAGACCCGTCTCTTGCCAAGCAGCCACTATACTTTGACCTTCTTCTACGGCAGCTCTACCTTGTAGAGCCTCTATATCTGTTTGACCGGCACGTAGACCTTGCAAAACTTGCAACACCAACCACTGACGTTCCTGGGAGGTAAAAAGAGAAGTATTGCCTGTATCGCTTTTGATTTGTTGAAAACAATGACTTTCGCGGGTTGTAAATTCACGTAAGGCACCACCTAAATCAGGACGTAAACGTTTTGGCAAACGAGCCTCTTCCGCAGCTCGAAACAAACTAAAAAAAAAAAAAAAACAAACACAACATGAAAGTGAAATTGATATAGAAAATTAAACAGAAAAAAATAAAGAGAATAACCATAAACATAAAAAAGAAAAAAGATATCATTATTGTAATGGATTTCCGTTTCCATTACCTACAACTACAACAAAACAAACACATACATACTTGTGTATGTTCGCAAAATACTTAATTCATTTTTTCTTTGTATTTATTATTTGTTTCTATAATGTTTTGTAAATATATGTACTTTTTTAATCCATCAACTACTTACATATTTGTGGGAGCACTTATATAAAATGCATTTCGCCTTGAACTTTCATGGGCCTTAACCTGCACCACCAACCCTAGACCGGCGGGTGGCTGTGAACGTATACGTGCCAATAACCATCTTAAAGCCTCATCGGGTGCATCTTCGGGAAATTCTATAACTACATCACATTGTGTGGGTATTTTGTTGAGCCACAATCTCCGGGGTGTCATCAAATGGCCAGCATATGGTACTTTACGTCTTAATTGTCGGGAAGCTGCAAATTGACACAAAGCAAAAGGAAAATTACATTATTTAGTTACCAGCTAATGAAAACTAAAATAAACAACTTTCAACTATTTTGTAATTAATCTTTTTTTTTTTTTTTTTTTTGTTCCTCTAAAGTTTTGCTTTAGCAACATTCTTGTGGAGTAGAATATATAGAACAATATAATTTAAACATCTAAGAAAAGATATACATATACACATTATCTGTGTTGTTTTTCTTAAGTTTTAACTTCATTAAATGTTTTTAAAACTATTTCTTTGTCATTAAGTAAAGGGAATTTCTAACACTGCAAGTTGCCATATAGTGCAAGTTGGTATATGTAGGTGGCTGCATTTGAAAGTTGATATAAAATAATCACAAACAAATTACTGAAGACTTAATTAATAACAAATAGTCTTATGGGAATTTTTCGTTATTTATGTAATATTCCTTTGGACACTTGTTTTGTAAAACACTTCAATTTACTTTGAAAATATTGTTTAACGATGTCCATCCGTCCCACGTTGGCATCAAATGTGTCAAAAGTGGCGTTTAATTGAATTTTAAACTTTAAATTTTCGTGATAAGGTTGGGCACCGAATAAAAATATACAAAATTATGTGTCAATAACAATTAAAATCATTAAGTTAGGTTATGTAATTTTCTGCTACGCAGCTGTCAAACTTAAACAATAAAATTTAATATTCATTAACTGTCGGTGTATTTTTAAAAAATTGAAGTTCTTTTAAAGTAAAAAATTTAAAATGGAACTTCAGGTTTTAAGTGTACTTTTCTTTTTTGATAATAAAATTTTGCCAAATTACTAATTTTCAAATTTCATGGAATGCACCCTAAAAAGTTACACGATGTTTGTTCTGAAAACTTTATGGAAAATAGAAATAAATATACATATTGTCTACTTTCATACTGTGAAAAAAAAATTGTGTAGATACATAGTCCTATTTTAGAAATTACACTGGTCGACAAAAAAATAGTTTTTTGTGCTTCTTCAAAAAAAAAAAAAAAACAAGCGCGAATTATATTCGGCCCGGCCGTTATATGGGAGGGGGCGGTAAAGTGGGCAGTAAATTGGGCGGACCACGCCCATTTTTTGTTTCCGAGTTTACATTGGTCCTTGAACTATTTGAACACAATTTCGTTGATTTTCACCTTATATGGGAGGTGGGCGGTAAAGTGGGCGGACCACGCCCATTTTTGGTTTCTGAGTTTATATCGATCCTCAAACTATACATACAAAATTTCGTTGTCGTACATGCTTTTGTTGAAGAAATATCAGAAGAAGTATGAAACGGACACCCTGTGTTTCTAGTTTTTAGCCCATAACTTTTTTGTTTATGAACCGTTCGAGCCCTATCCTGCTTTCAACAGACGGACAGACGGACGGACATAGCTAGATCAACTCCGAATCATTCGACATGTTACACACGGAATGACAAAATCAATATACCCCCCATCTTTTTGATGGTGGTTATAAAAATGTGAACTAGATGAAATTCCTAATTCCTCCAACTCGAATCTGCTTTCAGGTCGCGATTTTTTTTATGTACTATAACTCCAGAACGGTATGCACGTTTTATATAAATGATACACCAAAATATGCGGAATAAAATTAGCTTTAAGTCGTTTTACTATCAAATTTTTATCCGCTCAACATTTTAGGGGATATTTCGAAATAAGTGTCCGTAAAAAATTTTTTCAGATTTCTTTTTTTACTAAAACTTCTTTTTAAAAGTGAAACCATTAAAAATGTTTCAGTTTATCATCTTTATCTCAAAGCTTGCAAAACTTTGAGGCACAAAATCATGAATTTTTTGATCCATAACTCTGAAATTTTTAATCAATAAAAAATTATGTTGACAAACCTAGAAGACAATTTTCGTGTGCATCTTCTGGTGTATCATTTATCAAAATCGTGTAAACGGTTCTTGAGTTATAGTCCAAATTGTACAAACCATTCTCGAGTTTTATAGTCTGACCGCTGAATAAGGTAATGATATTTGTCATGCCCATAAAAAAAATCAGCACGTGATAGAAAACAAGTGAATGCAGATTTTTGTTTCAAGAAAAAATAACTTTTTTTTTTGGCCCACCACTGTATGTCTACTAGGGTGATCGATTATTCGGCTTTTTTGAGAAACCGGTTTTCGAATAGTTCGAATAGCTGGTATTAAAAAAAAACGGTTGCACTTTTTGAAATTCAGAAAAAACCGGTTAACCGGTTTTTTGTAGAAGTTAATATTTATATCAAAAGACTACATTTCTTTAAAAAAATCAATTCTTATAATTAAGTTAAAATTTATTAAATACAAGCGTAAAAGCCTAACAATGTCAGGAAAAATAATATAATAATGAAAATATGCACAAACAATTCCGAAAATTAAAAGAAAAAAATATGAACAACATTTAGACACCTTCCTCTCCCTAATCGAAGTCGATTAATTGAAACCGTTCAAATTTATTGGAATTATATTGATTAAAGTTTTAAATTCGTAAACCTTTCAAAATAAAAAAAATCGTCGTAAATGCGCTCCCTGGCCGAAATACAGTATCAGTTTTTTATAGGATTTGGAGAGCAAATTGGAGAGCAAGTATAGCAACTCAAAAGTTCTTAATACCAAAACAGACTTTTTGGTCCCTGATAGAAACATCTGGCACTGTTAGAATTTGTTGAACGAATAGTTTCTTACGTCGTCTGGGAGCTTCAGAAAGCTCTGGAAAGGAAACATTGTTTAGGAAAGATATATTTAAATCCATATATAAAGATCCACGTATTTTCGCTCCCTGATAGAGATTTCAAAATCTGGCTCCGTTAGGATTTGTAGGACGAATAGGGTTATAATTAAGCTGAATTTTAATTTTCTATGTCTTCTAGGAGCTTTAGAAAGCTCTGGAAAGAGAAAAAATTCTTAGAAAAAGACACATAAATCCTCTTATATCCGCTCCCTGATAAAAATTTCAAAATATGTCTCCATTAGGATTTGTTGGACAAAAAGTTTTATAATTAAGCCAAATTTTAATTTTCTACGTCGTTTGGTAGCTTCAGAAAGCTCTGGAAACAGAAAAAATGCTAAGCAAATTATATAATTATATATATATTATATATAAGATAATTATGTTTCAAAATTGTAGAAAAAATCATCTAAATTTTAGTTAGCATAAACAGAAACCATGGCTTAAAATGGAAGCCTGTCTCAATTGAAACGATTCTGCAGGTGAAACTTTTTTAACACACCTTTAAAAAATAAAAGAAATATTGGATCAAAAAAAAAATTAAATTGGGTCATACAGGATAATTATTAATTATTTATTTGTTTAACATTACAGAATAAATTCCAATTTAGACTTAAACTTTATTTTAAAAACATAAGAAATCAGTCTTTATGAATATTTAAAAAATTATTCCTAAATTTTCAAATATCACTATCACTATTTAGTATATGTTTTCTGAAATAAAATGCTATTTTTAAAACCGGTTTTTTGTGTTTAAAAAAACCGGTCTATTCGACATTAGAAAAATGAACATTTTGAAAAAAACCGACAGCACATTGACTGAAAAAACCGGTTGGAAAACCGCGTCGATCACCCTAATGTCTACTCAATTATATGTATACATGGGTATTTTTACTTAACTGTGAATAAAATCAAGATTTGTGCATCAATTTTGAAAATTCATGCCTTATTTTATTCGCAGCATTACTAGCTTTAAAATAAAGATAATATACTGAAACATTTTTGATACTTTCACTTTTAAAAAGAAATTTTATTAACAAAAAAAATCTAAAATTTGGAATAAAAAAGTTTTTTTTTCCGACATTTATTTCAAAATAACTGCGAAACTATTGATTAATGATGATTAAAAGATATTTTTAGTCCACATCTTTTGGTGTATCACTTATGTCAATCGTATACACCGTTCTTGAGTTATGAGGAAATATACTAGAGTAATGGCCTTGCCTGGTGGGAAAAAAAACTGAAAGCAGATTCGTGTTTAGCACATCAAAATGCATCAGGTTTAACTATTCGTCTTTGGGGGAGGATTTTTTTTTTTTTTTTTATCGACCAGTGTTATAGGATACACACATTAAAAAAACCGTATGTTTCCTGTTCCAAATATTTACACAACTAACACAAAAGGCACTTATGTAACACCATCTCTGTAAAAGTACAAATATTGAGGTCTTTTAAATTTTTAATATTAATATTAAGGAACTTTTGCTGTTATTTCATTTAAATTAATTCATCAACCAAAAGTCAATTCTTTTATTTTTCATTTATTTTCATTTACGTATCGTTAATACGTCTTGAAATATTTTTATAAAAGTAAGTGTTAGTCGTTTTGACTAACGAAGCCCTCAGAAGGGTAAAAAGTTGTATGTTGCTATTGCTCGAGGCAATGTTGAAGATATACTTAGGACCCAAAAGTAGAAATAATTTCGTAAAAAATTCCTATTATGACAAGCTTTATGCAGTTGCGGCAAAACAACAAATTCTATAACAAAAAACTCTATAAATATCGAAATATACATCAAAGAATGTTTGCAAAAAAGGCTTCTTCCTTTCATAAGAGAGCACAATGTGTCCCCACATTTTTGGCCCGATTTGGAATCATCTCACTACGGTAAGAAAGCTCTGGAGTGGTACAAAGCTATCGTTTCCAAATTATTGAATTTTATATATGTTAAGATTTTTTTTAGAACGCACTCCTTATGTCAATGATATTTAAAAAATCTTAGTCTCTTGCATTTGTTCAGCATTTTCGTCTAATTTTGTCAATATTTCCCACGTGAAAACACTGGCCACTAATACCTAGAATTCTATTAATAATATTGGTGACAGTATTAATTATGATACTATTTGGATGTTTGGCGAAATAGTTGATTATTCGTCCCGATGCAGTAGGCTTCTGATACCAGTCAATTTTTATCCATTTCATCATCTCTGATTACAACTGTATATAGATTTGGAAGTGTGGAGTTGGATTCTATCTCTATAGTAAATTTAATGCTAGGAGGGAAAATATTACATCAATTTTATCTTCCCTAATGATACAAAATAAGTCGTCAATATATTTAGTAAAAATTTTAGGTTTCGTCGTCAATTTTTCGACACAAGTTTCCAATATACTTTCCATCACAATATCTGATACGATTGGTAATGCAGGTGAACCCATGGGAAGTCCTTTCTTCTGGGAATATATTTTGTCGTCATCTTGAAAATATCGATTGTCTTTTATATTAATTTTTAAAATACGTAAAAATAAGATCTTCGTCATATTAGTGTATTCCCTTATATCACCCCAACTTTCTTCGATAATTTTCGATGCCAAATCTACAGGTACACTCGGAAAAAGCGACACAATGTCAAATGAAATTAATTGTTCATTCTTATGTATCGTCAAGTTTCGAATGTTATCCCTAAATTGCATAGAGTCCTTAACATTAAATGTCGAATTGTCTGTAATATTCCTAAGTATCCCAGTAATGTCTTTGCAAAGACTACCAGAGAGGACATTTATGCTCGAGCAAATAATTCCCATAGGTAAGCCTTCTTTGTGAATCTTTGGAAGTCCATATAATCTTAGGGCCAAAGCTGTGCCAGTTTTGAGTAATATTTTCTCGTTCGTCGATATAATGTTATCCCTTTCCAATTCATCAACAAAGACATTGTTCTGTTTTTGGATCCTTATTTATCCTTTGGTAAGTCATCATATCCCCCACTATCGCTCTCATTTTCCGCTCATAGTCGGTCTTTTCCATTATCACCGTTACATTTCCCTTGTCCGCATTCAAAATCATAATGTTTTTGTTCTTCCTCAAGAAAATTTTTGTACTCCTAACTGTATTCAATGTAATTTTTTTCCAGTTATTTAATCTTGCCTTATTCATATGGATATCAATCATAGTAGTCAGTTTTATCATTGCCATTTCTTGTTCCTCCTTTCCTTATATTGTCTGTATTAAATCCTCCTTATCCGTTACAAATTTCAAAACGGTAAAATCTTTCGCAAAGGGTAATGCAAATTTCTATCCCAGTAATAAGATCCATTATATGTCGTCAGGTATATTCGTAGTAGTTCTATTAGTAAACCATTTCACCTTTACCTCCACTTCCTGCTTCTGTACTAAAAACGAGAATGAAGCCTCTTGGAAATGGTTACGACTGGTCTATACAAATTACCTCCAGGAATAGGGGGTTAGACTATGAGAAATACCGCACTATTTTAACGAAATGTGGATTAGATAAGTTTTATATAGGTGTGTGCTAAATTTCATGAAGATCGATCCATAATTGACAATAGTTTCCATATAAACCCCTCTTCCTTAAATCGTCTTAATGAGCACAAATCTCATTCTTATATTAATATAAAGTTTATATTTGAAACAAATACGTTTTATGTAAATTGAAACTATAGTGCCAAATTTTATGAGGATTGTTCCATAATTGACATTAGCTCCCACATAAGGCCCACATCCGGGAATAATTCTAAAGTGTATAAATCTTAATTAATGTTATAATCATCATAATATGATGCCTACGTTTGTTTTATATAAATGTTTTATACTAAATACCAATATCGAATCACTTTTGGCCACAGTTCTTATATAAGACGTCTCCCCACATTTTGATAAACACAAACAATTATGTATGGTCAATCTTGACGGAGTTACAGGAGTTAGAAGTTCTTAAATCTTTTAAAAGTTCAAGATGGTGAACTTTGAACCTTATAGCTCATTCTGTATTATAGCAGGGTCACTACAATTTCATCTTTTGGAAAACCTATAATTTTCTTATACATTTCATTTCGATCTAACCAGTAGTTTAGGAGATTTATTATAAAGTATTTTTTCAATTGGCCCTACAGTATGACGGAGGGTTTTGAAACCCTATACTGCAACTAATGAAAGTCCTAATTATTTATATATTTAATTTTATTTTCCCATTTTACACAAATAATAAACAAAATCGAATAATTAAAAACCCACATTTACCACTCAACTATAAATTCTATTTACGCTATTTATTTTCTAAACAAAAAAACTAAATAACTGACGACCAACTGACATCAGCCAAGTTTATGTCAAATTTTATTTAGAAAATTATCCATATACAAATGTCACATATAACATGCAGCACATGTGGGTGGAGTGGTTTTTCAGAATAAAAAAAGAATAGTCATAAGATGAAATAATATTTCACATAACAAATAATAGTATGAATTTCTGTTTTGTAGTTTTGTTGTTAACAACAAACTATTTATACTACTATTTATATGAGACTTTATATATTCATATTTGTATTATAAATACCAACCTGAGACTCATTATACGTGCTTATGTGCCCTTTGACAATGTATTTTTATTTTTCATTTTATTTGTAAATGTCCTCACAATTTAACACAATGTTATGAACTAAAGCAGCTCAAAAATGTTTAGGATAACGGTGACGCTGATGTTTTCTGTGGACTATGATGATGTTAATGATTGTGTAACAGCCCACATACTTAAACACAGTTTTCGTTCAAATGAAAACAAATGACAAAAACAGGAATAATCCTAAATCAACAATAGTGCTTTGAACAGAAATAGCTGAAGTTTAGTTAAAAGTATATTTAGAGGAATTAAACTGAGAATATTTAGAAATTCTGGGGGTTTAAATAAAAATAAAAAAAGGATTTTTTTTAAACGAAGCTTATATAAGATGTAGTTAATCTGTTATTTTTATAAAATACTTTAAAAAGACATTACTGTCACAGGTGTAATAATAAATTACAAAATCAGGAATTTTAAAACTGTAAGGAATTTAATATTTCAAAATAATTCTTATTTAAAGGCAATTAAGTCCATCTTGAAGAAGAAAAAATTAGAAAAAAGCTTTCCCCACAATTAAAGAATATTCAAAACCAAATAAAATTAAGAAATCAATCAAACGACTTAAACTAAGTTCACATTAGCCAAATATTTGACACAAATTATTTGGTCGTGTTTTCCACAACTAAATACGCTCATTTATTTGACGTTTTTGGTTTGATGAAACATTTATCAAATATTGTAAAATACGAGAAGGGAAAAAATATATTAAACCTGTTTAGATCAGATGCAAGACTTTTTGATTAAACACACAACAACTACAAATTTATTTGATACCGTTAATTTAATTTTTTATTTTATTTTTTTATGTTTTAAGTGTTTTTATAAGGTAAAAATATAAGGTAAAAATTCTGTTTATTGTAGAAACTTATTTAGAAACAACATTTACAATAAAGTAAAATATTTGTTGTATAATAATAATGATAACTACTATCAATTGAAAATTTAAAATGTATATTAAATTAACTTACTTTAAAATATATATTTATAAATAAATAATTTATATTTATACAAAATAACAACTCTGTTTCCACTTCATATCACTTACAAAACAACATTGTTTTTGACACAGGGCAAAGTCGACCAGCGTTTAACCACCGTCGTATTTATTTTGATTGTAAACGACGATGCCGCTTCGCAACTTTTATCGGCTGATATTTATATCCGATAATTTTCTTTTGTAATAAAAAATTAAAAACGTATAAGTTTTAATTGTTTAAAATTATTTGATAAAGCTGCCCAACAAACCAAGAAACGATACAGTATCATTTATGATATCATAATTTTAAAATTATATGATAAAATATCGAAATTGTATTTTCCTTAGAAAAAAACTTCAAACATTTTCAGAAAAATAAAATTAAATTGAAAATTTTTGTATTAGAAAAATATTTTATGTTATGCTTTATATGGGAATTGAAATTTTACAGCTAAATTTAGTGAAATTGCAAAAAATTAACGCGTATAAGATGAAGAAACCACTATCAGCCCGGATTCAAAGGGAGACTTGTATTCGGATTGCAAAAGTTTCGTATTACATGTAAAATGATTTGGAGCTGGATGAACTTTGGATTATTATGGCTATTTTATTAACTTTTGATAACATATTTAGAATATAATATATTGATCCAATCTTAGCATATATGTACGTATATATTTTGCAATATATTGCTAAATTATCGCGCTGCTTAAATTAAATGATATCATTACTAATATCGTTATTTTCAAAAATTATGATATCATTTTCGAGTGTACCTTTTAGAAAGCAACCTATATCATTTTAGAATTATAAATGATATCATTCTCGGGCTTCTATATCACCGAAATGATATCGTAATGATATCATTACGATATTTGTTGGGTGATGGCTTATTGTTTGAAGTATAATGAACACTTATTTTATTTGTATTTTTTTTTTATTATTATTAATGTATTTAATCCAATTTAAGTAATGAAAAAGCCTGTATAGGCTAATAAATATTACATATAAAATTCCTAAATAAAAAAAAAAATTGAGTTTGATAAAACGTTAAACGTTTTAATGCAAATAAAGGCTAAAATTTATTTGCATTAAAACTTTTAAGGACTAAAATGTTTCTTTTTTTAGTTAAATACAAAATTAAATTTTTGTGGGATTGGAGCCTAGTCGCGTCACCAGATCTGGCAGACGTTGGTAACGAAGGGGTTAATATTACTAACGGACAGAACATTCTAGAATAGGATAGTAACTAGTCACGTAGGCTACAGACAAAATATGTACGAGACATTTTTTAACGAAAGACGAACATTCTGGATGGGGACTTGCATTTTGATAAACGGACTTTTAATGGACGAGACAAGGATAGTTATAGGGTTAACTCGCTGGGAACTTTCTGGTACTTTGAAATGTAGCGAGTAGTGTAGGAGAATAATATAAAAGGTAGTGTTGAAAGATTGAGAGTTTAGTTTTGAGTTAAATTCAAGTTGTGAAAGTTGAAATGTTGAAAAGTTAGAATTATCAGTTTGAAAAGTTGTCTAAAACGTTGTGCAAAGAAGTTATGAGTAAATAATTAAAGTTGACCAGCGACATCCACTATATTAAAGTGTAAAATAATTTTAAGTTTTTTAATTAATAAAATATACACAATTTATTATTAAAAATAATATAATTTGTGTTTAATTGATTAAAGCCATCAAGCTTAAATCACAGGGATTTAATAAAAAAAAATCCTACATTTTATTAATTTTATTGAAAACAAAAAAAAATATATAATAATAATAATAATTAATGAAAAATAAAAATAAAATGTGTTCTCTCATTTAGCTGCCGCCGAATTATTTTTGCTAACCCACCGCCGACGACAATTTTAACTCAACTTTGACCTCTATTTTTTACTCACCACTCTACTGTAAAAGTAAAAAAAGGGCATGGTTACTCAAAAAATGTAAATGTACCCAGTTGGCCCTGTCTTTAAGAAATCCTCGAGGATGGGTGCACGACCATACTAAATCCTAGACGACATATGTAGGACAGCTAGAACAAGTCGTCAACAAATTTTTCAAACAAGTGTAGGGAAAATCGTGTACGATTAAAAGAGAGGCAATATCGCCCATCTTGTCGTTAGTAAAATAGTAATAATATTAACGAAATGTTCCTCTATATATTCGTCAACGACATTTTTAATGATTATTTCCCTAATAATATCGATAAAGATTACATAAAGGACTATGTCGCCTCTTTTGTCGTCAACGATTATGTAGACATAAATAGCGTACGTTAAGTCGTCAAGGATCACATGGTCTACAATATTCTTAGATTTGTCGTTAATGATCATATGGATGGAAATGTCAATTATTTCATTATCTACGATTATTTAAATGACAGTGTCTTGATCTTTTTCGCTAATGATCAAATCGATGACGATGTCATTCATTTAGTCGTCTACGATTAAATCAGTGATAAATAATATAATTTAAGGAAATAATAAAAATTAATATATTATATTAAATTACAATTAAAAAAAAGAATTATATAAATATTGAGGAATTCGATAGAATTTTATTATAGCTATTTTTTTAAACTTCTGCTCATGCGAGTATACGTTTTATTGACGTAATCTGAAAATTGGTATATAAAAAAAATATTTTAAAATTTAATTAATAATAAATTAAGTTAATTCCTATTACTATTTATACTCACTTAATTGTATTATTTTAATAATTGTTTTCTTTTTTTTTTTTCACTTTATTATCATATTTTTTCATTTAAACATTCTGACTTGTCGTGCTGAAATTAATATTTTTTTCTTTAGTCTGCTTGTCTTTTATTTATTAATAACGTTTATTTACCGTTAATCCTGTATACCAGAATTATATAGAAGACAATATTTAGAATATTGTCCCTTATCTTGTCGTAAACATAGTTTGTAAGGTGACAACATTAAAAACTTTGTCTCTCAAACTGTCGTCAAAAAAAGTTCGACAAAAGAAAACTTTCAAGACATAGTCCCTTATATTCTCATCAACATAGTTAGTTGATGACAACCTTTAATATATTGTCAGTCTTCTCGTCGTTTATTTAGCTTAATAAAAGACATATTGGCGTCCACCTTGTCTTCTAAAAAAAAAAAAAAAAAAAAAAAAATCTTGTGCTTGAAAGTATATGACGAAGACTGCATTGAAGACATTGTCTTTCTTCAACATCAACATGTATTGACAAAATTCAAGACAACACGTAAGACTGATTCGCTTAGATCATCATTCATAGCGTTTGATAGAAGACAAGAATTAATCCTATGTCTTTTATCTTGTCGCTACTAAACTTTGTTATAATCACCTATGTTTATGACAAAATGCAAGACTTTGACGCTTATCGTGTCGTTAACGATGATTTTCTTTGAGCTGTCGTTAAGAAAATAGGGGAAAATAGGGGACATGTCTTGCTTAAATCGTCAAAGACATTGTCATCTAAGACCATTTGGCCAACTGGGTAGGAAGTACTTTGTTGTTGAATTGTACATATCAATATCAGTGATGTCATTTACACATAAATATAAATTGTTCATTTCTAATTGTCGATTTGAAGTTTAAGTACATAAAAACAACAACATTCTCAACACAAATAGACCGCTACGTCAGTTATTATTTGATTCTGTTTGATCTTACATTTCTTTTGTAATATCAAACAAAAATTTGCCAAAATTAATAGCAAATATTTTATATCTTATGTTCACACTAATCATGTTTTTAAATCAAAGCCAATATTTTTGTTTGACGAAAATCAGCTGTTTTTTCTTTGTTTCGTAAAAATATTTGGTATTCATATACAGCAAATCAATTTTTTTGTATAAGTCGTCAAATATTGGAGTAATGTGAACTTAGTTTAATATCAGCAAAAACATATTTGTCGTTAACTGGATAAAATAGCAAAATCTTGCTAAATAAATGAAAATTAAAACAAAAGTCCTAAAAAAGTCACATTAAAATCACATCATATTTAGCCTTTTTCAAATCGATATTAAAAAACGTAAATTTATCCTTACGAAAGACATCAAGCATAAATTCCGTTAAAAAATGCAACAAACGGAAATGACATTTGAAAAAAACGTAAATGCCAATAAGTTAGAAAAAAAACTACAACTAAATTTCAAAAACATTCTCTCTGACATTCATTCATTCATTCAAATACACATGTTTTTTGTTAATTTTAATGTCATCAATTAAAAGCTCATGTGGGAGTTCCACTAACAAATGGTTCTTTGCACAAAATTTTCCTTTTTCTCTATTGGCATTTTTCGTATTTGAATTGCATTAAATTGAGCATCCAGCTAAAGCTTTGAAAAACAAAACAAAAACACATAAAAACATGTCATTAACGTGCTGCAACAGCATGTTGCAAGTATACATACATATATACTTAACAGCAATATTATTGCTATTACATTGCTATTAAAAATGACTTTATCAAATATCTCTAAGTCTTATTTCTGTCCCTACTTAAATGTGTCATTGATAAAACAAAATCTGGGGTTGCCTTTTAATTATATCGGAAATAAGTAGTAATTTTAGAGAGAAATAATAAACAGCAAAACACATACTTACATATGTTTGTAATTGAGGTTAATTGGAAGCAAAACATTGATCTCTTTAGTAAATCTTTAATTATTTTAATAAGAAAGTGTAATAAAAAAGAAATGATGAACATCTGGGATTTATAAAAGAAGTAGTTAGAGGTAATTTATGTAATAGAATGTTGAAGTAAAAGATTTTGAACGTCTCACAGTATCTTTTAAACTACTGGTCGGATGGAATTGAAATTATAATCTCCATACCTCTCTCATATAAATGATCTGCAATGCCCCTGTTATAATACAAATTGTGATACAGGGATTGCCAAAAAAATAAAAACAATAATATAATTTATTGATGTTAATTTAAAGTAAATAAAAGTCGTTAAAATGATTCCAATAAAAAACCGATGCGTTGTGAAAATTATTAAAAGAGTTTGCTTTGAATTTGTGAAAAAGTTTCGAGTTTTCTTCCAAAATTTGTCTCAAAAGCTTATAAATTTGAGGATGTTATAAAAAACCTAGGTTAGTTTAGGTTATATTGGCAGCCGCCTTGGGCTTAGCTCACTTGGGTCCAGAATTGAGATCCCGTTGTATTACCATAAAGATCCCGCTGCGTCCAAGATCTAACCTTCTTGACCGTCTGGTCCCACGAATCACTTTATGGTCACAATAAAGGAGTTCATCCTGAATGGTTCAAATCTAGAAAGACATGATTTGTCTGTAATTCTTCGTAGGCCAAAAAGTCGATGCCTTTGGTCCTCAAAGATGGGGCAATGATAGAGAAGATGCTCCGTAGTTTCTTCTTTCTATTCGTCCTTACAGTTTCTGCGTCAGTAGTCGTAATAATGGAGTCCTAACCTTTTAAATTTAAAAATATATTTTTTATGAAGATAAATTTTGTGACCAATATCGCGAAGAAATTCGAAACTTTTTTTTTCGCAAAAATATACCAGAATTTAGACTTTTAATTGCTGATAAGGAACTGAAGATAAATTTAAAAGATTTTCTTATTTTTTCCCGTATACAACTCATCAGTACGCTATGTTTGATTAGTTTGTCTAGAAAAAACTTCCTACGGGACTCTCTAATGTAAAATGACAAACCTACATGAAGTACTTTGTATATGATTGGAACAATCCTGGAGGATATGATTTGACCTATTGTCAAATCTTTGTCAGTAAAGCTATTTTCCAGAGATTTCTCTTGTGACCTGTATTTTGTTAACAACGTTTATGTGAATGGCCAGACAGACAGACATCATGAAATCCTCTCGGAAAGTTCATTTGAGCTTATTAGATCAATTTTATACAATGCAAATATAAGCATATAAGCACAAAACCCCAGCTGGTGGAGAGTTTAAAAATATAATTCACAAATTAAACTAATATTTTATAAAAGGAATCCAAATTAAAAAAATAAAATAAGATTTTAAAAAAGGGTAAATTAAATTTAAGTTTTACAAACCAAAGTACAATTATTTTATAGAAAAAAAGGATTTAATAGACTGTTATTTGTCTGCCCAATGACTTGTAACATATCATAGAAAATTATACTGGGATTTCAGTCTAATGAAAATCTTAAACCAATAGAACTCTCGCATAATAATTTTTTTTTTTTTTTTTTTGTGTTCAATAAACTAAACACAACTTAAAATTTGTTTAATTATACCTAACATCACCAATGGTCAAAATATATTTTTGAATCCTTCTCTCGATGTATACTAAACTTAACACATTGTCAATTTAACGATGTCTGTCTGTACATCTGTCCGCCTAGCTGGTTAGTTGGCTTAATTTAAAATGTATGTAGAAATGAGGAAAAAAAAACAGGACTTTAGGAGGTTAGGGATTTGTTTTAGTACTTTCGGATGAAATCGACTAAAATTGGAACGATAATGACAAACGACACGAAGTTACTCCGAGTGAGTAAGGTGAAGCTGACGAATTGCGCTTTAAATATATTTGTTTTAATTTTCTAATATTAAGTTTTATTTTGAATTCTTAAAATAAATATTAATATGATTATGAAGTTATGCTGTGTTTGAATTGGAAAAATAGAGCAGAAAATGAAGGACAATTTAATATAAATCAGCTAAATTATTCACTAAAATACTTTAAACTACATGTATGTAATATACCTTAATTCTTTTTCCTTTTTTAGCTTCACAAAAAAACCAAAGAAAAAGTGAATCTGCAAAAAGAGTCTCAATTAGATACATAAATATCTCCATGAATTTCATATTATCCCATCGATTCGCTCTCAATTATATTTCAGTAGCACTCTAAGCAAAATTCAAATGCAAAAGCTTGGTGTTTTCTTCATTTGTTTATTAATATCATTTTCACAATTTTAGCCCCAAATCATCTTGACTGACAGTTGTCACTTTCATCAAATGATATTTCAAACTTCATAACAACAATCTTTCAGTCTTCATTAAACGTAAAAATGCCTTCTCTTACAAGTACACACAACTAAATCTCATTGCTTTAAAAATAATCTATTTTTCAATATAAGTTGGCAAAAATACAAATTCCATAAGAATTTCTAGTGTAGTTTTCTAAGAAAATAGAAATTCATAATTTAAATTTATATTATTATCGTCAAGTTACCACAATATTTCCATCACATTGGTATAGTGTTAATAAGTTAGCAAATAGAAATATAAATAAAAGTCCATAGAAACAAATACTAACACACATTTAGATGAACACACAAGAAATTGACTTCTTGGAAAATTCTGTCACGAAACGATAAGAAGTGAAACAATTCTCTAGTTTGTATAAAATATTCATGCACAAACACACATAAACTATATGCTCTTATATGGTATCAATATTAGGATAGATGCTGCATACATACAAATATTAGCACCTCCTTTTAATAAAACTTTAACATTTTGCATTATTGTTTTGTTTTTCAAAAAAGAATTCTTTTGTTTGTTTTCATTTTCAATGAAGCCAACAAAATTTTTCTTTTCTTTTTTTTTTCTATTTTTTATTTGTACATTTCTGTTCATTTGTATTAAAAGATTCCTTAAAAACATGACGAAGGCTCAAAAGTATAAATTTTTCTAGTGAATGAACAACAAAATTACTAAGACAATAGAAAAATAGATTTGTTCTTGGAACCATCATACACTTGGGGAATGAAATAGTTTATGGGTAAATAAACAAGAGTGTTATTAATATGTATGTATGAAAGGCAGAGATAGGAATAGAGAAGCTCTTTAGGGATAGATTTATTTAAATTTTAAAGCATACATATAGGCTAAAATTTAAATTTACTTTATTAGGAAAATAGGGAAATAAAAAAGGAAATGTTATATTTTAAGAAAATAGTTTAAAAAATGTATAGCCCAATGTTATAAATTTTTAGTTAAAAAAATAATAAAGAAATATTTTTTTACATTTATTAAATTTATAGCGAAGTAAAGCTTTTTATAATTCCTTTTATACATATACTTGTAGATATACTTATTATATCATAAAAATTGTATAAAATATCAAGATTTAAAATTTTTTTATTAAATCTGAAAAATACGTTTTTCAATTTATAAACTTATTATCCCATAACAGTATAAGTTCGAAAGTTATTAAGAAAATGAATAAGAAATTTTGTAAGGCTTTTATAAACAAAATAATTAGTGTTTAGGATTCAACGAAACCGAAATGGATAAGACACCACGAATGCTGATGAAGTGTGTAGCGGCATAGAAAATACGTATTCCATTCTGCTGGTGTCTAATTATAGTCCACAAACTCTGCTTTGGTACCGCCAAATAGAGACAACAAGGCAATTTACGATTGCAAACTTGTTTAATTAGTATTTACGCTCAACTAAAAAGCTGTTAAAAAACTCAAGACTATTATTCACCGCATCAACTTTTTTTATATATCTAATATATCAACAATCTTAAATTTAATTGTGGTAATTTTAATCAAATTTTAATAATATAATCTTTAATAAAGACTTTTTTCAACCTAACCTCAATTTTTTTTTTTTTTTTAATTTAAGCTTTTACAGTAACATTAAGCAAGTTTACTTTTTGTTGTCTGAGAATAAATTCAAAGTTTAAATTTTTTACTAAATTTTATTTAAAACTAAATTTTTTCAACCTAACCTAAAAATTTAATTTTAGTAATTTAGATTCTTATAACTAAATTTTGATGCCAAAATATTCTTTATTGTCTTACAATGAAATGACAGTTTTTATTTTCGTAAAATTGTTATTAATAAGAATTTTTCAACCTAACCTCAAATTTAATTTCTTGCAATTTAAGCTTTTATAGCAAAATTATGAAGCCCGCTTACTCCATGTTGCCTGAGAATTAATTGACAGTTTAAATATTTACAAAATATCGCTTAATACAAGTTTTCTTAAACCTAACCTCAAAATTTAATTTTGGTAATTTTTAGTTCTTTAAAAAAATGTCGCTGATGAATTCTAATGAAGTAATAGTTTTTATTTTAGTACTTTTTTTATTGATATTAATAAGAATTTTTTTCAACCTAACCTCAAATTTAATTTCTCTCAATATAAGCTTTTATAGCAATATTATGAAGCCAGTTTATTCCATGTTGCCTAAGAATTAATTGGCAGTTTGAATTTTTACCAAATATTGCTTTAAAAAAATTTTCTTCAACCTAACCTCAAAATTAAATGTAATTTTCAGTTCTTTAAAAAAAAATTTGATGCCATAAAATTCGTAGATGAATTTTAATGAAATAACAGTTTTTATTTTCGTGAAATTGTTATTAATAAGAAATTTTTTCAACCTAACCTCAAATTTTATTTCTCGCAATATAAGCTTTTATAGCAATATTATGAAGCCAATTTATTCCATGTTGCCTGATAAGTATTTGGCAGTTTGAATTTTTACCACATATTGCTTAAAACAAGTTTTCTTCAACCTAACCTCAAAATTTAATTTATGTAATTTTTGTTTATTTCACAAAATTTTGATGGCATACTATTCTGTGATGAATTATAACAAGATAACAATTTTTATTTTCGAGAAATTGTTATTAATAAGAAATTTTTTCAACATAACCTTAATTTTATTTTCTCAAGTTAAGCTTCAAATAACAAAATTTTAAAGGCGTTATACTTTTTGTTGAATTAGGAATAATCTACCGCTTAAATTTTTATGAAATATTGTTTAAAACAAAATTTTTTCAACATAACCTCAAAATTTAATTTCTATTATTTAAGTTCTAATAACAAGATTATGATGCCATAATATTTCGTATTGCTTTAGGATGAAATAATAGTCTTCATTTTCATAAAATTATTATAAAAGAGAAATTTATTCAACCTAACCACAAATTTTATTTTCCCAAGTTAAGCTTTTATAGCAATATTATGAAACCAGTTTACTCCTTTTTGCCTTTATATTAATTGACAGTTCGAATTTTTACTATATATTGCTTAAAACAAGTTTTCTTCAACCTAACCTCAAGATTTAATTTTTGTAATGTTTGGATTTTTAACAAAATTTTGATGCCATAATATTGTTAGTTGGCTTAAAATTAAATGACAGTTTTTATTTTTGTGAAATTCTTATTAATAAGAAATTTTTTCGACCTAACCCTAATTTTATTTTATTTTACGCAATTTAAGTTTTTATTGCAAATATTTAAAGTCTTAACACTTTTTGTTGAATTGAAAAGTATCTACCGCTTAAAGTTTTACGAAATATTGCTTAAAATAAAATTTTTTCAACATAACCTCAAAATTAAATTTCTTTTATTTAAGTTCTAATAACGAAATTTTTATGTCATGCTTTAGAATGAAATATCAGTTTTTATTTTCGTGAAATTGTTATTGATAAGGAATTTTTTTCAACCTAACCTCAAATTACATTTTTGCAATTTAGGTTTTTATAAAAAAATTTTAAAATCATAATATTCTTTCTTGCCTTAGATTGAATTAACAACTTTTATTTTCGAAAAATTCTTATTAATAAGAAATTTGTTCAACCTAACCTCAATTTTATTTTCCACAATTTAAGATATTGTCACAAAATTTACAAAAAAAAAATTACACTCCTTATTCAATAAGAAATAATCTACAGTATAAATTTTTAGCAAATATCATTTTAATCCATATTTTTCAACATAACCTTAAAATTAATTTTTGTAATTTATGTATTTATCAAAAAATGTTGATGCAATAAAGTTTATTGTTTAAAATGTAAAAGAAATCAGACATAATCACTATATTGGCTTTAAATTCTGTCCAAACTCTTTATAAATACGATTTAAATCCACTGTATTGGAATTTAAATCTATCGAATTTGATAAGACTTATTCCTTGTTACCTAGAAACCACACTCATTTGTTAAGAAAGCACACAGAAGTTCAATTGCTGCCACAACTACTTCATTTAGTTAAATAAAAAGCATTTTCTTCTTTACTCCAAATACACTAAATAAAAAAATATCTATAAAATGAAAAACTATTTGTTAAATTCAACCAACATAAAAGAGCCATTTGATCCAGTTTAAAAATTTGTCCATTTGATTTTTTTTCTTAAATATTCATTGTCCCCTCTTGCTGTGTGACTCTTTAACATACTTGACTAAGTTTAAAATAACCAAAAATACACAATTACACAAAGGTACTTATTCGCACACATATACAATTACGTGTATTGAATGGAAATTGGGTTTAAGTGTGCGTGTGAGTTTTGTGAGAGAGAGGGAAAAGGATAAAGTGAAAAGGACTTATAAAAGGCCTTATATTACATTTTTCTTCACGGCGAGCAATTGTAGTAAAAGCCTCTCTGTATATCCTTTATAAGAGGACTTCCAAAAAGGCTTCTGGAGAAGTACTTATTAATATATTCCAAAATAAATTAACTATTCTATATCTTCTTATATATATAAAAGAGTAATGACTGAGTGATTGACTGACTGATTTACTTGGTGATTCATCATCGCACAGCTTAAACGGTTAAAGCTAGAAATATGAATTATAGACTGCAGATTGGTCTCCTATCGAATAGATCCACTAAGACGGGATTTTTGGAAGTTCAAATGTTTAGGGGGTAAAAAGGGTAAAAACGAATAAAATCGGTAAACTTATATCTCCTAAACTAATAGAGATACAAAATAGTTAAATAGTTATTGTTATTCATTTGAAAAATTATCGGACAGGTGTCTGGTACTTTTTTGAAATTCGGCTCTTTTAGGGAGAAAACGGGTAAAAACTGTAATTTGGTATTTTTTGGCACCCTATCTATCTTTTAATCCAATAAGCACAGAAATAAAATGTGCAACAAATTAGTATCTTATCGAAAATTGGCTAATACAAGTTTGGTACTTTTTGAAAATTCAAACGTTTAAGGGGTTAAAATCGTACCTGATTTTGGTACTTTTTTCACAAAATATTTTTTTCTTTTTACTGACAATAAATATGAATATTTTAACATTAGATCCCAGTACAATTTAGAAATTCATTGAAAAACAATCTTTGTTACGTCTAGGAGGAATAAAAAAGTACCAAAAAGGGGAGTAAAATCGGGAAATTAAATTTTATTCAAATTAAATAATGTATTTTTTATTATATTAAACCTAGAAATATGAACTTAAGTCCATGTAGTCCTAAGTGAGTGAGATTTTACAAGAGGTGACTTTGTGGTACTTTTTTGTTCTTCCGATGGTACTTTTTGAATTTTCTATAATATTGAACCTAGAAACATGAAATTAAAGATATATGATCCCAAGTAAATGAGTATCCATAAAAGGGGACTTTATGGTACTTTTTCAATTTTCTATTGGTACTTTTTGAATTTTTTAATTTTCGTTCTTCCATGGTACTTTTTGAATGTTATATAATATTGAACTTATAATTATGAATATATGGTCCAAGTGAATGAGAATTTAAAAAAGAGGATTTATGGTACTTTTTTCTTCTAAGGTATTTTTTAAATTTTCTATAGTATTGAACCTAGAAACATGAAATTAAAGATATATGATGCTAAGTGAATGAGAATCCATAACAGAGGATTTTTTGGTACTTTTTCATTCTTCTAATGGTACTTTTTGAATTTTCTATAATATTGAACCTACAAATATGAAATTAAAAATGAAATTGAAAAAAGATTCGGCCGTGCCGAATCTTTGATACCCTTCACCATATTACCATATTACCATCTTACTATCTTATTGACATCTTATTACCATATTACCATATTACCGACAAATAATAAAATTTTCGCCTTAACGTATGCTTTCATATTTTCACATATATAAATCTAAATTTTTTTCAAACTACGAAAATTTGAATATATAAAAAAAACAATCATAGCAGGCTTTGCTTTTAAAAAATAAACAACAACATCAATTCCATATTTATTTATTTTTTTATGTGTGTATATACAAACTGACTGCATATACAAAGAACAACAACAACACTGTTATTCATTATATTACTTCTGTTGCTAACTAAACTACTTGTCTTATAGGCAAAAACGTCACTAATAGTCATTACAATGCTTAATATACATGTTTGTGTATGTATTTATGTATATTCTTAACAGATATGTTTTAGTTTTAAAAAATAAACAACAACAATTCCATATCTATTTATTTTTGTACAGACTGCATATACAAAGAACAACAACAACACTGTTATTCATTATATGACTGCTGTTTCTAACTAAACTACTTGTCTATACAAAAAACAAAAAACGTCACTATTAGTCATTACAATGCTTAATATACATGTTTGTGTGTGTATTTATATTCTTAACAGATTTGTTTTTGGATCATAACTCTGTTGATTATGAACGAATTTGGTTTATTAAAAAAAACGAAATTTTATAAAAACATTTATGACTGATCTATATAAAAATAAAAATCTGTAGCTTGAACAAGGGCTTCAAAAATAAAAAATTCGTTTTCCCCGATATCTCAGTTATTACTGAAGCGATTTATTTCATTTTTTCAGAACAAAAATTCAGAAAATAATTTCCAAGCCCCCTTTAAAAATTCGAAGTCCCTGGTATATACAGAGGCTATAGAAAATTAAAAACCGGTTCCAAAAACCGGTTTTTAAAGCATATCTCCGCCATTTATAAACCGACCCTGCTGATTCCAAAAACCGAAATTTTATAAAAATATTTGTGACCGATCTGTATAAAAATATAGCTTAAACCAGGGCTTCAAAAAATAAAAAATGCGTTTTGTCCGATATCTCAGTTATTATTGAACCAGTTTATTTCATTTTTTCAGAACAAAAATTTAGAAAAAAATGTCCGAGACTTCTTTGTAAAAACGAAGTGCCTAGTATATACAGAGGCTTCAGAAACTGGAAAACCGGTTCTAAAAACCGGTTTTTTTAATATATCTCCGCATTGTATGAACCGATCTTGCTGAATTCCAATAGCAAAATTCTTGAAAGCATTTCCGATCGTTTGATATATATATTATATATGTCAGTTATCGGTGGGCTTCATAAACGCCATTTCAACCGACACACGGACGGACGGACGGACATGGTCCTATCGTCATCATTTCTTACAAGGATCCCGAAAATGTAAACTTTTTTGCTCTCCGACGAAAATTGTGAGAATTACAAACGGAATGACAAACTTATATATACCCTTTACACCTTTGGTGAAGGGTATAAAAATATATGGCCCTAAGTGAATAAGAATACAGAAAAGAAGATTTGTGGCACTTTTATATTCTTCTAATGGTGCTTTTAAATTTTCTAAAATATTGAACCTGGAAACATAAAATTAAAGATATACACCCAGAGAAATATCAATCACATACGTGTTGAAAACGATACCATTCTGTGTCAATAGTGAATCTACACCGTATGTGTTTAAATTAAACACTGCGTGTTCAAAATCGATACCTAATTGGCACCAAGTTGAAACCATTTCGTTATCAAATTGTTAAAGTACATATGTTTTTTATTAAATTTGTTAACGAAAGGTATTAAAAAGTTGTTACCGTAAATTACCAATGTGAGCACAACCGTTGTTGATTTTGAATGGAATTTTTTCCCTTAGTGTATGGTCCTAAGTGAATGAGAATCTATAAGAGGGTACTTTATGTTACTTTTCGTTAATATATAACTCTTTGAATAATATGTAATAATAATTAGCTTTTAAACGTGAAATTTAAACGTGAAATTAAAGATTAAAATATTTAAAAGTTTATTGTTATGAATGCTGACAGAATACCAATATTATAACTGTTCCCACGGGTGAAAGGATTCATAGTTGATTTTTACGGGTTTCTTAATTTTTGGTATTTCATTTTGTCTTTTCTAAATATTCCAAATGGACTTGCATAGATGATTTGTCGAAAGAAAAACCTAAGTTCACTTGGAGAGATTACTGAATGGGAATTAAATTTTTGTAATTAAAGAGTACAGAAGCTTTTGAAAAGGCCTCTAATATTAAATCCCACTGACCATGATTTCTCTTGGATTATGTGTGTGGTTGAGTAAGTTCTTAAAAAAATCTGTTTGGGCAAGAGATTTTGAAATTTGTGTGTATTTTTGTATTATTTCTTCTCTTTTTAGTTTTCAAAGCGTCACAAGGTAAATTGTTCAAATCCTTTTTCTATTCATTCGTTCTTCTATTTTTTTCTTCTTTTATTTTCATTCCATTCCTAACGAAAGGAACAATAGTGAAAATTTGCCACATAGATTTGTATTAGTGGTACAAGAACAAAAGAGAATAAAATAACGAAAAACAATAACACTTGAAAAGTTGAAAAATAAAGTAAAATAAATATAAATGTATTTAAAGCTCCAAAATCTAATGCAGTTTTAACCCCTTGAGGGCAGGTTATATTAAAAAACAGAAAACAAAGCCACAAAGGATTAAATATATCCTCAAGATTAATTTACAAAACATATATTCTATTTATCTTACCTTCATAACAAATAAATCTATTTTTATTTCCCTTCTTTTTAACAAATAAAATCTTATTTTTAAAACCTTCTATCAGGCATTAAAAAATATTTCTTTAAAATTTTTTAAATAAAACAAAAGTCTACAAGTAGTTGGTTGTTATTATTGTTCTCTCAAACAAAATTCTTTAATTTTATTTGGAAAAAGAAAATAATTTAAATCCATTGTAAATTATTTCGTTTTATTGTGATAAACATTTTAATTAAAGTTTTTCCATTTAATATGCTACTATTTCCTGTCATTTACTTAACTACGTATAAATAGAACCAGCACCAGTAGTTGTCATTATTTAAAACTATTTTTCTTTCGTAGTTTTGTTGCCGATTTTCATATTATTTTATTTTCTTGCTATTTTTAATTTTTTTGTTGCAGGTATTTAGGTATTCAGGCAATATTTATAGTTAAACAATTTTTGAAAAAAGCATTTAAAATGAATGTAAAGGAAATAAATCATTATTTGTATTTCTTCAATACCTTTTTAAAACTTCAATAACAAAGCCTTCTATAGCCTAAACTAAAGTCAATTCTATAGCTATAAAGAATTGGATATATAACTATATAACTAAAGTCTAAAGTATAGTCCAGTATGTAGCCTAAAATTAAGTCTATTGTATAGATTATAATATAGCATTGCGCCTATATAGTACAGGATATATATTATAGTAGTCTAGACTATTGAATAGATTATAGTCTAGACTATAGGCCAGATTATAGTCTAAACTATAGACTAGATTAAAGTCTAGACTATAGACTAGATTATAGTCTAGTATATAGACTAGATTATAGTCTAGTATATAGACTAGATTATAGTCTAGTATATAGACTAGATTATAGTGTAGTCTATAGACTAGATTATAGTCTAGACTATAGACTAGATTATAGTATAGACTATAGACTAGATTAAAATCTAGACTATAGACTAGATTATAGTATAGACTATAGACTAGATTATAGTCTAGTCTATAGACTAGTTTATAGTCTAGTCTATAGACTAGATTATAGTCTAGACTATAGACTAGATTATAGTCTAGACTATAGATTAGATTATAGTCTAGACTATAGATTATATTATAGTCTAGACTATAGATTATATTATAGTCTAGACTATAGATTAGATTATAGGCTAGACTATAGACTAGATTATAGGCTAGATAATTTATAGACTAGATTTATAGACTAGATTATAGTCTAGACTATAGACTAGATTATAGTCTAGACTATAGACTCGATTATAGTCTAGACTATAAACTAGATTACAGACTAAAGTATAGACTAGATTATAGTCTAAACTATAGATTAGATTACAGTCTAGACTCTAGAAGATATTATATTCTAGACTTTGGACTAGATATAGTCTAAACTATAGACTAGATTATAGTCTAGACTATAGACTAGATTATAGTCTAGACTATAGACTAGATCATAGTCTAGACTATAAACTATTGTAGATTATGGTCTAGATTATAGTCTAGACTATAAACTATTGCAGATTATGGTCTAGATTATAGTCTAGACTATAGACTATATAGACTAGATTATTGTACAGATTATAGACGAGATTTAAAACTTTTTATTCAAAAGTTATAAATCAACGTTGTTAATAATTCAACACCGTATGTTGTCGATGTGACCACCATTGTTGAATTTAAATCGTAGTTATTCTCATAGCATAATTTCCTTCAAAAAGTTTTGCAGGGTTGGCGAAAAAAATGTGGTCATAATTTTCTATTTTTTATGAATTAATTCCTTTACACTCCTGTCTATACAACACAAAACATAGTAAACATTTAACAATTGCATGTTTTACAAAGTTTTACTTTTACTTCTTTACACTTGTCTTCGCCCCCATTTTCTAATATACTGATTTTGATAGAATGTTTCTTTTTTTTCAACTTTTTTTGTATAACCAATGACCTTTACCGGTGATTAATGTGGTTTTTATAGTATCAAGTGTCTATGGTTGATGTAACATCACCTAAATGGATACGATACATGAATCAAATTCAATGTTTTATATGTATATGAAAATATCAGGAAAATAAAAAATGTTACTACATGATTGACTCATGTATAACACATGTATTACTAGTAAATATTATTTAGCATACTTTTAGGGAGTATAATATATATTTTTGTCATCTCTATTTCACACGTGACATATTAAAAAGCAATTAGGCCTACAGCTGTCGCAATAAACTTTCAATATTATATTGATATTTTGGTGGTAAGGTTATCATTTATTTGCCCTAGATAATTTATTATAAAGGACAGCAAAAAAAAAGTAACACAAATAACACTGGTCGACAAAAACATTTTTTTTTTGAGCTCCTTCAAAAAAAAATATGTAGACTAGATGGAATTCCACATGCTAAACTCGAATCTGCTTTCAGTTTTTTCCCATCAGGTCGGGATTTTTTTTTATGGGCGTGTCTAATATTGCGCCCTAAATAAGCCGATTACTCGTGTTTATTTCACTATAACTCGAGAACGGTATGCACGATTTATATAAATAATACACCAAAATATGTGGAATAACATTGGCTTTAAAATAATTGTTGTTTTACTAAAACTTCTTTTTAAAAGTGAAAACATCAAAAATATTTAAGTTTATCACCTTTATCTCAAAACTGACAAAACTGCGAGTACAATTATTGTAAAAATTGATGCACAAATCTTGATTGGATTCACAGTTAAGTTTGAATATGCATGCATACATAGCTAAGTGGAAATACACTAGTGGGCAAAACAAAAATTTTTTTTCCTCTTAAATAAAAAAAATAGGTGGATTAGATGGAACTTAACGTGCTAAATAAGAATCAGCTTTTACTTTTTTTCTATCATGCATTGCTTTTTTTTATGGGCATGACTACTATGGACCTGCCTTAAGGTAGTCACACTTGTATAACTCGAGAACAGTTTGTCTAATTAAGATAAAATTAACTTTAATATATAGCGATCTAAATATAATTTTTTGTCCAGTTAATATTTCCATAGTTATTCGGTAATTAGTACCGAAAATTTTAAAATTTATTTTTTTGAAAAGTAGTGAAAGTTTTGATCCATAACTCTGAAATTCTTCAGAGAATAATATTATATTGTGAATACACCTCAAAGACAATTTTCGTATGCATCTTTCAATGTATCACCTATCAAAATCGTGTAAAGGGTTCTTGAGTTATAGCCTAAGTTTGACAAACCATTCTCCAATTTTATAGTGTGACTGCTGAATAAGGTGATGATATTAGTCGTGCACATAAAAAAAATCAGTACTCGATAGAAAAAAAGTGAATATAAATTCTTGTTCAACTCGTCAGAATCCACCTAGTGCACCTATTTTTGTTTCAAGAAAAAACAAAAAAAAATTTTTTTTGGTCACCACAGTATTTCTACTCAACATGAGTATTTTTACTTAACTGTGAATAAAATTTAGATTTCTGCATCAATTTTGAAGATACATGGCTTATTTTTTTCGCAGCATTACCAGCTTTAAGACAAAGATGATAAATTTTAACATTTTAGATGTTTTCATTTATTAAACGAAATTTTAGTAACAATTTAGTAACAATTTTTCGGACACTTATTTCAATAACTCCAAAATTATTGAGAACATAATAAAATTATCTTTAGTGAATTTGAAAATATTTTTATTCCGCATCTTTTGGTGTATCACTTTCATCAATCGTACACACCGTTCTTCAGTTATGAGGAAATATACTAGAGTAATGTCCTTACTATGGGCGAAATATTAGACACGCCCATAAAAAAAAATCCAAACCTGATGGGAAAAAAATTAAAGCAGATTCGTGTTTAGCACATCAAAATACATCAAGTCCAACTATTCGTCTATGGGGGAGGAGTTTTTTGTTGACCAGTGTAATTGAAATCGATTTAATTGGTGAAAAGAAAGAGGAGAAAGAGTATTTGGTATTCATCACAGTCAATTATTTTTCTTTTTATTGTGTTATTGTGTTTTTAATGAAAAAACGTAAATTGCTATTAAATGATGCGTATATGATAAAAGAGTTTCAAATTTTATATAAAATGTATTTCGCATTTAGCTATGTGAAAGGTCATTGTATTTTTTAATTTATTTTTTTTTTTTTTTTAATTTTACATATTTGGAGGCCTTTAGCGGCTGTTGACCTTTTGAAATAGAAAGAAAATATTTATATTTTTAAATGTATGTTTTAGTTACGTTTTAAAAATGTATAACTCAGCTTTTTTCAATATTTTTATTATTGCTGAAGAAGGAATATAAAAAATTTGATATTATAAGAAAGGGCTTTGGGAGGTTCATTTAACGGAATATCTTAAATTTCGGACTGTATCCAAATATGTTCGAAATTTTGTAGTTTTTCACAATAAATATATCATAAGGATTTCCTCAGTCAATTCTGATACACGGTATTAATAAGTACAAAGCCTTTAAACCATATTTTTTTAATTCGATTTTTTATATTTTATTGAACAAAATCAGACGAAGAGTTTTCGAGATAGGCTTCAATATGAGAAACCCTGTGTCGTCAAATCAGTGCTTCTCTGTGCTTTTTATTATTTATTGTCTCCACCTGCCTACAGACCAGCTAGAAACTTATGCTACTCCAAAACAGTTGGAAAATACCTCAGCAATAACTATATGAAATTTCATTGAAATATATTTAACAGTTCAAAAGTTACACAAATTGATTTAAAAACACGTTGAAACTATTGTGAACTTATATATATGTTTGTAGGAGCACAAGTTTCTAGATGGTCTCTGGGCAGGTGGAGAACCTCTGAAAGTGATCAACTCTTTTAATTATTTCTTATATAATATCCGGGGTGACCCATTTTGGAGGTACTCCCCCCTGCCCCGAGACCAGCTAGAAACTTGTGCTCTTCCAAAACAGTTGAAAAATACCTCAGTAATAACTATGTGAAATTTCATTGAAATATATTTAACGGTTCAAAAGTTGCGCATAATTATTTAAAAAAACACGTTGAAACTGCTATGCACTTATGTATACAGAATGCTGCAGCACACATTTTCCATAGAAATTAAGGAAAATGTGCAAATTTTGCTGAAGGGGGTAAAGTTTCAGTTAGTTTTAAACTATTGTGTAGAGTATTTATGCAAGAATTTGGTTTCATTGGAAAGGTTATTACTTGAAAAATAATAATATATAAATAATAAAGTATTAGAACTAAATTTATCAAAAAGCGAAAAATGTTTGTGTTTATTGTTATTTTGTAAAAAAAAATTATATTTTAACTTAAATAAAATCTATATTAATTAAGCTATCATTATGAAATTTTAGTATAATATAAAAAAATCTGTCCTTAAAAGAAGAGAATAAATGGATTCCCATTTTCTTACTCCGAAATACCCAAAATTCCAGTTCGGGGAAAGCTTGCTTCAAAAGTTGACTTTTTCAGTAAAATGGTCACCCTGTCGTTATAAGAGGCGTGGCTTATTTAATATTTTTTGTGTGTTTAGCGAACATATGTAGATATGTAATCAAGCTATTTTTGTTTACTTCCAGATTTGACATTTTTGAACTCCACAAAAAACTAAAAAAATAAAAATTAAAATTAACGAAATTCTGATAGGGCTAGCGGGGAGAATGTTACCCCATCTGCCCTAGTATTTATTTTATATGCATTTATGTTAAGCATTCTTTTAGGAACATGAAAAAAAATGTTTGGTCCAGAGGAAAATAATGGATTTTAAAGTGAAAAAATGTTACCACCTTTTTGAAAAAAAAAAAATCACAAAAAATCACAAATTTTTAAAATTTTCTATTTCAAAATACATAGTATAACTTTTTATCTAAACCACATAGGTATATGATTCTTGTAAGATTTTTTATTTAGAATTTTGTACAAAATCCAGAGAATATTTTAGACTCAAAAAATTACTAGGACTCAAATTGAGCACACGAACTTAAAAAAAAAGTAAAAAAAACATGTCCAAAAATGGTTCAAAATTTTACTACGGTCCAAATAAAGTAAAAAAGATGTGCCACACACGTAAGCATATTTTTTGTAGTGAATTATAAGGACTATCTGTGTACAACATTTTTTATTTTATATATTTTTTTTTTTTTTCAATCAAATCATAAACGAAATTTTTGGCGATTTTTTTTTTAATTTTCATACCCGAGGTGACCAACTTTGGAGTTCCACCCCCGTCCCCCAGACCCCCTCAGGACTTGTACTCCTGCAAATCAATTGAAATACCCCTCAGGATTGCCCATGTGAAATTTCATTCAAATTCATCTAGCAGTTGTAATGTTACATAATTATTTGCAAAAAAATCGTTTTGGAACCACTGTGCAGCAGTAATATAATGATTAACAGTGTTGTTCTTCTTTTTTGTATATGCAGTCAGTTTGTTTGTATATATGTACATACATACATACATACATACATACATACATACATACATACCCGCAAGGGCATTCTCTGGAGAGAATAACGGGAGTAACGACCCCGCGGACCCTAGTTATGGCAGGAGTGGAGAGCGTGCCAAAATGGTTACTAGTGCTCTGTGAAGTCCTGTAACAGGGCGAGCGGATACCGCCCTTAATTAGGTATCCTACCGCAAGGGTGCCCTCAAGAGAGGTATAGAAAGGAGAGTAACGACTCCGTGGTTTTCCCTAGTTTTAACATAGGAGTCACTTGGATATAAAGGAACCCGCCGAAAGGCATTAAGATCAAGTCCAGTACGGTCTTAATTATGGCATTTCTGGAAATAACGGTTAGGAATAGACGCTTTCCGGGCTGACAGTTGTGGTATTCTGGAACTTTAGTACGCAGGAGTGACATTCTACGGAAATGGCTTCCAGGCTAATGGTACAACTGCCTCCGTCCCAATAAAATTTGGCAAGTCTCAAAGTACGTTCGAAAATTGTCACCATTAAGTTGGCGGTATAGGTTCGGATGACATTACCCGATTAACGCGGATCTGGCTCTGGCAGAAGTTCCCATAAGGAACTTATGTCAACCCTCGCATGGCCTCCCTGCTTGCAAAGATAACCAAGGGATCTTCACGCGACTGTACAACAATTGGAGATAGCGGCTTTGAGTTGGGACCAATTAGAATGAATAGCAACAACATCAACAACAACAGCGAAAACCAAAGACCATTGAACGTGCACCACACAATTAAAGAACAGGTTCGTAAAATAAGAGTTACCTATAATATGGCACTCGACGAATTACGTGGAGAAAAAATGGATGCTTCCCAAAAAGCTGAGCAGGCCACTCAAACGTCTCCAAAGTTACCCAAGCCTAATGGGATAGCTAACAAACGGAGCCGGGAGCAAAACGAGGAGACACCAAAAACAAAAATAAAGAAGAGGAAGAAGCAGCCCGCGAATCTTGAAGTAGAGGAAAATGGCCCAGCACCAGTACAACAAGGCCAGGAGAACATCAGACCATCACCAAATTGGACCAAAGTGGAAAAAAGGAAGAAAACACAACAGAAGAAAACAAGGCCAAACGCTATAATAATCTCGGCAAATGGTGAAACTACATATGCGGATATTCTGCGTAAGATAAAGGCGGACCCATGTCTACAGGATTTCGGTGGAAACGTTCGTAAAATTCGAAGGACACAAAAAGGCGAACTATTGCTGGAGATTAATGCTTCCAGCAAAGAGGAAACCGGCAAATTTAACGAGCTTGTTGGAAAAACCTTGGAGGGAAGGGCTGAAATTAGGGCCAGAGTGAGCGAGACACTAATAGAATGCAAGGATCTCGATGAGGTGACCACGGAGGACGATATTTGTGCGGCATTGGAGGAACAATTAAGCGTTTCTGGGCTTGGGAAGGGTGTAGTGAAGAACATGCGAAAGGCGTATAGAGGCACGCAGATTGCTAAAATTAGCCTACCGGATACACTAGCCCAGAGACTTTTGGAAATGGGAAAAGTCAGAGTAGGCTGGTCAATCTGCCGAGTGCGGGAGTCCATTGTGCTCAAGCGCTGTTTTAGGTGTCTTGAGTTTGGACATATTGCTGGAGTTTGCAAGAGTAGTTTTGATAGATCGAAACTATGTCGTAAATGTGGAGAAGCAAACCACATCGCGAAGGACTGCACATCAAACCCGAAATGTATGTTTTGTGTAGCTAACAAGGAATCAGCGTTGGATCATATTGCAGGTAGCAGCAAGTGTCCAACCTTTAGGAAGGCTCTTAGCTCACGTCATAGATGAAGATTATACAGCTGAATCTGAACCACTGCGCAGTGGCACAAGATCTTCTCAGCCAGACAATAAGGGAGATGGATATTGATATAGCGATAATATGTGAACAGTACAAAAATTTATTTAGTGGTGTATGGGAAAAAGACAATACAGGAAAATCAGCAATATGGGCTTGTGGTAACATTGCTTTTCAGGAGTCAATGAAAAATCCCGAAGACGGATTCGTTAGAGTTAAGATGGAGGGTGTTTACATATACAGCTGTTATGTCTCAAATGCTCCTTTGGTCGAATTTGAGGCATTTCTGGACAGGCTTGTTGCAGATGCTACAAAGCACAACCCCAAGATCATTGCTGGGGACTTCAACGCATGGGCGGTAAACTGGGGGTGCAATGCTACCAATGCGAGGGGTCGGACTCTACTTGAAGCATTCACCCAATTAGACCTTGTTCTCTGTAATACCGGTGATGTACACACTTTCAGAAGGGGTGTTTCTGGATCAGTAGTCGATTTAACTTTCGTTAGTCCAACCTTGGCAAAGGACACTAACTGGAGTGTTAGTGAGCACTACACTCACAGCGACCACCAGGCCATTATCTTCACGGTGGTGAAGGGGGAAAGGATGATGACAAAACCGGGGAAAACGTCCCTTACGACAGGTTGGGCTCAGGATAAACTGGACCCGGAAGTATTTTTGGGAGAATTTGTATCTAACTTACCGGAGGAAACAACCCAAATTTCATGTTCCCATATTACGGATGCTCTAAGGAAAGCATGTGACGCAGCAATGCCTAGGAGAAGGCAGTCAAAAAATAGAAAACCTAACTACTGGTGGAACTCGGAAATAGCGGAACTCAGAAGAAAATGTCTAAAGGCAAGAAGGATTTTTCAAAGGGGCAGATCAAGACAAGAATCTGATACGAGGCGTCAAATGTACAACTCATCTAGGCATGAACTCCAGGTAGCAATAAAGAGAAGCAAACAGCTGAATTTCAGACAATTATGTAGGGAAATTGACTTGAATCCATGGGGAGATGCATACAGAATCGTGATGTCCCGACTTAAAGGCCAAAGGACTCCACAGGTTACATGCCCACTACTACTTGGAAGAATTGTAGAAGAACTTTTTCCAAAAGGGGAACCACATCAGGCAACGGAAGTACATAATCAGACATTTATAGAAGAAGTATCCAGCGAAGAGATTTCCCAAATCTGTTCGAGTATTGGAGACAGCAAAGCTCCAGGCTTGGACGGAATTCCAAATAAGGCACTTAAAATTGCATTAAGGAATAACCCGCAGGTATTTGCAGACGCTTTCAACACCTGTCTACGCAAAGGTGAATTTCCAGAAGAATGGAAAAAGCAGAAACTGGTTTTAATACCAAAACCTAATAAACGCCTAGGAGATCCATCATCATATAGACCTATTTGTTTACTCGATACAATTGGAAAGGTTTTGGAGAGAGTTATATACAACAGACTATTACCAGCGGTAGAACGAGCAAGGGGTATATCGGAGCGACAATACGGTTTTCGTAAGGCAAGATCGACGATTGATGCCATTAATACCGTAAAGAGCATGGCAGAGGCGGCCATTTCAGGGAAAGGAGCGAACAAAAAATGCTGTGCAATTATTACACTGGATATTAAAAACGCATTCAATAGTGCAGGATGGAACCATATTTTGCTATCCCTTAGGAATTTGGAAGTTCCTAATTACCTAATTGGAATACTTGGTGATTATTTTACCAATAGGACACTTTGGTACAATACGGATATTGGAATGCAACAATACAAAACATCGGCAGGAGTCCCGCAAGGATCGGTCTTAGGTCCCTTGTTATGGAATATAATGTACAACGACGTATTGGAACTAGATATACCCGAAGAAGCTAGTATTATCGGATTTGCTGACGACATCGCTATCGTTGTTTGTGCACGCTTCCTAGACGAAGTAGAAATGTACGCGAATGATACAATTAGGATAATAAAATCCTGGCTTGCGGAAAAAGGCTTAAAACTTGCAGATCATAAAACGGAAGCGGTATTAGTTAGCGGTCGAAGAAAAAGGGAAGAAATAAAAATAAAAGTAGGAACAGCGTGTATAACATCGATCAAATCCATTAAATACTTGGGGGTTATGATTGACGATAGACTTAATTTTAATGCTCATTTGGAATATGCATGCGAGAGGGCGTCAAACGTGAACTGTGCCCTCAGCAGAATTATGCCAAATATCGGAGGACCACGACAAAGCCGAAGGATACTAATTGCTAGAGTAACGATGTCTGTTTTATTATACGGCGCACCAATTTGGGCGAGATCTATTAGAGACACTTCTCGCAGGAATGTACTCTCTATATTTCGGCAGTGCTGTCTTAGAGTATGTAGTGGCTACAGGACAATATCACTAGAGGCAATATGCGTAGTTGCTGGAATTATTCCCCTAGATATGGCTGCAGACGAGGCCAGCAAAGTGTATGTAATGAGGGAATCGAACAGGGAGGAGAATCGCCGTAGGAAACATCTGGAGCGCAATGAAACTCTCCGCAATTGGCAGAGAAGATGGGAATCTTCGCAAAAAGGACGATGGACATTCAGACTGATACCTCTGATAAAACCATGGATGGATCGTAAACACGGTGAGGTTAATTACCACCTCACTCAGTTCTTGACGGGACATGGTGGATACAGAAACTACCTTTACAAATTTGGGCTTGACGAGTCGCCAAACTGCCCAGTTTGTATAGAAGCGGAAGATGCAGAGCATGTCATATTCAAATGTTCTCGATTTGCAGACATTAGAAGCGCATTGGAAACTGAACTAGGAAGTACAATTACACCTGAAAATATTGTAGGATTTATGTTAACCTCAGAAGAGAAGTGGAACCTGATTTCTAAATTCGTAACGCAGATAAGTATGATGCTACGAATAGAGGAGGAAAGACGCAAAGCAGAAAGAGCTGGCGTGTTGGATGCAGAAGTAGCGTAAATCGCTAACCAGCCCCGCGAAGTAATACCTAAAGGCAGTCCCGCGGGGATTGGGATAGGGGGGTGTGGTTTAGTACGGGAAGGTCGTACATGTTTTCCAATACGGGTTGGATACATCTTATAAAGATTCCACACCTCCAACGCAAAAAAAAAAAAAAAATAATAAAAAAAATACATACATACATACATACATACATACATACATACATACATACATACATACATACATACATACATACATACATACATACATACATACATACAAAAATTCATTGGTTGTTGTTTATTTTTTTAAAGCAATGCTTGCTATGATTGTTTATTATACCCACCATTAAAAAGATGGGAGGTATATTGATTTTGTCATTCCGTGTGTAACATGTCGAAGGAATCATTTAAGACCTGGGTCCTGGTTAGATTCGGACTCGATCCAGCTATGTCCGTCCGTTTGTTCGTCTATTGAAAACAGGATAGGGCTCGAACGGGACAACCTAGGGGAACGAAATTTGGATCAAATATTTACCTTATATAAGATTTGTTAGGTATTGAAAATGAGCAAAATCGGTTAATAAACCAAAAAAATATGGCCAAAAAACAAGAAACACAGGGTGTCCGTTGTAGCCTCATTTCATACTTTTCTGCTGATATCTCTTAAACAAAAGCATATACGATTACGAAATTTTGTACAGATAGTTTGAGGGACGATATAAACTTGGAAACCAAAAATGAGTGTGGTCCACCCACCTCTTATATAAGGTGAAACGTCAACGAAGTTTTGTACAAATAGTTCAAGGAACTGGGGAACAAAAAGTGGGCGTAGTCCGCCCACTTTACTGCCTACCTTCCATATAACGAAAAATTTGAAAATGTTGATGGTGGATACATAGATTCGACCAAGCCGAATGTAACATTCTCGCTTGTTATTATTTATTGTTTATTTTTTACTATTTATTTCTTATTATTTATTATTTTTTATTATTAATTAGCACATTAGCACATCTCGTATTACAACAAGGTGGCAATAATATATTTTTTTTGAAAGTTTAGAAGAGAACCTCTACAACGTTTTCATACAACTCAATTCTATTCCACCAGAAGTTTAGGATATAATATTTTATTTTTTATTCATTTGTAAAAGTTTTTCATAATCGAAATGGTGAATTTTGACGCTCTGTAACTCGTCCCATATTACAACAGGATGGCAGCAATATAACTTTTCTGAAAGACTACTTCCTCCTCTACAACTTTCATATACATATCAGTTTGATTTGAAAAAATGCAAATTAATTATTTATAAATTTGCTTTTTCATGATCTAGGTTATCAGCTTTTACACTTCTTAGTTTATACTGTATTACAACAGGGTGACTATAATTTAACTATTCTTAAAAACTTAATCCTCAGCTACAACTTTCTCATACATATCAATTTGAAACAGAAGTTCTGGGGATACATGTATATTCCAATTTTTTTATAAGTTCCTATATGCTTTAGTTCGTTTAACGGCTGAAAATAAAAAATATCATTCTATAACAGAGTGCATTTAATTTTATTTCTCTAAATATTTTAAGAAATTATTATTTTATTTCTCTTCCTCTGGTAAAGGATTTAATAATGTCACTTGAAATATCACATTTTTTTTTTTTTTTTTTTTTCAATCACAAAAAATTTTTATACTTTTATTTTATTTACATGCATCCATCTATTCTATTGACAAACTATATCAATTTTCTTGTTTCGATAACAAAACCAATAGTAATCAATAACCCCCCACATACATATATGTATGTATAAATTAACATACATTGAAATCTATCCAAATATATATTGACTTCATGTTATTCATTTTCCTTACCCTGCGACTCCAAAGGACATTTGAAATGCAAAAAAAATAAAAATATATTTATTAAAACCTTCTCAATTTCCTTGATATGAGTACCAACTATAAACCGGTCAAAAAGACATTCAATTATTTCATGTCTTGTTCTCATCTGGAGATTTCACAATATTTTTTTTTCCAACGGATGATGTAAATCAATTTATGTTATATATAAAATAATACATATAAAACTAAATAAAAATAAATTTTATTTATTTTCTCAGTTCACTAGTTAAACTTATGCTGTTCCAGTCATTTATTTATAAGGTTTTCTTTTTTTTGTTCTTTTTGTATTTTAATATTTAATATAGAAACAAATAGACAAGAACAACTTAAATGTTTGTCATGTTCTCATCATTTAACTAAAACCCAAACTAGCTAACCAATATAGAGAGAGAGATAGAGAGATAGTAGTAAAGATAGTCAGTCCTTCGCAAATTAAGTGTTAGCCATCCATCACAGTGGTAGTAAGTAATAGTGTATAGATGTCATTTGTTATGGAATATAAAAATAGTAATAATATTTAGTATAGCAGCAAGATAGTATAAATACAGCACATTAACGAAGTTCACTATATGTATTAATAACAACTTCGCTTACCAAGTAATCTACAAAGTAATGAAACGAATTTTAAAAACTATTTAGATTTAAATGAAAGCCTCAAATTTTGTTTTTAGTTATGAAGATTAATTCAAATCTTTCCATAGTTTTCTATATAAATAACTGAATAACCATGTCCATTACCTTTTGTCTTACCTTGTAATGATGCTATAAGAAGCTGCTTGTAAATGGTAATGTAATCCAACTGTGTTAAAGCTAGATTACTTTGCCATTAAAACTAAAGTTGACTTGACAGTTTATCATTTTATTTGCATTTTATAAACCAACTATACTGTCTCTTTTCGCTGTAGCACACTTAAAAATGCCAAGAATATTGTTTTAGTAAAATATGGACATAAATAATAAATAACAAAAGATTATACTTAAGAAAATGTTTGTTTTATATTCCACTATTTATAATTAGAATGAGCGTGGGACAGGCAGCTCCAAAGAAAGTAGCAAATGATGACTGTCGCAAATTATGACTCTGTTTTAAAGGAATATTTATTTACTTAAGAGAAATGTTAAATAAATATTTAAGTGCATAAAAGTGGGTAAATACTTTTAAATCGATGTAGAATTTTGGAATGAGATTTAGAATATGATGGATAGTTATTAAAATCCCACTAAGAAATTTGTTAATGTTTCAGGCAAAATTTTTATTTTATTTTTTAAGTGGTTTTCTAAATGTTGACTTTTCAAGTCACTAAATGAGGTTATTCCATAGTTTTTTTTTTATTATTATTATTTTTCAGGTCTCAAGAATCTTTAAATTTAATGTGTTGTCTTGGTCACATGTCACCGACATGAGATTAAATTTGTCTTTATAATTTCAATGAATTGAATACAACGTTTTTCATTATACAAGGCAATTTATCATATTTAATAAACAAAAGATATTACCAACATCAGAACGACACACATTGGGATAAAAGTGGTGCTTAACCCTTAAATGCATGAAAAAGGTCGCCAAAAAGTAGATCAAACTACTTTAATTGAAAAACGTTGGCTAAACACGTAATGGAAATTAATTTATAGTATCTATATGATCAGTAATATTGTATGATTTAATTTTAACCAATCTGTACCACTTTAAAACAGATTTTTTAAGCACTTTTGTTTAATGAGTGCGATGTACCATATATAGTACGACATGTATTTAAGGGTTAATTCAGAAAAGGTGACATCACCCAGCAAAAACTTTCATTGCCAAATAATGAATAAAAATATTATTAAAATAACACAACACTACTTACACTTTAGCAACTTAACTCATTATTTTAACAAAAATTGTTTGTAGTAAAGCGGACATATCGAGCCCTAATGGCTAGTGTATTCAAAAACCGAAACCGGAAACCGGTTAACCGGTTTTTGAATTTTAAAAAAAACTGACCGGTTTCGAATAATTTCTACTTTCCAATTATTCGACATGCCGGTTTTTTTTTTCTATCGGTTAACCGTTTTTTTAATGGAAGGTACTTTTTAGGTTTTTTCACTAAAACACCCAGTGCACAGTGGTCCCAAAACGGAATTTTTTGGAAATAGTTCTGTAACTTTAGAACTGCTGCAATCCGGCAGCACATACCTGCCACATACATTGCCACATACCTCCGGGCAATCCGGAGGTATGTGGCAATTGATTTGGAGGAGGACAAGATCGTAGCGGGTCTGGAAGACGAAGGGTGGACCTCCAAAGTTGGTCACCTCGGGTATGAAAATTTTCTAAAAAATCGCCAAAATTTCATTTATGATTTGATTGAAAATTTCATTGAAATATTTTGAACGGTTCAAAAGTTAAACGAAATTATTTAAAAAAACACGTTGAAATCTTTCAAAATATTTTGGAAAATACCTCAGTAATAACTGTGTTAAATTTCATTGAAATATTTTGAACAGTTCAGCACACATTTATAGGGTGATCGATTATTCGACTTTTTTGAGAAACCGGTTTTCGAATAGTTCGAATAGTTGGTGTTTTAAAAAAACCGGTTGCACTTTTTGAAATTCAGAAAAAACCGGTTAACCGGTTTTTTGCAGAAGTTAATATTTATATCAAAAGACTACATTTCTTTAACAAAAATCAATAATTCTTATAATCAAGTTAAAATTTATTAAATACAATCGTAAAAGCCTGACAATGTCAGGAAAAATAATATAATAATGAAAATATGCACAAACAAATCCGAAAATTAAAAGAAAAAAAATATGAACAACATTTAGACACCTTCCTCTCCCTAATCGAAGTCAATTATTTGAAGCCGTTAGAATTTATTGGGATAATATTTATAAGTAAGCAAATTTTTAGTTTCTTACATCGTCTGGGAGCTTCAGAAAGCTCTGGGAAGGAAACAATGCTTAGGAAAGATATATATAAATCCATATATATAGATCCACGTATTTTCGCTCCCTGATAAAGATTTCAAAATCTGGCTGCGTTAGGAGTTGTAGGACGAATAGGGTTATAAGTAAGCCGAATTTTAATTTTCTACGTCTTCTGGTAGCTTTAGAAAGCCCTGGAAAGAGAAAAAAATTCTTAGAAAAAGACACATAAATCCTCTTATATTCGCTCCCTGATAAAAATTTCAAAATATTGCTCCATTAGGATTTGTTGGACGAAAAGTTTTATAATTAAACCAAATTTTAATTTTCTACGTCGTTTGGGAGCTTTAGAAAGCTCTGGAAAGAGAAGAAATGCTAAGCAAATTATATATCTAGATGACTAGACTATAATTATGTTTCAAAATTGTAGAAAAAAATTATCTATATTTTAGTTAGCATAAACAGAAAAAATGGCTTAATATGGAAGCCTGTTTCAATTGAAACGATTCTGCAGGTGATTTCTTAAAACATAAGAAATCTGTCTTTATAAATATTTAACCCATTTCCTACCGCTGTTGCGTTTTCGCATCAGTAACTTTAACACCGCCTAATTCAATAATTATGGATTTAATTCTAATTTTGTTTACTGTTCTTATTAGATTCATATGTTGTCTTAAAGATAACAGAAAAAATCGAATTTTTTATAAATAGTCTGTCCAAAATTAAGTGTTAAAGCCACAAGGATCGCCTAAAACGTTAGTGTTGCGAAAACGCATCAATAGTCATTTCCGAGATATTTTTAAATCTACTTTTCGAAAAAATGATTTTATGCTATGCAAATATCAAATATGCAAATATTACTATTTAGTATATGTTTTCTGAAATAAAATGCTATTTTTAAAACCGGTTTTTTGTGTTAAAAAAAACCGGTCTATTCGACATTCGAAAAATGAACATATTGAAAAGACCGACAGCACTTTGACTGAAAAAACCGGTTTTAAAACCGGTTGGAAAACCGCGTCGATCACTCTACACATTTACCATAGAAATTGAAGGAAAACGTGCAAATTTTGCTGAAGGAGGTAAAGTTTCAGTTAGTTTTTAAACAATTGTGTAAAGTATTTGTGCAAGTATTTGGTATCGTTGGAAAGGTTATTACTTGAAAAATAATATTTAAATAATAAAGTATTCCAACTAATTTTTTTCCTTAAATTGATAAAAAAAAAAAGAAAAAATTTTGTATTTAGTGTTATTTTTCAAAAAAAATATTTGAATTTATATAAAATCTATATTTATACAGCTATCATTCTGAAATTTTAGTATTATATAAAAAAATGGTTCTTAAAAGAAGAGTTTAAATAGATTCTCATTTTTTTACTCCAAAATACCCAAAATTCCTGTTCGGGGAAAACTTACTTCAAAAATTGACTTTTTTCAGTAAAATGGTCACCCTGTGGTTATAAGAGGCGTGGCTTATTCAAAATTTTTTGTGTGTTTAGCCAACATATGGAGGTAACTTTCTATGGTATTTTTATTTTAATATTAGCTTTGACATTTTTGTGCTGCACAAAAAACACAAAAATTAAAAATAACGAAATTCTGATAGGTCTAGCCGGGAGACTGTTACCCCAACTGCCCTCGGATTTGTTTTGCATGCATTTATATTAAGCATTCTTTTAGAAACATGAAAAAAAATTATGGTCCAGAGGAAAATAATGGATTTTAAAGTGAAAAAATGTTACCACCTTTTTGAAAAAAAATCACAAAAAATCACAATTATTTTCAAATTTTCTAATTCAAAATAATATATCTTTTTATCTAAACCACATAGTTATATGATCCTTGCACAAAAATTGTTTAGAATTTTGTACAGAACCCAGAGAATATTTTAGAAAATTTTTAGGACACAATTTGCGCCCGCCAAGTTAAAAAAACTAAAAAAACATGTCCAAAAATGGGTCAAAATTCTAAAAAAACATGTCCAAAAATGGGTCAAAATTTTACTTTGGTCCAAATATCTCTAAAAGTAAAAGAGCGTATTTTTAGTAGAGAATTATAAGGAATATCTGTGTGCAAATTTTTTTTTTTTTTTTTTTTTTTTTCAATGAAATCGTAAATGAAATTTTGGCGATTTTTTAAAAAATTTTCATACCCGAGGTGATTAACTTTGGAAGTCCACCCCAAATTTCCAAAAAATTCCGTTTTGGGACCACTGTGCAGTGTTTTTCATTTTCATAGTGTATATTATTTAATTACTTATATGTAAATATTCACATTCATGTAGATACAATTTACACCAAAAATCAAATTAGCGAAGAAAATGAAGATACTGAAGTTTCATCGGAAGATGAACATAATTACAACGATAATCAAAATACAGAAGCAGGTATCAATATTGATAATACTTTAACAATCTGTACGTAAATATGTAAAAAATATAATGATAATGTTTTATAAAAAACACAAAAACTAAGGAATTCGCCGTTGATTTATATAATCGTCTATTTTTAAAAGAAGTAGATGAAAATACAGATTCTGATAATGATTCAAGTTTGAATTCTGAAAATTCGAATAGCTTAATTTGTGATTTAAGTTACACCATAAACAGCATTCAAACCTCAAAAAAAAGACCTAAAATCTAATTCTTTGTTATGTGTATATTCGATTTCCAGTTTAATAAAAAATAAACAAAAAAATCGGCTCAAATGTCATCATCTTATATATTATTTCCTATAGTTCCAGGGTGGAACAAAGGGTCATCATCTTAACTGAATATTATTTTTAAAATAGTTTAAAAAAAAAAAATAACTTATTATTTTCTATTTTTTAAATATAAAATGATCTCTTTATCTTAAAATGAAATTCGTTACAAAATATTTTTTTTAGCAAAAAAATTAATTAATACTAATTCTTATTTACAAAAAGTATTAATTAAAAAAAAAAAATAATTTATATTAATTTTTTATATATGAAATTTATGTTTTTTTTATATAACAAATATTATGAAAAAATAATTAAATTTTGTTATAAACTTATAATTATTTAATAAAAAACGGTTAACCGGTTTTTATATAAAACCGTATTCGACACCGGTTTTTTGAAAAGACAATTTTTCGAATAACTCGAAAACCGGTTTTCTGAAAATGTCGGTTTTTTTAATACACTAATCATGACCCATTTTGATTCTGTTTTCTTCTTTTAAATAGAGATAGAAAATTAATTGTATCTATAATTATATCGAAAGAATCCATTTTTGTGTTAATATACTGGATAAACATTATTTGAAAAAATATCTAAATGTCTTCTTAAAATGTATGTTTTTTTGAAATCTAGGAACACTATTATGAAAAGATGTGATTTGGCCATTTATCATTTGGAGTAAGTTTGGGCAACTTTTTTCAAAAACTAACATTCTATTAGATATACAAATAGAAAAATCAAAAATTGGTTAAAATTTAAAAAAAAATACTATATGTAAATAATTTAAATTCCGGTTTTTTTATATAATTGCTGATTCAAATGTTAATAAATGCGAAAAAAATGTCAGCTTTTGTCATAAAAATATGTTGCAAAACCAAAAAAAAAATGGCCCTTCAATAAAATTAATTTCTTATAGCTTTTTTAATTTTGGTTCAATACAGAAGGAAATGGTGTAGATGGATAACAAAAATAATTTCGGGAAACATAGTTTTAAATGTTCCTAATAATTTGCCATATTCGTTATTTTCAAATTCTTAAAAATGACTTATGGCCAAAAATCTGTCTCTCAGGCCCTCTGTGCACTGGTCGACAAAAAAATCCTCCACCATAGACGAATAGTTGGACTTCATGCATTTTGATGTGCTAAACATGAATCTGCTATCAGTTTTTTTCCATCTGGATTTTTTTTATGGGCGTGTCTAATATTTCGCCCATAGCAAGGCCATTGCTCTAGTATATTTCCTTATAACTGAAGAACAGTGTGTACGATTGACATAAATGATACACCAAGATGCGGACTAAAAATATCTTCAATTTACCCAAACTTCATTTTTTTAGGTGCTCAATAGTTTAGGAGTTATTTTAAAATAAATGTCCGAAAAAAAAAAAAAAAACTTTTTTATGAAAAATTTTAGATTTTTTTGTTACTAAAATTTCTTTTTAAAAGTGAAAACATCAAAAATGTTAGGCATGTATCTTCAAAATTGATGCACAAATCTTGATTTTATTCACAATTAAGTAAAAATACCCATGTTACATACAATTGAGTAAAAATACAGTGGTGGGCAAAAAAGAAACCTTTTTTTTATTTTTTCTTAAAACAAAAATAGGTGGACTATAAGGATGAGAAGGACGAGTTAAACAAGAATCTTTTATTTAGCACGTCAAATTCCATCTAATCCACCTATTTTTTTTAATTAAGACGAAAAAAATTGTTTGTTTGCCCACTAATGTATCTCAACTTAACTATAGGTATGCATGGATATCCTAACTTAACTGTGAATGCAATCAAGATTTGTGCATCAATTTTTATTATACTTAGCTTTATTTACACGTTTTCATTTTAAAATGAAGTTTTAGTAAAGAAAAAAAATCTAGATTTTAGCATGAAAAAAATAGTTGCAGACACTTATTTCGAAATATTTCCTAAACTATTGACTTAAGTCATTATACTAACTACTGTTAGTAGAATGACTTAAAGCCAATTTTATTCCACACATTTTGGTGTATTATTTATATAAATCGTACATACAGCTCTCGAGTTATAATGAAATATACTCAAGTAATTGGCTTATTTAGGACGCAATATTAGACACGCCCATAAAAAATCTCGACCTGATGGGAAAAAAATTAAAACAGATTCGTTTTAAGCATGCGGAATTCCACCTAGTCCACATATTTTTTTTATTTTTTTTTGAAGGAACACGAAAAAAAATTGTTTTTTTCGACCAGTGTTATTGGATAACTTAAATACTATTACAACAAAAGTCTTAAGATTTTACAGTCATACCTTTTAAATCAACCTCGAAACTGAGAATGAAAAGTAGACGGATAGGATAATGGGAAATGGCACCCCCATTACAACGAAAATATTTAATATTGTATATCTGAAGAACTATTACAATAACTGCCTGTTTCACTATGTCGAACGAAAAATTCGTTTCGAATAAATGTATGGAAAACAAAAACAAAATTTTAAATTTATTTGTTGTTTTCCATACATTTATTCGAAACGAATTTTTCGTTCGACATAGAGAAACAGGCAATAAAAGTTTTGCCATTTTGTAAATATAATTTTCTCAACAACTTTCATTAGTTTAAATTTAAGTAGGATGGGTAGGACCAGGGAAAATTGTACCCCATTTTACACCTTTGTTTAACACAAATGCTCCTCTCTAAAAATTTCTTAAATAAAATGTAAGTATTTGTACCAGTGTACCGCTCCTACTACTTAACATCAATTTAATTATTTCTGTGATTATCATATTTGCATTCATGTCAGAATATATATTTCGCCTGCTGCCCCACAAACTTCAATATGACGTCGCTCTCACATTCGCCACACATTTCATATTTTAAATTTAAATACTTTCTAGATACGAGTACTCAAAGATCTTCCTTTGGTTACAATGACTGCTTCCTTCATGTTCGCAGCTAAATTTCAGATCTTTGACATTGTTTCTGGTAACAAGAGAACATAATCACATACATTTATTTTTACATTTTGTCTAATTTTACTAAAATTTGTTATGATATTTTGTATGAAAAACATATAATACATTCTGTTCTATTATTTGTATTTTTTCTGTAGAAATAAAATTTCTATAGAAGCATAAAAAACCAATTCAGATTTTAATTTCCAACAAATTTTAATATATTCATTTAGCTAGAAAAGTTCACAATTAATTGAAATTGAAAATGTATAATATTATCATAATCATTAATAACGTTTTGTTATTATTATCCTTATTTAACTTATTGCTCTTGTTAAATCTACAACTATAAAAAAACCATAAGGATTTTCCTATTAAACTATAATTTTAAGCTAAAGTGATAGTAAACTTTATTGTAAAAAGTTCTGCAAATATTTTATCCATTAAATCAGTTGATGGATTTAATGTTATATTAATATTTGCGAAATTCAGGCTGCTTATAATTCCTTAAAAACTGTTCAGAATTTATTAGTTTTTTATCTATTTCTAAATCTCTGCAATTTAAACCTCACTTTTATTCAATACATATATTTTTGTTACTTTTTTTACTCTTGCTGCAAGTCACGCTTGTTTAAGCACATTTATGTTGCAGTTTACATGATTTTTTTCTTATATTTAATATATTATTTTGTTCGTGTTCATCTTTATAGTGGTTTTATATGAACATTAGTGTCAAAATGGCAGCCAAACAATTTTCCTCGACTTTAACACAGTTTCTTTTAGTCTTTTTGCTACTAAATAAAAAAAATATAAAAGTTTCTTTTGTTATTTAATACTTGTTCTTGAAATTTCTTAAGTATGTTAGAGAAAATAAAAAAAAACGTGCTTGTTGAAAAGCTCTTGTGATTTTTTAAGATGTCTTTAAAGAAATATATATTTTAAATATTTTATGAAAATATTTGTTGACCTTTTTTTACATTAAACTTAAAGATGGTTAATATTGAAAGTTGGACAAGCTGCTGAAGAACGTAAAGAATTTCAGAAAACAAATTGGAGGTTGTAAATAAGAGACAGCAATAAACACAAAAAAAGAAATATAAAGATACTTAGAGAATGGCAAATTTCAAAACCAACGAATTTTCATTCATATTTTAAGTAGTTCGGTTCTAGTTCAGTTCCACTTCAGTTCTAGTTCAGTTCTAGTTCAGTTCTAGTTCAGTTCTAGTTCAGTTCTAGTTCAGTTCTAGTTCAGTTCTAGTTCAGTTCTAGTTCAGTTCTAGTTCAGTTCTAGTTCAGTTCTAGTTCAGTTCTAGTTCAGTTCTAGTTCAGTTGTAGTTCAGTTCTAGTTCAGTTCTAGTTCAGTTCTAGTTCAGTTCTAGTTCAGTTCTAGTTTAGTTCTAGTTCAGTTCTAGTTCAGATCTAGTTCAGTTCTAGTTCAGTTTTAGTTCAGTTCTAGTTTTTTTTTTTTTTTAATAATTCATTTATTTTATTAACCAATATTTGTTTAACAATGTTTTAATACTACCCGCTAAGCCTTTGGCTTGACAGCAGGAAATTAATACTATATACATATTATATTAGATAATTTTTAAAAATTTGTATGTTCACTGTGAACTTATGAAATAGTTTTTTATTAGTTTTTTCCTTTTGTAATTGTTTTTTGTACTAAGGATGTTTGTTGGAAGTTTGTTGAGTACAGTTGGTAATGTTACGGTTAATGTGCTTCTTCCGTAATCATTGCAGAAACGCGCTACCTTGAAACGCCTTTGAGCTCGGCGCCGTGTGTTGTAATTGTGATCAATTTCTTGCAAAAAGTTGTTGTTGTTGAAAAAGTCGCTTGCCAGTGTTGTGAAGAATATGTTTTTTACATTCAGTATTCCTAGTTCTTTTGCGATGTTGTTCGTATTGATAGTGTTTATGTTGTATGTTCTGGTGATGTGTGTGTTGGTTTGTAAGTTGTGTAAGAGGTTTTCTGATGGTGTGTTGTTGATTACAAAGTTGCTTATTAGGTTGTTTCGTGAAGTGTTGTTATGTATAGCAGTTATGTCTGTACGATAGTTGTTTTCTATAACGTTTGAGTTGTTGTTGGTTGTATTAACCCATGAGTATCTGTCGGTTGAGTTATAGAAACTGTTGTTGTTTGTACTGTTTATGTTGTTAGCGGTATTGTTGTTACGTGAGTTGGAAGATATGTTAACGTTTGGTATATTGTATGAGCTTGTAGAATTACGATAATTTCTCCAAAGGAGCTTTAGGATTTGGTTTTGTGATTTTTGCAGAGTAGTAACGTATGTAGCGCTTCCCCAGGCTGCAATTCCATGCCTTATATATGATTCAGCAAGTGAAAAATATGCTTGTCTGAGGACACTATATGTTGCGCAGTTGCTGAGATGGTATAGCATATATGCTGATTTGCGAAGCTTCGTTCGTACGCTTTCAATATGTGTCTTCCACTTAAAATTGTTGTCGACATATACTCCTAAATATTTGTATGTATTTACAAGTTCAATGTTTGTTGTGCAAGTTTCTTTATGATGTTGAGCATTTAGTACTTGTTGATGAAGGCATTCAGAGTTGTGAAATTTTATAATTATAGGTAATTCTTCGAGATGTCTAGGCTTGATATGCATAATTTTGGTTTTTGTGGCATTTATTATTAAACCATTATCATGGCACCATTTCGTTGCAATATCTAATTGTTTTTGCATTATTTCCGTGGCAGTGAGAATATTCTTATTGGTAACAATAATGGCAGTGTCGTCTGCATAGGCAAATGTTGTACTTTCATTAAGACATCTAATCATGTCATTGGCGTAAATAATGTAAAGAATTGGCCCTAACTTTGATCCTTGCGGTACTCCATGTTGAGATAGCACTTCTTCGCTCATGACATTATTAATTTTTACACGAAAGGACCTCATATCTAGGTAACTTTGAAACCATTTTAATGTATTTCCTCTAATTCCGATTCTGTCCAGCATTTGCATTAATTTCGTATGCGATAGCGTATCAAATGCTTTGCTAAAGTCGATATATAATACAAGACAGTGGTGATTTTCGCTTAAGCAAGAATTGATATGGTGTGAAAAGTTTCCCAGTAATTTGTTAATACTTTTATCCTTTTGGAAGCCAAATTGGTTTTTATTTATAACTTTGAATTTTTTTAAGAATTCAGTTAATCTTCTAACAACTATTTCCTCCAGTATCTTTTCGATTACAGGAAGTATTGCTATCGGTCTGTAGTTGTTGTATTCAGTTACAGAACCACTTTTGTAGATAGGTCTTATGATGGATTGTTTTAGAAGATCTGGTACAAGTGCACTTTCTAAACTATTATTTATTAGATTCGTTAAAATCGGTGTGAATATATCAGCATTTTTTCTTAAATCTTTTGGTCTTATATAATCTATACCGGCACCTTTTTTTATATTTAGGGTTTTTAAAATGTCAAGAATTTCGCTTTCACAAGTTACTGACAGATATATGGAGTTTTGTTGTGTCGGTTCAATAATTTGCAGTGTTTTTATGTTGCAATTATGAAGTAATTTTTTAACATTATCATTGAAATTGTTTGCAAAATTATTTACAATAGTGTTTATATTTTCATTTTTAAAGTTTTTTGTTATTGTTTCATCAATATTATTAGATTTTTTTCCAATTAATTCATTGATTATTTGCCACGTTACGCGCATATCACTTCTGTTTTCAATAAACTTTTGGCGATAATAATTATTTTTGGCATAATTAATTTTGTTATTTAGCTGATTTCTAAATCGTTTGTATTCTATTTCGAGTTTTTTGTTATTTCTGTTATTTTTCCATTTTTTATAAAGTTTATCACGTGTGTCACAGTATGTTATTAATTCTTCATTAATCCATGGATTTGAAGATCTTTTTTTATTTTTTGTATTTGTTTTATATGAACTATTATATATTTCGCTAAATTTTTCACTTATTTTATTATATATATAATTTACATTTTGATTTGGCTTAATTAATTCTTTCCAATTTTCATTTTTTATTTTTTTATTTACTAAAAAATTGTTTAGTTGCATCCCCTGAAAATTATTGTTTTCCCTACCCTGATTTGAGTTCAGTTTATTTATGCAGCAGAATAGAGAGTAGTGATCTGATATGGTTGTTGTTATTACATTTGCGTGAGGTTGTGTGTTTGCTTTGTTGTTTTTAATAAACAAGTGGTCAATGCATGTACTTGTGTTTTTATTCAGGTCTTCTCTTGTGCACTCATTTATCATACATTCCATACCATTTGACATTATCATATCTAGGTATGTTGTTGTTGTTTTATTTTGTTTTTTTATGTCGATATTCATATCTCCTACAATAATAATGTCTTGCTTTTTGTTTATTTTGGTAATTATTGTTTCAAGCTCTTGTATGAATTCTGTAACCTTTTGGTCAGGCGGACGGTAGATGGGGAGAAGGGAAATGTTTTTGTTATTTATATTTACATCGATTTGTAACAATTCAAAAGAGCTAGGGTTTGAAGACAGCTGAGTGTAATTTATGTTCTCTTTTACGTATACAACTATGCCCCCACCTTTACCTTCTCTATTGAGGAACACCGAATTAAAGCCTTGTATATTATAAATATTATTCTCATTATTGCTTATGTTAGTTTCTACAAGAACTATGAGTTTTATTTTGTTTATGATTTTGTTTATGCTCACAAGGAAAGAAGAAAAATTAAGTCTTAGCGATCTTATGTTCATATAAATTAACGACACAGGATAACTTAAGTATTTAGTATCAATTTCATTAAAAAGAGATATTGTTTGTTTTTGTTTATTATTCATATTATATTTTGTTCAAATTTTTAGAAAAAAATTAAAAAAAAAGAAAAATTTTATTTATATAAACATATTTATTCAAATTAAATTGTAGGTGTAATTAATTCAATATCAGCAGCATTATTTATTATTATCGAGGAGCTATTTTCATTTTTACGAGCAAATATATTACCATTTTTAACCCAGATATATTTCCATTTTGCTTCATGGGCTTTAGTTTTTGCTATCCATAGCAATTGGCGGTTATTGTATGTTAGCTGATCATTTATGTAAATAAATTTTATGCTGCTACTATTATTTTCACTGCTGTTAATTATTTTTGCGTCAACTCTATGCCTTTCAATATTGCTCATCAGTTCTTGCTTTTTATTTAACGAAGAGAATTCCACAATTATTTTATTCTCTCGTTTCTTTATACGATAGGCTTTATTTATATCTTCGTCCTTTATTTCTACATTTCGCGAGGCTGCGATTTTTTTAACGACTTCGAGAGCTGACATTTGATTGTTTTCTACGTTTTTGATCTCTATGTTTCTTACTATCATTTGTTGTTCTAGTTTGTTTATGCGTGTATCCATATTGTTTATTTGTTTTTCTTTTTTCTTGTCTTTCTCATTGAGTTCGCTCACTTGAGCAGCTAGGGTCGAAACTGTGTTTGTTATTGTTGCGAGAGCAGATTGTATTTCTTCTTTTATCTGCTGAGTAGAGTTAGCATTGCTAACTAAGAAATCAATTTGGGACCTCATTTCTGTTATGCTGTTTTCAACAGAGCATAGTTTTTTGTTCATAGTGGAGAGAGACAGTGACTCTTTGAACTTTTTAGCCCTTTCGGTTTCTTCATGGTTATCATCTTCTCGCAGCTGTTTTTGTTGGTTATTCTCGTCAAAGACGACTGCTTGGTAGAGGTTATTAGGGGATCTGCTTCGTGGTTTGCACACATGACATCTCCAGTTGATTTTTCTCTCATTAGTCATAGTGGAGTATGTAGATTCCGATAAAGGAGAGCACGTAGAGAAGTGATAATTCGCATTGCAATTGTAACACTTTACATACGTTGTTGTTGTTATTTCATTTTTGCAATTGCCACAGAGAATGCTATTCATTTTGTTATTGTTTTATTTATTTTATGCTGTTTTAGTTTGTGTTGAAATTAATAATGTAAAATTTATTTTAGGTTTTTTAGGTTTTAAATATAAAATTCAACTGCAGAAATTAATTATTTTTTTATAATTTTAACACCAGTTTTTAAGATTTTTTCTGTTTAATTTGTATATATTTTGATGGATTTTATTAAACACTGTTTGAGATAAGAAAAATAGTTTTAAGCGAGCACTTTAAATACACGTCTGTTCACAGTGAAATACACGTCAGTTCTAGTTCAGTTCTAATTCAGTTCTATTTCAGTTCTAGTTCAGTTCAGTTCTAATTCAGCTCTAGTTCAGTTCTAGTTCAGTTCTAGTTCAGTTCTAGTTCAGTTCTAGTTCAGTTCTAGCTCAGTCCTAGTTCAGTTCTAGTTCAGTTTTAGTTCAGTTCTAGTTCAGTTCTAGTTCAGTTCTAGTACAGTTCTAGTTCAGTTCTAGTTCAGTTCTAGTTCAGTTCTAGTTCATTTCTAGTTCAGTTCTAGTTCATTTCTAGTTCAGTTCTAGTTCAGTTCTAGCTCAGTTCTAGTTCAGTTCTAGTTCAGTTCTAGTTCAGTTCTAGTTCATTTCTAGTTCAGTTCTAGTTCATTTCTAGTTCAGTTCTAGTTCAGTTCTAGTTCAGTTCTAGTTCAGTTCTAGTTCAGTTCTAGTTCAGTTCTAGTTCATTTCTAGTTCATTTCTAGTTCAGTTCTAGTTCAGTTCTAGCTCAGTCCTAGTTCAGTTCTAGTTCAGTTTTAGTTCAGTTCTAGTTCAGTTCTAGTTCAGTTCTAGTACAGTTCTAGTTCAGTTCTAGTTCAGTTCTAGTTCAGTTCTAGTTCATTTCTAGTTCAGTTCTAGCTCAGTTCCATTTCAGTTCTAGCTCAATTCAAGTTCAGTGTGTAGAATAATGTCTGTATAAAAAAATTTCAATAACAAAATTTTTCTATACAAAAACAAAAACAAAAAAACAAAATTTTTCTGAATTGAAAAAATTTCGATAATAAAATTTTTCTGTATAGAAAAGTTTTTGATAACAAAAAAAATCAATGATTTTTTTTATTGAAAAAAATCGACAAATTTTGTTTTTTATAGAAAAAATTTCGATAACAAAATTTTAATTTATAAAAAAAATTCGATAACAAAATTATTTTATAGAAAAAAAAATCGATTACAAAAATTTTTTTATAAAAAAAAATTCGATAACAAATTTTTTTTACAGAAAAATATTCGATAACAATTTTTTATATAAAAAAATTCAATAACAACATTTTTTATAGAAAATAATTCGATAACAAATATTTTTATAGAAAATAATTCGATAGCAAATTTTTTTATGGAAATATGGATAGCAAATTTTTAAAATAAAAAACTGATCAAAAAAATTTTATATAAAAAAACTCGATAGCAAATTTGTTTTTATTGTAGAAAAAATTCGATAACAAATTTATTTTTATTGAAGAAAAATAAGGTAACAATTCGATAACAATTTTTTTGTTATAGAAAAAAATTTGATCAAATTTTTTTTATAGAAAAATATTCGATAACAAATTTTTTTTATAGAAAACAATTCGATAACAAATTTTTTTATAGAAAACAATTCGATAAATGTTTTTTATAGAAAAAATTCGATAAATATTTTTTTTTTTTTTTTATAGAAAAAAATTCGATAAAAATTTTTTTTTTTAATTCGATAACAAAATTTTTTTATATAGAAAAGTTCGAAAATATTTTTTGTTGAAAAAAATTCGGTAACTTTTTTTTATAGAAAAAAATTCGATAACAAATTTTTTTAAGAAAAAATTTGATAAATAATTTTTTTATAGAAATAAATTCGATAGCCAATTTTTTATAAAAAAATTGATAACAAATTTTTTAGAGAAAAAAAATTTGATAGATAAATAAGCGAAAAATTTTTTATAAAAGAAAATTCGACATTTTTATTGAAAAAAAATCAATAACAAATTTGTTAAAGAAAAAAATCTACAACAAATTTTTTATAGAAAAAAAATTCGATAACAAAATTTATTTTATAGAAAAAATTCGATAACAATTTTTTTTTTATAGAAAAAAAAACGATAACAATAATATTTTTTATAGAAAAAAATTCGATTACAAAAAATTTTTTATAGAAATAAATTCCATAAAAAAATTCTATAGAAAAAATTTTGATTCTTTTTTTTTTATAATCATAAATTTGCCGTTTTTATACTCTCTACTGTTTTGCACAACATTTTACAAAATATTTCTCAAAATGTCAATTAAAGATAATTAACAGTATTTACTAAGAATTATTTTAGATCTCTATTTATTTAGTCTCAAACAATTGTATAATTAAATATATTTCAATAAATTGTATTCATAATAATTTTCTTTTATATTAAATCATTTGCAGACAGCAAAAATTACATTTGCCTTTCTTTACAAGCATTTTTCCTTGTAAAGTAACAAAATAAATTAAAATTCATGAAATTGATTAAAATGTTGATGTTTTCATTTAATTTAATAAATATTGTGTCTCATACTTTCCAGCTTAATTATTTCATATATTTTTCATTTTAAGCCATTAATAAGCACCTGAAAACATTTTAATACTATTGTGTATGACAGACACAAATAAGGTGGGTGGGCTGGAGATTGTCATTATCCCTCTGCCTCTAGATAAAAATTACAGCAAAAAGGCTGTTTTGTATTAATGAAGAATAATATTAAATATCAAGAGCAAAAATTAAATTATAATAAGGAGGAGCTTAGAAATTAGTTTAAAGTTAGATTCTATAATAGAATTCAGATCTTTTTTGAGGAACTTTTTATAAGAATTCTACAGTTAGAAGACATCATTGAGGAAAAATGTCAATTAAAAGTTTTAATATAAATAGGTAAAACCAGAAAATATTAAAAAACGGGACACCCTTTATATGTATATACTTATACATACAAGAATATTAATGTGGGTGTATAAATGTGTGAATAGTTTACAAGTATGTTAGCGTATTTTTAAGATTAAAACACATACATATGTAGATATTATATGAATTTGTATAAGAATGTTACTGTTAACAGAATAATTATAATAGTTAATTAACGACTTAAGTTAATCAAGTGTAAATAATTATTGGCCCAAAAGGGAATTAATATAAAAATCATTAAAACAATCACTAGCAATAAATCAATTAATAAGTTATACGTTCAAACGAATTATAATACTTTGATTAAAGGAGAAAAAGAAGAAACATTTGATATAATATTATAAATAATCAAACAACTGCAAGTTTCACAATCTTAAGTGCTACAAAAATGATTATAATCATTAATAGTTAATTATTTAATTAATAATAGTATTAAATCAATTCCTTTAAGTTTTAAGTAATTTTTTTTTAGTTTTCCAAAAATCTTATAAAATTGATTTAATTTCAAAAATATCATTCATATTGCCTCATTTTCCCATTTGATATTTTTATCACTTTTATTACGTTGAGCTGTTTAAGCTTCATATTTAGAAATAAATCAATATTAATCATACGCACCAAGGAACACAGACTCTTTTTCCTTTTCCTCTACGCACGTACACACACAAACAGACAATATTTTCTTACAGCTGATTGATTTTAATTTATTTGGAAGAAATATTCCACAGTTTTTCCTTTTCTTGCCTAAACTGTTTGTGTCCATTGACATAGTCAATAATGACTACGACGTCTATGAATGACTATCTGCTGAAAGCATTCATGATTTTAAGTGCTCAAATTAATTACTATAAAATGGAAAAACATTCTAGCAAATATATACAAAGCTCTTCAAGAACTTCAAGAGAATGCTTTAAAAGGGAATTTAAAAAAAACTGCAATCAATAATTCAAAATAAATTAAATACAACAAAAATATTAAAAATAATTTAAATAAAATAAAATTTTTTTGGAAAAATTTTTGATAGCCTTTTGTTTTTTTGTTTAAGAATAACTAGAACTGAACTAGAACTGAACAACTATCGTACATATATAACTACTATGCTTAACAACACTTCACAAAACAACTTAATAAGCAACTTTGTCATCAACAACACACCATCAGGAAACATGTTACAAACCTTACAAACCAACACACACAACACCAGAACATACAACATAAACACTATCAACACGAACAACATCGCAAAATAACTAGGAATATTAAATGTAAAAAAAATATTCTTCACAACACTGGAAAGCGACTTTTTCAACAACAACAACTTTTTGAAGAAATTGATCACAATTACCACACACGGCGCCGAGCTCAACGGCGATTCAAGATAGCGCGTTTCTGCAATGAGCACGGAAGAAGCACATTAACCGTAACATTACCAACATAAAAAACAATTACAAAAAGGAAAAAACTAACAAAAAACTTTTTCATAAGTTCACAGTGAACATTAAAATTTATAAATTATCTAGAACTAAACTAGAACTGAACTAGAACTGAACTAGAAATGAAATAGAACTGAATTAAAACTGAACTAGAACTGAACTAGAACTAAACTAGAACTGAACTAGAACTGAACTAGAACTGAACTTGAACTGAACTAGAACTGAACTAAAACTGAACTTGAACTGAACTAGAACTTAACTAGAACTGAACTAGAACTGAACTAGAACTGAACAAGAACTGAACTAGAACTGAACTAGAACTGAACTAGAACTGAACTAGAACTGAACTAGAACTGAACTAGAACTGAACTAGAACTGAACTAGAACTGAACTAGAACTGAACTAGAACTTTACTAGAACTGAACTAGAACTGAACTAGAACTGAACTACAACTGAACTAGAACTGAACTAGAACTGAACTTGAACTAAACTAGAACTAAACTAGAACTGAACTAGAACTGAACTTGAACTAAACTAGAATTGAACTAGAACTTTACTAGAACTGAACTAGAACTTTACTAGAACCGAACTAGAACTGAACTAAAACTGAACTAGAACTGAACTAGGACTAAACCAGAACTAAACTAGAACTGAACTAGAACTGAACTTGAATTGAACTAGAACTAATATAGAACTGAAGTAGAACTGAACTAAAACTGAACTTGAACTCAACTAGAACTTAACTAGAACTGAACAAGAACTAAACTAGAAATGAACTAGAACTAAACTAGAACTAAACTAGAACTTAACTAGAACTTAACTAGAACTGAACTATAACTTAACTAGAACTTAACTAGAACTGAATTAGAACTGAACTAAAACTGAGCTAGAACTGATTAAAAACAGAACTATGAATGATTTAAAACTGAATAAGAAATTTGTTGATAACTTTTAACAATAATATTTAAATTTTTAACAAAATTTTAATTTTAGCGCAAGAAAAATTTAACAAGAACTAATTTAAAGTAGAACTGAAACTAGTAGTTAACTAGAACTGATCCAAAGCTAGATCTGGGTTAGAAGCTATGCTTGAAATGCACTCGAACTAAACATTAATTTACTTAAATAATCGAAAAATTTTTTACAAAAGAAAATTCGACATTTTTTTATTGAAAAAAAAATCGATTTGAATTATATCTTAAATATAAAATTTTCCTCCTTTATTATATTATATTTTAAAAATATGACATAATTTGCTTTTAAATGTCATCTTAAAATTTCTTATGATTTTAATCTGCTTTGTCTACAGTTATAAATAAAAGCGTATGTTTGGTACACACATACTTAAGCTTTAATATTTTTGTTCATCGTTTTCTCTCTGTAACAGATGTAAATGCGTTTATTATGAAAAATGTAAATGATTTAAGTTTAAATATTACAAATATACAGTAAATGTCGTAACAGCAAATGTAATTTATTCAATTGAAAGTAATGCAAAGATGGAAGTATTATAAAGGAAAAAACTGTTAGATCAATTTAAAAAGTTATGGATTTAAATGATATTCTGCTACAAATATTACTTATATTATGTGTAAAAAAATGTTTTCTATGTTGAAAACTCTTTGGAGTCTGAAACAATAACCTGATGTTGGAAAGATTATTTTATTTAATGTTTTAATTGACATGCAGAGATCACTTCTATATAACAGTATTTACTTTAAATATTTGTTATTATTTTAGAAACATTCGATACTTAGTGTTCCTGTCATTATATATTTTACTGTAACTAAATTATGTGTTCCTGCCAGTCATTGCTTTCATTATATATGCGTCTGCTAGTAGTAAAGTTGTAGTTAGATTTTCAAATTGAATATAATAATTTAACCATAAATTTACGTAGAATATTGTAGGAGTACATGTACACAAACTTATACATACATACATAGATTCAAAACTTATACACATAAATAAATGTCTGTAATGTTGAAGGCGGTTCTTGTATATTTGTAAACATGAATTTTGATATTCATTTGTATACAGCTACAAAACACATACACACAACTAAACCTCCCTCAATCCAACCATGAATATGTCAAAGCTTGTTAAATTTTGAAAAATGTATAAATAAAATTTAAATTTCTCATTTTTTTTTTTTTTTTTTTTTTTTGCTAAAATTGATAAATCTTATTTATTACAGCAATATGTTTATTTTGTATCTTTTTTGTTAATAATGTTGTTGATATTGTGTCGTCGTTGTTGCAAGTGGATGACGCGCCCATTACATTAAATATCATTAATGATAAATATATTGACAATGACTTGGAAGAAAATTTGCTTTTTTTTAATATTTACGAGTAATTTAATTTCACATTTAAAGCATTAAGTATTTTTCTCATTGAGACCGTTAATGATGTTGTGGAAAATGGTTTATTGGCTGTTTCCAGAGATTACAGTTGATGTATAAATATGGATTTAAAAAAATAAAGGATTTAAAAATTTAATATTTTAGAGGAACTGAAATTAACTATAACTGAACTAGAACTGAACTAGAACTGAACTAGAACTGAACTAGAACTGAACTAGAACTGAACTAGAACTGAACTAGAACTGAACTAGAACTGAACTAGAACTGAACTAGAACTGAACTAGAACTGAACTAGAACTGAACTAGAAATGAACTAGAACTGAACTAGAACTGAACTAGAACTGAACTAGAACTGAACTAGAACTGAACTAGAACTAAACTAGAACTGAGCTAGAACTGAAATAGAACTGAACTAGAACTGAAATAAAACTGAACTAGAACTGAACTAAAACTGAATTAGAACTGAGCTAGAACTGAAATAGAACTGAACTAGAACTGAAATAAAACTGAACTAGAACTTAACTAAAACTGAACTAGAACTGAATTAGAACTGAACTAGAACTGAACTAGAACTGAACTAGAACTGCAATAGAAATGAACTAAAACTGAACTAGAACTGAACTAGAACTGAACTAGAACTGAACTAGAATTGAACTAGAACTGAACTAGAACTGAACTAGAACTGAACTAGAACTGAACTAGAACTGAACTAGAACTGAACTAGAACTAAACTAGAACTGAACTAGAACTGAATTAGAACTGAACTAGAACTGCAATAGAAATGAACTAAAACTGAACTAGAAATGAACTGGAATTGAACTAGAACTGAACTAAATCTGAATATTTTTTTACATTTATTTCAAAAACTGTTATACTAGTAACAGTGTACTTTAGTTTTTTCAAAAAAAAAAATATCCGTAAAAACCGTTATTTTTTACGAAAGTGCTGATATAATTTTTTAACACGTTGTAAAAAACTGTTAGAATTTTAATATATACATATAATGGCTAATTAACTTTTAGCAAAGTTTCGAAATAAACTGTTATAAGGAGCCAAAACGTTTCAGAATAAACATTTATTATTTTATAACACTTAAAAAATAGCTACTGATAACATTATATTCTGTTTATTTTAAAATAATATATAATCTGTAAATGAAACGGGTTTAAAAACTATAGAAAACTGTTATAATGTAAGAAAAATGTTTTTCTTTTATTTAAATAGATAAACTGAGTAAAAACTGTTATATTTTTAGCATAGTTTAAGAACTAACTATTATATTTTTATAGAACTTTAAGTTATGTTATTATAAACACTTTATGTAAAATTTGGAGTAACATTTTTCACTAAGAAGAATATATTTTTAGCACAGTTTAAAAATGAACGTCGTGTAATAAACATGTTATAATGCACGAATGTTTTTAACTTAAACTTATATAAGTAAAATTTGCTAAATCTGTTATATTTTTAGCACGGATTCAAAATAAATTGTTATATTTTTATACAAATTTGTGAAAAAACTGTTATATTAATATCATTATTTTCCGGTTATTTCTATGTGATGTAATTAGTAAAAAACTGTTATAATTTTAGCATAGTTTTAAAATAAACCTTTATATTTTTATAAACCTTTGTGCAAAAACTGTTATACTGATACAACTATTATACTCCGTTTAATACAATATAAAGTTATTGTTAAAAAACTGTTATAATTTTAGCATAGCTTCAAAATAAACTATTATAATTTTACAAAACTTTATTTTAAAACTGTTATATTAGATATTAATAAGTTTAATTTTTAATCGTAAAAAAATACTGTATTTTTATTACAGTTTAAAAATTAACTGTTATATTTTTATAAAACTTTAAGAAAAAACTGTTATACTAAAACTATTATTATTCATTTAATTCAACGTAATATTAATGGTAAAAAATTGCTATAATTTTAGCATAGTTTCAAAATAAACTGTTATATTCTTAAAAAACCTTGTGTTAAAACTGTTATACTAATACTATTATACTCCGTTTAGTTTAATGTTAAGTTATTGGTAAAAAAAAACTGTTATAATTTTAGCATAGTTTCAAAAAACTTTTCGTAAAAACTGTTATACAAATACTAATTAGATTTCCTTAATTCAAGCAATTAATAATCGTAAAAAAAATACTGTATTTTTACGACAATTTCAAAACAAACTGTTATATTTTTATAAAACTTTATGCAATAACTATTATACTTCAATCAATTATTTTTTTTCAGTTCAAGCTTTTACTAAACATAAAAATAATTTTGTATTTTTATTACAGTTTAAAATAAATTGTAATTATTTAATAAATTTGTTTACAATAACTGTACAACAATAAAAGTTTTGTAAAGTTTAATATAGTAAAATAATATCAGACACAAATGTTTATATTTTTATTATAGTTTAAAAATAAACTGTTATAAGTTTCGTATAATTTTAACAAAAACTGTTATACTGATAAAGAAAAATGGTATTTTATCTGTAGTTATATGATCAATAGAAATTTTTTTATTTTTGGTATAAATTGGAAATAAATTGTTATAATATCAAAATTTGAAAAAAAAATAGAAATGAATTAGAACGGAACTAGAACTGAACAAGAACTGAAGTAGAATTAATTTAGAACTGAACTGTAACAGAAATAAAAACATTACATTTAATTTTTAATAAAATTTTTCATCTTACAATTTGTTTAAAGAAAATTTTAAGCTTTAAAATTAAAAAGAAAATATTTTTTTGAGTAGCTTATCTTGTCAAAGAAAAATGCGTTTTTCCTTCTATTAAAGAGTCCTTATATAATTTTTTCCGCTTAATCTTTGTGTTTAAATAAAATGTACAAAAGACTTTTATCTCTTAAGTCCTTTAAGGCAAATTTCTTTTGTTTTATTGCTTAATTATGGTGGGCCATAAAGCTATTAATTGTGTTGTTGTAGCCTAAAACTAATTAACATTTTTATTAATATTTTAAAAACTAATGAAGGCAAAATGTTTTTTATACGCAAAACATTAAAAAATTCAAATCCATAGACTTTAATATAAAAGCATTAAAAAATTTTAGTGGCGTTTTTAATTTTTTTTCTTAAAGTGCTGAGGAAAATTTACAATTACAAACATATAAGCAGACAAACACAATGACACACATGTTATATATTAAACGTATAAGGTAGAAGTTTTATAGTCATAAAAGTGTTAAACCATTTGCTAGTCTCAGCTCATAAACTTGTGGCCCAACACATATTTTCAACCATAGACACACAAACTCATGTTAACAAATTCTATATGTGACCTCAAAACTTAATGTATTTTTAAGCCTACTTTTACATACAAAAATATACTAACACATAAACAATACACACATATATTGAACTAAATAAACCCAGTCGTACCAACCACAGGTCGTATATCACAAAGTTTTTAAATTTTACCTATAAACCGAATTACTTGGGGATAGTTTGAGACTTTATTTTCCATTGCGAAGGACACATTAGTTAGTGTTCTACATCCTAAACAAAATAAGAAAACATGCTTTTGTCTGCCAGAACTACTGGGTAATTTTTGCTATAAATCCTGCAACAGACCCATGCTAATGAAGCACAATTTCCATAGTAAAAGTTCATTAAAATTACAACAACAACAAATGTATATGCTTTTGTTTATATGCATTTAACACAGTTAATATATCTGTGTGTGTTTGTGTATATATGTAATCTTGCCAACACAAATTCACTGATGTATTTCCGTTTCCTTACATAAAACATATCACATTATGTGCAGCAACTACAACACCTTTAATGTGTACTAGAGTGCAGTTAAAATCGTAAAGAATAAGATTAACTTGCTCACCAGAAATAGTTTCTTTAAGACAAAATACCAGCAGGGAGACATAAGTGGAAGAAGAAATCGATAGAGAAAGATATATGAAATTTTTAAATCTTAAAGATTTTAAATAAAAAAGTCAAGTCAAGAGTGTTACCTAGAAAGAGAAGAAAAAAAAGTATTATTAGAAAATATTTACAGCAAAATGTTTGTAAAAAAATTCTAATTAATGTTTTTAAAAAGTTTCTAATTTAAAATTTGTTATCAATATTTTTAATACTTAAAATTTATCTACATAAATACATTGTTTTGTTTGTTATAGAAAATTTTAAGTACTAAAACTAATTTCATAACAAATTTTTAGGACTAATGACATATTCATTGTAAATTGTCAATATTAAACATATGTTTATGGAAAATTTTTAGAGCAAAAATTATTTGATACAAATTTTTTTTTATAGAAAATTTTTAACACAAAATTTTTTTATATGTTAACAATTTTTAGTACTAAAGTTTTTCATACAGAAAATGTTTTTACTAAAATTTTTGCATAGAAAATAAAGACAATTTTTCGAACTAAACTTTCTATTGAAAAATTAATAATAATCAAAATCTTTTTAAAGAAAAATTTAGTACTCAAGTTTTTTTTTTATATAGAAAATTTTTAGTACTCTTTTTTTTCTATATACATAGATAGTTTGCAGAACAAATTTAATTTGTATAGAAAATTTTTAGAACAAAAAATATTTTTATAAAAATTTTAAAATTTAATAATTATTTTAAATAAAATTTCTATAAAAAAAAATTGGTACTAAAAATAAATACAATTTTTAGTACCAAACTTTTGAATTGAGACATTTGTATTAATATTTAAAAGAATATTTTTAGTACAAAATTTTTTTAATAACAAATTAAATTATATAGCTTTTTTTCATGAAAAATTTTAAGTAATAATTTTCTATGGAAAATGTTTAGTACTAATTTTTTAAAGAAATTTTTCAGTATTATAAATATTTTCCTTTGTAGAATATTTTTAATAATAAAAAAATACTTTTAGTAATAAAAAAATATTTTTAGTACTAAATTTGTATAGCACATTCTTAGTTATAAATTCTTCTGAAATTCTTAGTACTAAAAATACTTTTTATGGGAAATTTTTAAAACAAAGAAAGAAAATAAAAATATTTTTGTATGAAAGTTTTACTATTAAAAATATTTGAATAGAGAAACTTTAATACTAAAAATATTATTATATTTTTAGAATAAAAAAATATTTCATAGAACATTTTTAGTACAAAAAGATTTTTTATAGAAAACTTAGTGATAAAAATTATTATTATTTTTTTTTTTTTTTGTAAGAACTTTTTGGTACTAAAAATATTTTCACAGTAAATTTTTAGTACTAAACATATTTTGGTAGTAAATTTTCAGTGCTAAATATATTTTTATAGTAAATTTTTAGTACCAGAAATATTTCTGTAATAAAATTTATTATTAAACATATTTTTATTGAATATTTTTAGTATTAAATATATTTGTATAGAAAATTTTTAATACTAAAAATATTTTTATAGAAAATTTTTAGTACTAAAAACATTTCTATAGTAATTTTTCAGTACTTAAAATATTTCTATAGTAAATTTTAGTACTTAAAATATTTTTATAGAAAATTTTCAGTATTAAAAATATTTTTCTTTGTAGAATATTTTTAGTAATAAAAAAGTATTTTATATTCTAAATTTTTAGTAAATTTTTAGTAATAAAATCAAAGAAAATTCTTAATATTAAAATACTTTTTTATGGGAAATTTTTAGAACAAAGAAAGAAAATAAAAATATTTTTGTATGAAAGTTTTACTATTAAAAATATTTTAATAGATAAACTTTAATTCTAAAAATATTTCCATAGTAAATTTTTAGAATTAAAAAATATTTCATTAAACATTTTTAGTACAAAAAAAAAATGTTTAGTACTAAAAATATTTCTATAATATATAGTAATTTTTCAGTACTTAAAATATTTCTATAGTTAAAATTAATACTGTAGTAAAAATATTTCCATAGTAAATTTTTAGTACTAAAAATATTTTTATAGATTTTTAATTCTTAATATATTTTTATAGAAAATGTTTAATATTAAAAATATTTACAGAAAATTGTTAATACTAAAAATATTTTTATAGAAAATTTTTTGTACTAAAAATATTTCTATTGTAATTTTTCAGTACTTAAAATATTTCTATAGTAAATTTTTAGCACAAAAATATTTTTATAGTAGATTTTTAGTACTAAAAATATTTTTATAGTAAATTTTTAGTACTAAAAATATTAGTATAGTAAATTTTTAGCACAAAAATATTTTTGTAGTAAAAATATTTATTTTGTAAATCTTTTAGTACTAAAAATATAAAATATATCTGCATTAAATTTTTAGTACTACAAATATTTCAATAATAAATTTTTAGTACTAAAAATATTTCTATAGTAAAATTTCAGTACTAAAAATATTTTTACTCTAAATTTTTAGTAAAAATATTTTTATATTAACTTTTCAGCACTAAAATTATTTCTATAGTAAATTTTTAGTACTAAAAATATCTCTATAGTAATTTTTCAGTACTAAAAATATTTCTATAGTAAGTTTTTAGTACAAAAAATATTTTTTATATATTAAATTTTTAGTACTAAAAATATTTTTATAGTAAATTTTTAGAACTATAGATATTTCTATAATAAATTTTTAGTACTGCAAATATTTTTGTGGTAAATTTTTGATACTAAAAATATTTCTATAGTTAATTTTTATTACTAAAAATATTTTGAAAGAACACTTTTAGTACTAACTTTTTATAAAAAAAAAAAAAAAGAAAAAATGAAGGTACATTTTAATAGAAATTTTTTATAGTACATTTTCGGTATTAAAAATATTTTTGTAATAAATTTATAGTATTTTTTAGTGCTTAAAATATTTTTAGAGTATACTTTTAGTACTAAAAATATTTTTATTAAACATTTCTTAGAACATTCTAAAAAGATATTTTTATAATAAATTTTTAGTACAAAAAATATTTTTATAGAAAAATTTTATTACTAATTTTTTTTTCCGAAAATTTTACTAAATTTGTTATAAGGACTGCGCACGAAAAAATCCATGCATGCTCTTGGGCTTATAACTTTTGATGTGGTGAAAAATTAATAATTCTATTAACTTGTTTGTATTTGCCATTATACTCACTTGTCATGTGTTAACTTTCACGCAAACTAGCAAAACTAGTTTTTCTTAAAATGGAAATTGAACAAAAAACACCAAAACACATAATTGAAATTTTTTATGAAATCGTACATTGGTCACATAAAAAAAATTGCTAGGAAGGCAGTTGTATCAAAAAATACAGTTTCTTGAGTCATAATATTTTACAAAGAAGTCATGGTCACTGAATGGAAACCTGGTAGTGGAAGAAAAATAGTATCATTAGGCTATAGGGATCAGACAAAAGACGGAAGATAGAAGAAAAGTGTCACAAAAAGTTAATTGCTTTGAATTTTTATCAGAAAAGTTGATAGGAAATGAAGCCTAAAGACGTATAAAGTACAAAAAAAAAAAAAAAGTCCTAATAGAAACGCAAGCAAGAGTTTGGAGGTAAAAAATAACGTGAAAGTACTTCAGACGAATTTTTTTCATAATTATGATTAGTGTATAATAGACAATGAAACGTTCATACAGGCTGACTTTTTTCAACTTCTTGGCCAGGAATTTTAATTCCCAAGAAAGTTTTTGATTTGGGAAGTCATATGCATACTCAGAAATGAAGCACTTCATTGTTAAAAAATGGTTGCATTAACACAAAAAAATACGTGAATGAGTGTCTTTGGAAAAGATTTCTCCCTTTAATAATAAAATTCAGTGTATCCGCTATTTTTTGTCATGTTTCCACTTCTTCTCATTACAACAACAAAGCAATGGAATACAACTCCAAAGAAATTTTAAGAGTTTGTACCGAAAGATGCTAATACATCAAATTGTCCAAAACTCCGTACAATTGAAAGATATTGGACTCTAGTAAAAAATAGTTTAAAGGACAATAAAAGCTCAGCATAAAATGAAACGAATTTTAAAAATAAGTGGACTTATTCGAGCAAAAAAGTGACCGAAACACAATAAAACATTTAATTAGAATAATTCCGGAAAAGATCAGATATTTCCTTAAAAACCAACAGGAACTAATTTATTCTTTTATGTTTAGAACTTGAATATAACAGTCATTAATAAAAATATCACTTCAAAAATTTCACCCACTGGTTTAGTTTCTATAAGCAGATTTGCATGCACGGATTTTTTCGTGCGCAGTCCTTAAATTATTTCCAGTACTAATTGTGCTAATAATACTAAACATTTTGTACTAATTTTTTAAATATATGTATATTAGTTTTCAGAATCTATTCGACCCGTTTAATGCATGCTAATTATTAACTTAGCAATTATAAAGTATTTGCCCGCATGCAACTTCTAGGCTTTAAAAAATTTATGAGAATGATATACTACTCTTGATATTAATACACAAAATTGTGGTCCTCTTGATAACTATGGTAAACAAAATGTCCATATTTATGGTCTAAAACCTAAATACATATTTACTAAAAAATCTTGTTAAACTTAGACAATTTTTAAAGACATAAATCAATATTTAAAATAAATAAAATTATTTGAACCTTTTTTTTTTTTTGTATCAAATATTTGTAAGTTTTCATTAACAGTTTGTTGTTGTACTCAACTTTAAGTATGAGTAATATTTATTTTACGCTCTCATGCAAATTCTGTAATTCCTATAAAAAAAAGAGCTATTAAGCGTATGAGTGATATTTAAAATTTTACTATAAAAATATAAAGTATACGTAACGACTCGTTGTTTATTATTTGTTTAAAATGAGATTTAAAAATTCACTTTTTCAACCATTTCAATAAACAATTTTATTACAAACAAATTTAAATAAATAATTTTTATAAACTGTTAACCAGCCTCTCTTTTTGTCACACTTTAAATTTATTGATGTGTAAATTTTATTATTTTATTTAAAAAGATAAATTTGTTTTGGATTTTTTTTTTTTTTTTCGCCTTTGTTTCAACTCTAAAAATAATCTACGCGGCCAGCCAGCAGCAGACAAATAAAAATTGAAAATGGCAGCTCTTAATGTGAGGGGGTTTTATTGTTTAAATTTTATTATTATTATTTTTTTTTACATAAAAATCATGACAAAAAAAATAAAAATAAAAAACCATTAAATATAATCATAAAGAATATAAAAGAATGCATTTGACCATAAATGTTTTTTGTGGAGAATAAAGTGATTGAGGGTTTTTTACAGTTTTAAGTGTAAAAATTGTGATTTAAAAAAAAATGGTTTTATAGTTATGCAAATATATAATATTTTTCCTTTTTATTGTGATGGAATAGATTAAGATTGAATGAAAAATATAGAGCAATAAATAAAAATAGAATTTACAGTTTTTATTAATGGCAAATTTTAAATAAAATATATTTAAAACTATTTTCAAATTGGTTGTATAATTGTAGTGTTAAACACCTTAATAATCTTTGATAACCCAATGTTTGTTTATTAAAAAAACCCATAATTTTAAATTTTTTTATTTTTAAACTTTCACTATTTTTTATCAGCTGCCCTAATCATAATATATTGTGAAAATTTTTTTTTTTTTATGTCTGTGTTTTTATAGTATATTTTTTGCCTTCATTTCTAAGAGAAACTTTATTTGTAACCACAATCTACGTCTGCCTGCAATTTATTTCACATAAAAGACTGTAAAATTACAAACAACAGAACAACAATAAGCCAACAATGTTGTTTGTCAAAAGAAGCAACTTCCTTTGCCTTCCTCATTTCCTGTTTAATACTGATAATGATAGTAAATGTTTTTCAGTTGTTGTTAGAAAATAAATAAGCATTTTTGAAAGGTTTTTCTGTGATACAAAATGAATGAAATTAATGTTTTAATAAAGAAATAAATTGAAATTTAAAGATAAAATATCATTTCCAAAAATATACCTAAAATCTTAATTAATAAAGAATTTTGTAGGTATATTTTATTTTTGTGCACATTATACTTAATAATATTAAATTTTATTTCCATAAGTCACTATTTTTTGGAGTTTTTTATCGATTAAGATTTCTTCTAAATTGAATAATAGTTGCAGAATCTTTGAGGCCTGACTCAACAATTATCAGGCAATTAAAAATACTTAGATTCGTACAAAAGGATCAGCTAAAAAAACTTTTTGAAAAAAAGTTAATGCCTAACCAGCACAGTCTTTATCTTTTCTGACGACGATTTGATTCGTTCAATTCAGAATGCCCTATCCAGAATACGCCTCACTTCAGAACAAGTGATATTTTCCAAGGATCGTTTGCCTCCCGAAGAAACAAATTCCCTAATAAATATCTTGCTGATAGCAATAAGTGTGATAGTATATTCCCTGACGTGCTCGTCTGCTAAATTATTACACTCATGTCACTATTTTCTGGTACCAAAATTAGGTGCAGTTTGTACTGAAAGTAAATCTCAAGCCTGCAGCAACCATGTATCACTCTAGATGACAGAATATTGGCTACCCAAGTGAAAATCTATACCCTGTGAGGGATGTCCCTACCCACTAGAAATCTAGTGAGCTTCTGCCTAAAAGACACTACAATGTCTTTCAAATAGACATCAAATTCCACCAGCGACTCCTTTCACCACGTTTAGAGTTGTTAGGGTAAAAGTTTATTGTATCTTTATCCCGGATTTCTTTTTACGTTAAGTAAATTCTATATGGGATACAGCACTTGTAACCGGTTTGAAAAAAGACACCCGTAATACCCCACCTATTTACACTTGAAGTTTCTAAAACGATCTACTAATAACAATTTTTCGTAAACATGGCCACCAGATTACAATCTCATAGAGAAGTCCAGGCCTAACCACTATAATTTACAGTCACTTCACCATCCCAAGGTTTAATCTCTTACGTTTGCCGATATCTTTCGTACATGTATAGAGTGCTACAGATACCTTCTTCAATCTCTCTGTGACGCTTGGTATTCAGATCATTATCCCGTTCTAGATCAAACTGAGATATTCCAGCAAAGTACCGTTCAGTCATGAAAATTCAAAAGCGGAAACTCTGCACTTCTTAGTCAAAAGCTCCAAGTACGATTTGGTAGAATTGACTTAGAATCAGTCCGATAATACTTCCTCTATGGTACTAGAGTATTTCCGCTCACCGCAATTACTATGTAGCCCGCATAAGATATTAACTTGCAATCAGCAATTTCTAGACAGTTCGAAACAACCCAAGAGAGCATAAAAATAAAATCTCCCTGGGCCATATCTAGGAGACCCAAACAACGCATTAATGACTATGCTCGTAAGTACTTGCTTAGTGAAATTTAATAGTTGACGATATTACCCAGTCACTTACCTTTATAGAATTCAAAGATTAACATGCATTGGAATTACAGGCGTACAACGAAGTAGTCTTTCAAAGGCACTGAATATCATACTGCACCACGTTCCCATTGACCTTCACATAATGGCTATACGTGCTAGTAGTGTTGTTCAAAAATTTAGATGTTGGAAAGAAGAACATATGGCCATGCAAAAAAAACTTAAGCAAACTCCCACCGACCTTAAACCAACACGCTATGTTGCTCCCTATGACAATTTTGACAGTTCCCTCCAGGAGTGAGTGGTGCAACCTTATAGAGAACTGATGCTAAGGAAGTAAGGCTTTCATATCGTCTCCCCGGCGGATACATATGCAGTTCAGACTGAAATTTAAGTACGCTGAACACAAAGCAATCTAGTTACTTTATAACGCATTAGGAATGTATAGCGGGGCATAATTGAAATTTTTTGGAAATAAATCTGTAACTTATAATCGCCTAGTTGGATTTACACAAAATTTTACATAAACGTAGAAGAGGAGTGTATAAGTTGGCCATGCATAACCTTCAGGTGCTCAAAATAGAGAGCCTCCGACATAGATAATTTTTCATCGCTTTCCAAATATTTATTTCTTCACCGATTTCCAAATCTTCTTAAAGCTCTCAATTTAACATATGAAAATCAATTCCTATTTATCTCTTATAGTTTTCAAGTTATTTTCATTTGAAATTAAAATTATCTAAATTTTTCAAATCCTTGCTCCAGTTAAATGCAGTTTCAAAACTGCATTTGGTTTGTTCCGAAGTGACTGCTAATGGCTTTTTCTAAATGCAAAAATTTCCATTTTTAGAATTTTCATTAGATTTTTTTTTTAGTGATGTAATATTATTTTTAAAAATCTTAAAATTTTCTCACTATAATATTTCAAATGATAAAGACAATAATTGCTAAAAATTTCGTTAAGATATCCTAACAAACCCAGATTTTATTAGAGATCAAATATCTAGTTTCTCAAAGAAAAAAATAATAATAATAATAATTTTTTTTTTTATCAAAAATATTTTAATTTGGAAAATTAGAAAAACTATGAACTTAATTTTTTTCAAATAAACTTCTCTGTCTAGTTGACATTACTCTTAATTTTATTTTTTTTTTATTTATTTATTCTTCAATGAATTATATGTTAAAGAGGCCTTATAATTTTAATATAATTAATTAATATAATTAATTTCAAAATTAATTATATTAAAATTAAAATACATATTTATTTGCACAAACAATGAAACAATTTTAATTTCAGAATTTTAATATTTGATAAGATTTTACTTAGTATCATAACAGCTCCTAGTTGGAATTTATTTCAAATTAATTACTCAATTTGAAACAAATTGCTTATAAATATTTTTATACCCACCATCAAAAAGATGGGGGGTATATTGATTTTGTCATTCCGTGTGTAACATGTAGAAGGAATCATCTTAGACCCCACAAAGTATATATTTTCTGGGTCCTGGTTAGATTCTGAGTCGATCTAGCTATGTCCGTCCGTCTGTCCGTCTGTTGAAAGCAGGATAGGGCTCGAACGGGGTAACGTAGGGGGACAAAATTTTGCACAAATATTTGTCTTATATAAGGTTTGTTTGGTATTGAAAATTGGCAAAATCGGTTAATAAACAAAAACACAGGGTGTCCGTTTCATACTTTTTTTGTTGATATTTCTTCAATAAAAGCATGTACGGCAGCGAAATTTTGTATGTATAGTTCGGGGGACGATATAAACTCGGAGACCAAAAATGGGCGTGGGCCGCCCAATTTACCACCACCTCCCATATAAGGTGAAAATCAACGAAAATGTGTTCAAATAGTTCAAGGACCAATGTAAACTCGGAAACAAAAAATGGGCTTGGTCCGCCCAAAAAGTTGATAATAAACTTAACTTTGATTGTCATTTGAACTTTGTTTTTTCTAGGTTATATAGATTCGGCCGGGCCGAATATAATTCGCGCTTGTTTTTTTTTTTTTAATTTTCTTAAAATGTTGCGAGGATTTTTCGAAATTTCGAATTTCATATGGAAGTACAGAGTTCCAAATTCTTGATACTATCTCCACAAAAGATCTGTTCATAAATAGGGTGAAATGAACTGGACAACTCAGTATGTTTGTTCTTGAAGAGCGACTAAAACTAAATCTTTGTGGGATATAAGAAGGTTTGCCATATTTTCAATTTCAATTTTATTTATTCATAACATGTAAGCCAAAAAGGCCAAATTTGTTACATAGCAGTTTATAATGGCACTTAAAACTTATTATATTAAATAATAGCATGTAAATTACACAAAAACTATTTAATTACTAAATTCCTAATCGCTTTAATCTTACAACATCCATATGAGTAGTCTCAACAAAAATATATTTGATTACCATTACCAGATATAAATGTGCATAGATATAAATAATACTTTTAATATTATTTTGCAAATATTTATACGTGCATAATATATGCGATTAAAGTGGATTATGCAGGAATACCCAAAAAAAAAAATTAAAAATATGTTATAATTATCAACTTTATTACTTTTCACAATTGATTGACGTACTTGAGAAGGAAGTATAGTATAGTATTAAAAAATATTAATTATTTTATTTTTAAATTCCCTAATGGAACAAGCAAAGTGTCTATCGGTATATGGCAGAACATAATTCCAAATTCTGCAAACTCTTACCACAAACGATCTTTGCATTATTAATGAATTATAATGAGGACATGTGGTATGTGATCTGGAAGATCATCCAAAATCAAATCTAGATATCAAATAATTTGGTGAACCATTTTGAAAGATTTTGTAAAACTACATCATTATTTTTAGTTTCAAAAGGCTTCAAATGGACAACCTAAAAAGTCTATAACATGAGCAGAAACGTGATCCCGTGGCTTAAGTTTATATACATATCTTATAATTCTATTGAAGTATTTCTTTAGTCGATTTATATTACTATCACTCGTCCCCGAATATATTTCTAAGCCATATAGTAATATTGGCATAAGAGTTACATGTGCCAACTGCTTTCGGACATACAACGGCAATGAGCAATTTATATTATACAGCTTACGTAAACCAAATGATAACCTAGAAAAAACAAAGTTCAAATGACAATCAAAGTTAAGTTTATTATCTACATAGATTCCAAGGGTCTTTAAATAGTGAACATATTAAATTTGTTCACCAATTACGGCCACTCGTGGCATATAAACTCCAGTGGCATTAAATGCAATAGCTTTAGATTTCCGTAGGTTAAGTTTAATGAAATTTATTCTGCACTATTCTTCAATTCTACGCAGATTTGCTTTAATATTCCACATTAAAGAAAGATTCTGCCAGCACCTACGTTTCGTCGTCAATTATACAGCTTGAGTATTTTTGTATGAAATTTGGTTTTAAATTCCGAGTCCTATTTTTGGCTTGTAATTTTTTTAGCAGAATTCCAGTTTGGAATTTTTTGAACTTTATATGTTATCAACTTTCCCATTAGCTTTAAATTTTCACACCAAATAGTCGAAGCACTGAGAAAACTGAGCTGATTTTCTACCAGATGTGTTTGGAGTTCCTTTCAATATGTCTTCAATTTTCTGGCCTTCCCAATATCATGTGGTCCTTTTTCTTACCGAACTAGGTTTCACATCAATAGCCAAATTCTCCTGATACTGTTTAATAACATTAGAAACGGTTTTATGGACGACATTTAATTCTGCGACCAATTATTTGTAAGATCTATTTGGATTTTTTGAAATTTTTTAATAACTTGTAGGACGTAAATCTTTTTCGTCACTTATTTTGATGAAAATAAGGACAAATTAACATGGTTGTTATTAAAAATAATAACTGAAGTATTTTTCCATGATAACTAGATCAAAAAAAATTTTGAATATTGATTCCGAAAAAAGTTATGAGGCAAAATGTGTGTTAAGAATTTTTCGATCTCACTCCTTATGTTATGTGTCGCTAAATGTAAGGAAAAATAAGCTTAAGAAATTTAAGTGGAATACCATCCGGGCCAATAGCATTATATTTAATACTATTCAAAGCTTCATGAACTTCATATTCGTCAACATTTCTAAAAGAAAATATATTATTATCATCAAAAATATTTAAATAATTAAATTAATTGTTGATTGGTGGAAGCACGGAATGATTGTAAACTTATTGACATAAATAAAATCTCCTACACAATAATTGCTAAAAATACCCTCAGATCTCAATTTTCTCCAATATTGGGATTGTGAACATGTACTATACTAAATAATCTTCTCTTTCGTCTAATTACCATCTTAAGTTTATTTCTATACCTTCAATAAATTTGTCTATTACTAATTGTACTACATATTCCTACAAAATGCAGTCTAACCTGGATTACGATTATTCTTAGTCATACTTATTTCCTCACAATCCATTCATTTATTATTTCTTTGAGGAACATATCTTTTAAGTAGAACATTAACATTGAAAACGTCAAAAATAATATTATTAAAAATATCTGACTGCTCATCAACACTACACAGAAAAAAATATTTCAAATTTGTTTTTAATAAAATTATTAATTAACTTTTTATTGGAATTTAATTATATTATTTATTAATATAATTAATTTTCTAATTGGTTTACAATTTTATTTTTTAATAAATTGACAGCTGTTAAAAAAAAATATAAATATAAATGAAAGATTTGTCTATAAAAATATAGAAATAAAATAAATTTAAGTCAATTTCCAAAATTTTTCAGCTCATTCCCAACAAACCAAGAAACGATACAGTATCATTAATGATATTATAATTTTAAAATTATGTAATAAAATATCGAAATTCATTTTTCTTAGAAAAAAGCTTCAAACATTTTCAGGAAAATTAAATTAAATTGAAAATGTTTGTATTAGAAGAATATTTTATGTTATGCATTATATGAAACTTATATTTTTACAGAAAAATTTAGTGAAATCACAAAAAATAAAATATGAACCAATATCAGCTCGGATTTATAGGGAATTGTCTTTGGATTACAAAAGTTTCGTATTACATGTAAAATAATTTAGAGCAGTATGGACTTTAGTATATTATTGATATTTTATTTATTTTTGAGAAAATATTTAGAATTTAATATAACAATATAATCCAATCATAGCATATACATATATGTATATATTTTGCAACATATTGCTAAATTATCGCGCTGCTATGATATCATTTTCGAGTGTACCTTTTAGAAAGCAACCTATATCATTTTAGAATTATAAATGATATCATTCTCGGGCTTCTTTATCACCGAAATGATATCGTTATGATATCATTACGATATCATTTGGTTTGTAGGGTTATATCTATTTAAGAAAAAGCAGTAATAATAAAATCAATTATTCTAGTTATTAATATTATCATTTTGATGATTGGAGCAAAACCAATTAAAAATTAATTAATATAAGCAATAAGAAAAAAGTAAAAATGGACTTAAAATTTTTACTTTTTTTCTGTGTAGTTGAAGAAAAAAAGTTAGAAAGATTTAACTGAAAGATTTTATTCAAAAATTCGGTTGTCAATATCTTCTATTTGAAAATCTTTTACAATGATATTCATATTATTCAAGTAATCAATATGTAAATCTTTTCATAATTCTTTAGAGTAATGTTTTTGTGAATTTTATTTTAATAAAAATTTGTACTTTTAACCATGTTTAAAACCCATTCACTTTCATTTCTGCCGTTAAAACCAGCTTAATATCAAATCCAAAAATAAGAGGAAAAAAAACAATCAAACCAAAGTTTGATTATTGTCACTTATCAATATAGTCAAATTGTTCAAATGACTTTTGTCATGGTTAAACTGTTCTTTGTTCTCCAAATTTAATAATTTCTTTTTTTAGTTTAGATAAAAAATCTGGCAGTAAAAAGTTTTCAATGCCCTCATATTTTGCTGCATAATAAACACATAGAAAAATCTAAAAGTTCTTCAAATTTCCAATGAATTTTGGTAGCTATAGTTGGCTATTTCTTATTACTATTATTATTTAGTATGAATGAGTGAAGAGTTTATTTCATTTACTACAAAAAACTAACTTGTTAAAGATTCTCAAAAGTAATTTGATTGTTACAATATATTCATTATCTTGTACAATGTTTTGTAAACTTTTGTTACAAAAGTGTTCTTTTGTAAGAAAACATAATTGTAAGACTTCTCTTCTTTTTTTTTGGGTATAATTTTATTTTTCAACTAAAAATGTTTTATATTCTATTGCCAAGATATTATGTTAATATACCTTTATTTATAAAACGAGATAATACTATTTACATATAAAGGCCATGTAGACAAATGGGAGATATATTTATATATAATGTTTAAAGAATTGTATTAAGGTTTCTATATGTATTATAGGTAGACATAAATGTGTTTGTATATTTTAGTAATAAAACCTATAATAGAATAAATGTAAGTCTTTATTGGGTTTCTTTTCATGCCCAGCAGGAAAATATGTTAGTGCTTCTTCCAACAGGCCTTTCTGAATGCCTCCGAACAAACTTTAAACACATTTCTTTTTGCCTTCTGTAAAAATTTCTTAAAGAATGCCTCGATTTCCTTTAAAAAGAAATCCGGTACCAATTCTTGTTTCCATTGCATTAGATTCGAAGTAGAAGGTGTCACTCACCTACTAAATTTCTCATTATAAACATAAAAAATTGTAACTACGAGACTTACAAAGCTCAAACTCATTTAGTCTTGTTTTAAGTGTCGATAAAGAACGTAGTCCGCATGTCTTTTTTTTATATATTTCATACTCTTTTTTAATAGCATTGAAAATATAAGAGAGCATATTTATTTATTTAAGAGTCCTTGCCTTTTCGCTTCTTTTTGGAAGGGAGAAGGGAAGGCCTTGCCTCCAATGACACGCCGTGTAAAAAAGAAATAGTGTTGCAATGCGATTGGCAGGCCTTGTAGATCCTAAATAAGGCATTTTAGAATGTATCTTTAGACCTTCTATTTCCGACTGGGTAGCATCTTTAATTACATATGTATGTATGTCAAAATGTATATGTACAAACTATACAAATTTATATATCTAAGGATGTCCCATTTAAAATAATTTTTGATAACCTTCCTCAACATTTTTACAATATGTAATATATTCAACTTTATATTAACTAGTCTATAGTCTAGACATTTTTGAAATAGTGTGAGAAATTTTCTCAAAATATGAAATTTAATCCATTCTTCTACCACTCCTTTCCCTTAGACATTACTTCCATGGTTCCTGGCTTTTGGCTTCTTTGACTCATATTAGCTGATATATCAGCCTTATGAAGTTAAAAAATTATCATTTTTCTTCTAAAGTTAGTTTAACACCTCGTAAAGATGTTCATCTCCTAATGAGCACTACTCCAGTAGGCACATTGAGCTCCCTACCCTATTTAAAGATATGGGATAGTAATGTGACTATTCTCTCGAAGCCTCGGACTGTCAGAGTTTGTCTTTGTCTTCTAAATTTCTTAAGATCAACTTATTGAAGTTTAAGACTCTATACTGGATATGGGCATGTTCCCATAAAACAAGAAACCTCATATGGACAATATGTAGGAGGTAATAACCAAGAAAGTGTTGCTCTTCTCGCACATCATGTGCTGTCCCATTGACCATTTCTTCGGAAACCAGTACCTTAGCACAAAGAAAAGAGAAGAAAGAATTTGTTACCCACGAGGGATCCAAAGACAAACCAACCTTTAAAGACAGACGGGGACTCTGTGTCTGAGTCTCCAGATAAAAATAAGACTATTGCTTCAGCTTTTTAAAATGATGGTTTATGAAGTCAATGAGAGAAAACCAAAACTCAAGATACAAGAACACAGCGAAGGAAACTAGCAAAGATACACAGACAAAACATATTAGGCAATATCCAGGATGTTCCAAGGGAGCAATTATAGTTAAAATTATATTCAGCTAAACTTGTTTACAAAATAGATGACAAAATCTACGAGAACAATGCAAAACTCACAGCCTAAAACTGACGACTGTTGAGAGCACTACAAGAACAACTGGTAAAAGATACTCAGACAAAATACACCAGTATGTTGCAAAGGGCCAATTGGAATCATAACAACACTAACGTTTCAGCTAAACTAAATCGATATTTTACATAGAATTCCTATTTATAACCAGCCTAAACCTTACTAGAATCCTAGAAGGCTCTATTCAGAATAATAGAATTGGAAAATCTTACATAGGAATTAGTATCCAGAAAGTACTATCCATGAGTTGGACATAGAAGACGACACTATGGCCAGTGGCCACTCTTATGAAAACAGAGGCTTTCTTTGTGTCCAGACCAGTTTTCTTTAAAATTGGTAAGACCTTGGTCGGCAGGGTAGTCGAGCTCAGAAGCTAAGGGCACCATAGAATTGGTTTACAAATACAAAGTACAGGAAACGGTGCTCTAACTGTCAGAGGAAATGACTGGAAACATCAATCACTTCCATGAAGACCGGCTCATGAAGGATCAATAACAACATATAGCAGTTGTTATTGGTATTGAGACTGCAAAAAAGCGATTAAAAATTTGTTCAGAAGCAGCACAATTTTTATCATATGGTTTCCTATATTACGAAGTTGTTAGAAATAAAAAAGCAAATGACCTGACAAATAAAGTTAGAAAAATACTGAAAAAACTTGAAAACCCCAAAGTCTATTGAGGCTATAAAAACCGAGCTGAAAGATTTGGCTAAAACGACTTATTATACAATGTGGCACAATAATACATGGGTCAGATTAACTAATATCCTCTGGGGTTGGCCTGACGAATGTATTAAAACTCGCAATAGATCCAAATAAGATAATGAGCTCTCTAGTGGGACACTCACTAGGTTGAACGCAGCACCGTTTGAAGCGCATGTAGGCAGGACATAGAATCACTAGAAAATTTTCTATGCCAGTGTCCATCTTTTATACACTCGATTAAGATTCCAAATTATAAATGTATGTGAGTGATTATTCATACCTTATGGGTATCCTCTATTTAACTTTGCATTATCGAGAGTAATAATAAATTCCACTGCATCCTCCAGTGCATTTCTTATATTTTGAAATCCACATGTTTTACATCCTCCATGTCCAAGCATTATGGTCAGCTTTGAATCTTACTGTGGCCCAACTTAAATAAATACCTTCGATGTCCATCATGGCTTGTCAAGAACTGAGTAAGGTATTAGTTTGACTCAAATTTTTTCCTATAACCCAAAATCATCCAAAAAGACGATGAAGCCTTTTTTAAGAGATCTCCCATTTCCATTCCATTACCGATTTCTTCAGCCAAGTAGTTATGCTCCGAATTGTAATTTTCACAAATTTCCACCTCATTTCAGTAGCATGCGCATACTGCCTCATTCGTCTCAATATTTCGGAACTTCCAAGTTTCTAAGGGATAACATGATTTAGTTCTATTCTACACTATTGAATACGCTCTTAATGTATAACGTAATTATAATGCAGTATTTTTAATTTACTTTAACTTCTATAGCATTTTTCTGACATTTTCTTGACTACTGTAAACTCATACTGTATCTCTAAGAGTAATTTTGCTCTTTTCAATGCTGGTAGTAGTCTATTTTCCAAAACCCTTTAGAAAACTTTCCCAATCGTATCCAACAAGCAAATACATCGGTATGATGATGGTTTTCCTAGTTTTTTGTTGGATTTTGGTTGTTAAAATCAGTTTTAATCCAAGCCTTAAGAAATTCTCCTTTCCGTAGGCAGTTAGTAAATACCGTAGGAAAACATCTCTGGCTTATCACTTATAGCCATTTTAAATGTTCAGTTTGGAATGCCGTCCAATATTGAAGATCCTTGAAGGAGTTATAGACACATCACCTGTGGGGACTATGCTCTTTCTGTCTTGAAACGTAGAGCAACTTCTCCTTCAAAATTATTTAAAAATGTCTCGTTTACTTCTTTTTATTGCCTACTTTACTGATATATTTTCCGCCTAGTGCTACGCAGTTTTTTCTCGAATTCCCCTTTTGAAATAGCCGCCATAGCCTAAGGCATTTTTTCCTAAGTCTCACTATTTCAGGATTAAGTTTCCTATTGTCCCGTTGCGTTTATCTACGGAATGCAGCATAACATGCTCTTTTTCCCAAGCCCCTCTATTTCAGGGTTCTAGCACTAATTCACTTTAATTGTATTCGATTGTCTTCTTCTAATCATTGCAACATCATATCCCAGCAAAAACTTCCATTGCCAAATAATGAGTTAAAATTCAAAACACTTTAGCAACATAACTCATTATTTTTACACGCTGATGTCATTAGAGGCAACTAGTTACCATTTATGCTTCCAAATAGAGTCTTAAATAATTTATTACTCTTATATAAATTGCATATTTATCTGCTCAATAGTTACGCAACTAGTTACGAGTACATGTAATGCAGAGAAAAGTTAACTGTTGACACAACAACGACGGGACGTCAATAATGGCGTTGCGTTAACTAACTATATGTCGTTAACAAGTTTTTGCTGGGATGCTATCCTTAGTACATCATTATATCCAAATTCTTGTCTCGACCTCTGCCTTTGAAAAAATCACCTTGTATTAAGGCATTTTTTCTAGAGTCCCGTTATTTTGGGGTTCCATCAGTAATAAAGTTTCCTATTGTTCGATTACCTTCTCCTAGACATTGCAGCATCAAATAAAAATCTAAGTGCAATAATATTATAGTGTATTTTAAGGTATGTCCGTCGATATAAAACGTTTACAAAATTCAGATAGAAATATTATTGGATCCATTTTCTCTTGTGACCATCCTATTACGCAAGAAGTTCCTTTTCTACAGAAAATATAATGTACTGGTGGTCGCTATGGGTACAGTATTCATGTTAACGCACCAATGAAATATCTTGCCAGAACTGAACTCTCAATTGTTGGGTCGACAACAGAGTCGGTTTCCTCTGCTCTAAATGTTTGAGTATCTTCAAAGTTTCCAAAAACAAGTTCCAATTGAGTAAAGTTTCCATGTTCGTACGCCCCCTAATAAATTCGCTCCTTTTACTTCATCGATGACAAAGCCAGTTTCACATTTTTTAAATGTTTTGATATCTCCTGAGTTACCTTGAACAAGTTCCAATTGGGTTAAAGATTTCAAAAGCATACGCCCCCTTACACATCTAGTCTCCGCTGATTATTTTCCGACTACGTTTCACAACATCAGCGACAGATTTGACTATTGGGAGTCCCAATTTGGAACTCCAAAACGTTTGGAGAGACTTGGCAACTATAAAGATAGTTTACTTTAATTTTGACTGTAGCGAAGTCTTCTGCGGGTTTTTTCATTGCCATATTTAGTCTAGTCTTTATTATAATCTATATTCTCGTCAATAGTTTAATATTTTGGTTGTTATTGTGCCAACAAAATTCCTTTTTCTCATGGCTCATCCTATTATTCATCTGTATCCTTTAACATATGTATTTTATAAAACATTTTCTATTGAACTAAAATAAAATTTACTAGCTGATAGAAAAATATATTTTCAACCAGCAGGCGGTATTTTATGGTGATTTGATTTCTGTTCAAATATTTGTTTCTTAGAAATAAAATAAAATATTTACACACACAAATATAAATAGATATGTAGATACTCATGCAAAACCCAAAGCATATAATTGAAATTACTTTTTAAAAACTTTATTAAAAAATAAGCAATTGTTGAGATAAAATTCTAGGAAAAAATTTTCTAACAAATGAAAATAACTTTTTTATGACAACAATAGAAGATAATAAAATAATAATATTTTTAGAGAAATATTATAGATTAAATTAGAGAAAATAAAAATATGTAAAAGAAGGGTAATAAAACTGTAACTTATGAATATTAGCTCTTGAAAGTTAAATGATATGTATATTTTTTCTTATTTTTCTTTTTTTTTCTTTTTGTAGAAGAAAATATAGTTTTAAGAAAATTTAAAAATTGTCTGTAAATATATTTTTTGTAATTAATTTATTTGTGGCAAAAAAAAATATTAGTTTCTGCAAATTTTCTATAGAAAATTGTTTGTTGTTGTGTCAACAATTTTCTAAAAAATTATTAGCAGAAAAAATTTTTCTATAGATAATTTTTAAACAAACAAGTTTTCTATAGAACATTTCTGGGGTCAACAATTTTCTACAGAACATTTTTTGTGTCAACTACAACTTTTTTTAGAAAATTTTTGTGTCAAATACAATTTTCTATAGAAAATTTTTGTGTCAACTACAATTTTCTATAGACAATTTTTGTGTCAACTACAATTTTCTATTGAAAATTTTTGTGTCAACTGCAATTTTCTATAGAAAATTTTTCTATAGAAAATTGTTTGTTTGTTGTGTCAACAATTTTTATTGAAAATTTTTTGTTTTTGTATCAACAATTTACTATAGAAAATTTTCTTATTTGTGTCAACAATTTTTTATAGAAAATTTGTTTGTGTCAATTACTTTCAATGTTTTATAGAAAATTAGTTTGTGTTAAAAATTTGCTATAGAGAATTTGATTGTGTCAACAATTTTCTATAGAAAATTTTTTGTGTCAACAATTTTCTATAGAAATTTTGTTTGTATTAACAATTTTCTATAGAAAATTTGTTTGTGTCAACAATTTTCTATAGAACATTTTTTGTGAACAATTTTCTATAGAAAATTTTTTTGTGTTAACTACTTTCTATAAAAAATTCGTTTGTGTTAACTACTTTCTATAGAAAATTTATTTGTGTTAACTACTTTCTGTAGACAATTTGTTTGTGTTAACTACTTTCTATAGAAAATTTGTTTGTGTTAACTACTTCCTATAGAAAATTTGTTTGTGTTAACTATTTTTAATAGAAAATTTTTTTGCGTTAACTACTTACTCTAGAAAATTTGTTTGTGTTAACTACTTTTAATAGAAAATTTGTTTGCGTTAACTACTTTCTCTAGAAAATTTGTTTGTGTTAAAAATTATCTATACAAAATTTGTTTGTGTTAACAAATTTCTATAGAAGATTTGTTTGTGTCAACATTTTTCTATAGAACATATTTTTGTCTTAACAAATTTCTTTAGAAATATTTTTTTGTGCCTACTAATTTCTTTAGAAATGTTGTCTGTTTATATTTTTATATTCCTTTTTTAACCTTGACAATTCATTTCTTATTATTTCATTTGACATTTCAAACACCTGCTCTCGCTCTCTTACTTTAAATGTCTCGTCGTCTTTTCTTATTAAAGAACAAATAAGACTCCCAAAATCTACAATTAACTTTAGCAAACAATTACATTGTCTACTCGCATAAATTTTTGATTAATGATACTTCAAATACAAAAATTATTTTCACGTTTCTTTTTATCCTTCAATTCCACGAAAGTATTGTTCTTTATTTAGTAATCTTTTGTGTGTAAGGTGAAAAAATTCTTCAGGAGCTTGTTTAATAGGAATTTTGGATGAGTTACTTAGGCGTATAAAAAATGAGATGGATGGAGATGTCTATAAAATTTTTACTACTACCTTGACTACAATTAAATATGAAATCTGACAAACATTTTTAGCTGAAATTGTACATTTTAGTTCTATAACTTTTTGTGTTGTCATAGACATCAGCGGCAGGTGGGCGCAAAAGTTTAAGAAGAATAATATAAAAGTAAACAAGTCAAAATGTGAAAGTCATTAAAGTAATACAGCAGTTTTTTTAACAATTTGATATTATAAATTGTAGTTGGAGATGAATATATTTCAGGAGAATATTCATATTTATTTTAGTATTTATTAATCAAATTATAATAAGCATTTAATTAAGTTAGATAAAGGCAACATCAAATATTATTTGTAGTTGATTAATCAACAATAAATTATATTTAACTATTAAATTTCCAAGAAATTATTGAATTTATTAACTATAATCAAAATTATTTCAAATGTCAGCACATTATTAGTTATGTAGCTGCTGCATGAATAGTTCAATTTATTTAAAATATTTTAAACAGTATTTTTTTTTTTTTTTTTTTGCAATAAACATTAAATTCATTTATTTCTAAGTAAATTTAAATTTAATTTTTGAACAATATTTTTTCTATAAACAATATTTTTTTCTCCAAATATTTATATAAATAATAATTATTTTCTAAAAATTTTAAACATTTTACCAGAAATTTCCAAATGTTTGTAAACAAAAAAGTAAATGTTTAAACTAATAAAAATTTTTAATAAAATAATCATGATATGTCTGCGAAAATCTAAACATTTTAAAAACTATTTGCTCTCAATTCTGATCCATTATATACAGAAAAAATATTTACGAGAGAATTTCAATTAAATTATTAATCAGAATTTTAAAATTATTTCAAATATTTTTATAACCAAATAAATTACTCAAAATCAAAGTATTCTAACAAATTAAATTCAAATTTACATAGAAAAATCTAAAATTCAATTTCAATTCAATAATAAATATTAAATTATTTTATTAATTGATATTCAACCTCTGAAAAAAATTGTATATTTCAATTCATCAAATTATCACTTATTTATTATTTTTAAAAAAGTAATTGGGATAGTTTTTATCTTTGATAAATTGTTTAATAGACCATATTTTTTCTGTACAGTTTGTAATGCTATTATACACTGAAAAAATATTCTCAAGTTAAAAACTATTCCAATTACGTTTTTAATTGTATTAATTACTCAAGTGCTCAAAATAAAAATTTTTAAATATTTTTTTATTTTTTGATTTGATTATTTTTTTTTAATAGTATTAATTAATAAATTAATCAATTCAAAATAAAAATAAGTGATAATTTATATACAATATATATAGAATATACAATTTTTTAATCAGCATGTTTATAGAATCTAACACGGATTGTTTTTACAAAATTTTCACAACAAAATCAATAAATTTGGGTTTATGTATTCCATTTATGTTTATGAAATCCAATATTTACAAAATGTAAATATTTTCGTCCACAGTTTATAAGAATTTCAAAACAACGTTTAAAATCGTTCATTATTTATTTAAAAACATACACAGAGAAAACAGATTCGTTATGGCAACCGAATTTATTGCCAATCGTTTGTATTGTATATGTTGGGTTGTAGGAACTATCGTGTAATTCGATTGTAATAACTGAATATATTTGGTACACGTAACCGTTCATTAAAAAAGAAAAAGTGACTATTGTGAATTAAAATTTTAATAATCTGACTTTTATAATATCTCTTTTATTAACAAAACACATACATTTATATACGTATATAGACAGACAGATACAAAAGAATATTTAACATTTTGAACAAAAACACAATTTAAAAAATTATACAACCAAATGCACAATATTACATAATATCTATGGACAATTTTTTGTACTTAGCTTTATTTTTTTTTTTTTTTTTTTTTGCACCTTCGGTTTCCAGATTTCTACAGATTTTTAACTTGGCGGGCTTAATATTGCCCCTGAAATGTTTTTAAAATATTCGCCAGATTCCTTACAAATTTCTAAATATTGCTGCAAGAATCATATAAATATATGAAGCTGTTAAAAAGTTATATCAATCTAAAGTTGGAACTTTAAAAAAATTTTACATTTTTTTTTTTTTTTTTTTTCAAAAAGGTGGCAATATTTATTCAGTGATAAAATTTGTTTTTTGTTCTGGGCTTTATCATTTTTTTAATATTTTCAAAAGAAATCTTAATGTAAATGCATGTAAAGTAAATTTGGAGGATTTTGGGATAAAGGTCTGCCCGCAAGCCCTATCCAAATTTTGTCAATTTTGAAAAATTTTTTTTTTTTCTTTTTTGTTATGCTCTCAAATCGCAAAGCTGGGATCGACTTAAAATTATTTTAGTTTTTTAGCCCTATATATAAGGTATACATCCAAAAAGTATTTTCTGACGGAATGAAAAAGGTCAATTTTTGAAGCAAGCTTTCCCCGAACTAGAATTTTGGGTATTTTGGAAAAGAAATATTGTACTAAAATTTCACAATGATAGTGTAACGGTTCAAGCTTCTTCATGCCCTATCTCTTAAAAGACAACGCTACCTATTCTTCCGACCGTGCTCAGGGTTTGGGGTGGTGTTCTTGTCTTCTTAAGACATAGGCTAAGAACCTATCATTAAATTTAAAAAGGTAGCTTTAAAGACCTGAATATCAACTAATTAAAGAAAAAAATAAAAAAAAATAATAATAACCTGATTTGAACTAATTGTCAAAAGAAGATGGTGACATTTCTTCTTTCTCTTTTACCCTCCCAACCAATCTATTTAACTGTAAAATATTATTTAAATAGCCCTAATATGATTCACTAACTATATCAGATTAACTGTTCGTAAAATTAAGAAAAAAAAATTAAAGAAACATATTTAACTTATTTGGAGTCAAAAAAATATTTAAAATAAATAACATTTTGTTTATTTAACAAAAAAAAAAAAATATATCAATATTCAAAACAAAAAAAAATATTGTTACACAGTGTATTTATGTATATGTATGTTTGTTTATATAGTATAAAATTTTTCAAATTCAAAAGAAAAAATTTATTAACTTTTTGTTAATTTAAAATAGGGGTTGAAATGAATGTTACTAACATAATTTTAACATTATGTTAATATTTAAATTTATTTATTTATTTTTTTTTTTTTTTTTTAAATTTGAATTTGATTTTATTTTTTTTATAAATAAAATAAGGTTTTTATAAATAAATAAATAATGAATTCAATAATAAGTTCATCCGTAAAGCTTACCAAAATATGACGAAGAGACCAGCAGGCCTGTTGTCCTTTTCATTTTTGATTTTCCGCAACGTTGATTTTTTTTATATTTTAAATTACTTTATAATATTTATAAAAATTTGTATTAGTGTAATTGTAATTTTTGTAAGTATATATGCATTTAGTGTTAAAGTGTAATATGATTATAAGTGTAAAATGTGTAAAAGTGTAATATGTATATAATTGTATTTACATTTTTTTTTTACATTATATTAAAATTTTATAAAAAAAAAATGTAAGTTAAGTTAATTTTAAGCAAAATTAAAGTTAAATTAAGGTATTTTAATAAAATTTAAAGTGAAAAGTTTAAATTTTTGTTAAATTAGTTTTAAGATAGATGATATTTAGTTAAAATGAATAGATTTAAGTTAAAATTTAAATTAGTTTTAAGTCAAATTAATATAATTGTTTTCAAAATTAGATCAGGTTTCGTGATATGAGATTAGTTTAAAACTGGAAGGATTATTTTTGATGATTAGGTGGATTTAAGAAGCAATTTTAGATAAGTAACAGTACAGATAGTTTTATGGTATCGTAATATTCAGGTAAGATGTTAAATTTTTGGTTTTTAGGATTAACGGAGATAAAAGGTTAAACTAGTTTCAGGTTATTCACCTCTTGATGTTAACGTTTTGATAAAACTTAGCAAATTTTCTGATTGTTGATAAATTGCAGAATTTGATATAGAACAATTGCATTCGATGGATATACTTTTAAATCCCTTCTGTTGTTCGGATTTACAACTTTTTATAGAACTCAACACTAAATATATAATTAACATCCTAATTAGTTACAAATATATTAAAATATAACATCATTCTTCTTACCCCAAATTCACTTATGATTCCTCTCTTTCAATCTAATTATATTGTAGATCTCCAAAAAAAATTTAATGATTTCCTTTCCAGTTAATATATTTGTAATTCTACTGCGTATACTTATTTATGTATTTACCGTATGAAAATTTTTATTGAATGAAAAAAAATTTGATTTGAATGAAAATTTTTAATACAAAATTTTTATAACGTATACGTTTAAAAAAAAAATATATTTGTTAAGTATTATTTTTCAAGTAATAACCTTTCCAATGATATCAAATACTTGCATAAATACTTTACACAATCGTTTAAAAACTAACTAAAATTATATTATTAAAAAAAAAAACACGTGTTTTTTGAATAATGCACTAAAAATAAGGTGAAAATTTATTTCGACCCGAATATCTCTTAAGCTAAAAGAGGACTATCAATATATAAAATTTCTTTTCTGTCATATCATAAATGAATTTTTGACGATTTATTAAAAAGAATTACATACCCGAGATGGGCAACTTTTGAGGGTCACCCACTTCCCCTCTAACTCGCTAGGGACCTGTACTCCTCCAAATCAACTCGAAAATACCTCAACTCTGACCATGTGAAATTTTATTGAGATACCACTAACGGTTCTTTAGTTACTGAATTATTTCCAAAAAAAATTGCGTTTTGGAACCACTGTGTGACATTAAGGATCTTTGAATCCTTTTGCTTAAAAAAGCAGTTATTTAAATGTGAGAACTAAAACATTAATTTCACATCAAAAAGTACTCCTAAATCTGTTAACTGTACAAAAACTATTAACTGTACTCAACTCAACACCACCAAGATTACAAGCAAATATATTCTGAGTACGTGTATAATAAACCATGTGTTTGCATTTTTTGAAGTTTAATTCCATTAATAAAAAGTAGGAATAGGATCGGACCAAGATGATTACCTTGAGGAACCCCATATATAGCATTTATGTATTCGAATTTACAGTTATGATACTAAACGCATTTTTTTTATAGGAGTAGATCCATTTTAGAAGAATTTCGCTGAAGCGGTTAAATTTACTTTAGATCTCCTTCCAGATTTATGGATTGGAATTATAAATTAAAGTTTTCATAACAATGGTAAATAGCCATACTTAAGTGAATTGTTAAATAAATAAGTTAGCGGGTTTGATAACATTTCAGCACAATTTCTCAAGATGATGCTAGGAATGCCATCTGGACCAGAATTGGTCAAAATTTTTATATTTCTTAAATTTTTTAGGACTAAGTTAGAATCCAGGAATGGTATATTTATCGAAAAAACTTTTTGAATATGATTTGGAATAATCATTTCATTAATTGTTTTGGAGAAATACGTTGATGCAAAGAAGCCTGCAAAAACGTTGGAAATATCTGCATGAATTCCATTCATTATACCCTTCACCAAAGGTGTAAAGGGTATATATAAGTTTGTCATTCCGTTTGTAATTCCCACAATTTTCGTCGGAGAGCAAAAAAGTTTACATCTTCGGGATCCTTGTAAGAAATGATGACGATAGGACCATGTCCGTCCGTCCGTGTGTCGGTTGAAATGGCGTTTATGAAGCCCACCGATAACTGACATATATAATATATATATTAAACGATCGGAAATGCTTTCGAGAATTTTGCTATTGGAATTCAGCAAGATCGGTTTATACAATGCGGAGATATGTTAAAAAAAACTGTTTTTAGAACCGGTTTTCCAGTTTCTGAAGCCTCTGTATATACTAGGGACTTCGTTTTTACAAAGAAGTCTCGGACATTTTTTTCTGAAGTTTTGTTCTGAAAATATGAAATAAATCGGTTCAATAATAACTGAGATATCGGACAAAACGCATTTTTTATTTTTTTGAAGTCCTGGTTTAAGCTATAGATTTCTATTTTTATACAGATCGGTCACAAATATTTTTTTTAAAATTTCGGTTTTTGGAATCAGCAGGATCGGTTTATAAATGGCGGAGATATGCTTTAAAAACCGGTTTTTGGAACCGGTTTTTCAGTTTCTGAAGCCTCTGCATATACCAGGGACTTCGAATTTTTAAAGGGGGCTCGGAAATTATTTTCTGAATTTTTGTTCTGAAAAAATGAAATAAATCGGTTCAGTAATAACTGAGATATCGGGGAAAACGATTTTTTTATTTTTGAAGCCCTTGTTCAAGCTACAGATTTTTATTTTTATATTGATCAGTCATAAATGTTTTTATAAAATTTCGTTTTTTTTTTAATAAACCAAATTCGTTCATAATCAACAGAGTTATGGCCCAAAAACAAATCTGTTAAGAATATAAATACACATACAAACATGTATATTAAGCATTGTAATGACTATTAGTGACGTTTTTTTGTTTTTTGTATAGACAAGTAGTTTAGTTAGAAACAGCAGTCATATAATGAATAACAGTGTTGTTGTTATTTGTATATGCAGTCTGTACAAAAATAAATAGATATGGAATTGTTGTTGTTTATTTTTTAAAACTAAAACATATATGTTAAGAATATACATAAATACATACACAAACATGTATATTAAGCATTGTAATGACTATTAGTGACGTTTTTGCCTATAAGACAAGTAGTTTAGTTAGCAACAGAAGTAATATAATGAATAACATTGTTGTTGTTGTTCTTTGTATATGCAGTCAGTTTGTATATACACACATAAAAAAATAAATAAATATGGAATTGTTGTTGTTTATTTTTTAAAAGCAAAGCCTGCTATGATTGTTTTTTTTTTTCATATTCAAATTTTCGTAGTTTGAAAAAAATTTAGATTTAAATATGTGAAAATATGCAAGCATACGTTAAGGCGAAAATTTTTTTATTTGTCGGTAATATGGTAATATGATGTCGATAAAATGGTAATATGGTGAAGGGTATCAAAGATTCGGCACAGCCGAATCTTTTTTCAATTTCATTTTTATTGTAGTTTTACCTTTCGAGTTGACGAAATTATAGAAGAATTTAGGATTTCTCCTAATTTTGGATTTCACCTTAAACAAATATGAATCGTAGCATCTTTCACTTTCCATATTGAACTTATTTTTTGCAATCAAGTAACGACAATGATAGGTGGGATTTTTCGTAATTTTAAATTGTTTTAAAAGACGATTTTTACGTTTTTTCAGTCATCTTAATGTGGGAGAGTTCCAGGGTGAACCACAATGCGTTTTACTTTTACTTATTGGAACAGACTCATTATCAAAATTACTGCCGTCATTGTTAAAGGTTAAAACTTCATACCAGTTGACATTTGATAATAATTCATTAAATTTATCAAAATTCTTTTTCTTGTAGCAGTATGTGGGAGTTGAATACCAATTATTTGAGTCATTATAACAATTATTGGATTGTGCCGATCCTCCGTATAACTTAAAGGATCTTTTATACACTCAAAAAAGTTTAAAAGTTATTTCACAAAGGAAATAATTTTTTAACTTTTTATATACGTTGTTAAAAAAATGGGTATCTGCGCTCCATGTTAGAAATTTCAAATCTGGCGATTAGTAAAATGCAGAAAATAATTTAATTCACATCAAGATGTTACAAAAATGGAATTCGAGTTCCGTTTAGTATTTAAGTTAATCATATTATCTTTTAAGTTTTTACTTTTTGAGTAAAATATTTACATCTTTTTAATTTGAAGTTCTTGTACTAAACATTAACTTAACAATTGTTTATTTCCTAAATCTTTTCAAACAATTAATCTATTAATACTATTTAATCCCCACATTAGTCACTATGATTTATTATTAAATATTTAGTATTTCATCAATAAAATTATTATCTCTATGAATACTAAGTAATTCAAATTTAAACCACAAATTTTTTTAGCGATTTTTTCTTTTTATAATATAAATACAGTTTTTTTTTCAAGAATCTTCTTATTTCAATTTGAAGTGACATTAGAGTTTTTTTATAATTTCAAAAGATTTATTATTGTACGAGATTTTTTTCAATGCGGTTGTTGAAAAATAATACAAAAAAGAAAAGAAATACAAGTGATTTTAATGCAATATCTTTTTTAGTTTTCTTTTTATATATTTTAAGCACAAAAGTGATATAAAAAATGTAAGAAGGATGTTATAAGAAACAGCCTTAAGAATGGGAAAAGGAGTAAGTAAATTTAGTAAGGTAAACGTTTGGTAACACAAACATTTTTAAAACAAAAATAAATATATAAAAAAAATTGTTTGGTTTATAAGGATTGAAAAGTTATTTTATTTTTTGACACAAAAAACATTATAGCAGTCTGGTTCCCAAATATATATTTATCTTGGTCATGTCATAGATAATTTCCCTTTAGGGTAGTAAAAATTCGTTTTTATTTCTTATTTCTTTGTTTGATGTTTTTGCATTTTTCAAACATTTTTTTTTTTTTTTTTATTTTTGGCTAAAAACAAAAAAAGTTTCTTTCATCGTATTTATTGGTGTCGTAAATCATGTTTTTTTATTCTTTACGATATCTTTTTCTTCTTTGGTTTATATTGGTATTAAAGAAGGATTTCTTCTTATGTATATTTTAATATTAAATTGTTTAGTTTTTATTTTATTTTTTAGTAAAATGTTTGAATATAAATAATACTTGGAAATACTGTAGCAAAACTGTAAATTGTTTATCATTTTTTTTTTTTTTAAATTTGTTTACAAATAATTGTTTAAATATTGGATTATAATTTCCAGAAATTCAGCAAAAAGAAGATTTACATTTAATTTCAAATTTGTTTATCCTACGACAGATTAAAGGACATTTAAGGGATTTAAACTTTTTAGGGGAGTTTATGTTAAATATTGAGCTAAATTGCTATAGTAATTTTGTTGCTAAAATTTTCTATAGAAATTGATGTAATTTTGACATAAAAATTTTCTATAGAAATTCATGAAATTTTGAGACAAAACTTTCTAGAGAAAATTTTGCAATTTTGAGACAAAATTTGTAATTTCAAATTGTGTAATTTTGAGAAAAAATGTTCCATAGAAAATTGTGTAACTTTGAGACAAAATTTTCTATAGAAAATTGTGGAATTTTAAGACAAAAATTCTATAGAAAATTGTGTAATTTTGAGACAAAATTTTCTATAGAAAATTGTGTAATTTGGGACAAAATTTTCAATAGAAATTCATGAAATTTTGAAACAAAATTTTCTATAGAAATTCATGAAATTTTGAGACAAAATTTCCTATAGAAAATTGTGTAATTTTGAGACAAAACTTTTTAGAGAAAATGTTGCAATTTTGAGACAAATTTTGAGATAAAATTTTCTAGAGAAAATTGTGTAATTTTGAGAAAAATTTTTCTGTAGAATATTGTATAATTTTGAGAAATAATCTTCTATAGAAAATTGTGTAATTTTAAGACAAAATTTTTTATAGAAACTTGGTGTAATTTTGATGACAAAATTTTCTATAGAAAATTGTTTAATTTCGAGGCATAATTTTCTATAGAAAATTGTGTAATTTTGAGAAAAAAGTTCTATAGAAAATTGTGTAATTTTGAGATAAACTTTTCTATAGAAAATTGTGTAATTTTGAGATAAAATTTTCTATAGAAAATTTTGTAATTTTGAGACAAAATTTTCTATAGAAAATTGTGTAATTTTGAGACAAATTTTTCTATAGAAACTTGGTGTAATCTTGATGGCAAAATTTTCAATAGAAAATTGTGTAATTTTGATGCAAGATTTTCAATAGAAAATTGTGTAATTTTGAGAAAAAAATTTCTATAGAAAATTGTGTAATTTTGAGACAAATTATAGAAATTTTCTATACAAAATTGTGCAATTTATATCCATTAAGTGCTTTCTTCCTATTTATTTTTATCCATTTTATGTTCTATTGAAAATTAAATAAATTGTCTTAAATTACTTTAAATTTTTAAACAAATTCCATATTTAACTCTTAAACAATTTTCCAGCAAAAACATTCTAAAAATACAATTTTAAATAAACAAATTTAATACAATTTGTGTACAATACATTGACGATAAAACTATTTGAATTCATAGAACTCAAAAACCATATTACATGTTTAAACACTTTGATGGTTATTTATTTATTATTTGCAAAATAGTCTAAAGTAAATGGAAAATAAAAACAAAATTGAAAATATTTACAGAAAAAAATACAGAAAATAAATAAATGAAACGAATCAAACTAAAAAAAAAAAAATAAAAATATTATATTTTTGCGTGTCTAAGGAAATAAGAAATTTTCATCCACAAAAAATAAAAAGAAATACAGAAATAAAAATCAAAAAAATTTAGCTTATTTTTAAAACCAAAAGGGTAAAAGAATAAAGTTTCCTTTTCTATCGAAAATAAAACAACTTAACACAAATGTTTTAGGCATAAATATTACAAGACTAACGAAATTGAAAAAAAAGAATTTTACTGCTAAAAACTTTAACAAGACTTTTGAAGAAATCAACATTAAAATCAGTAAAAATAGAACAAAATTAAATCGATTTTTTCCACATTGAATGGCAAAATAGAACTGGAAAGGAAATTAAACAAAATGAAGTAAAATAGGGTCGCTTCTTTGTGATTAAAGTTAAAGGACACCATTATAGAAAGTTTTTAATATGACGTTTGTAAAAAATAACCCATCAAGATTTTCCGGATGAATTTTCTACATACAATTTTAACTCAAAATTACATAATCTTCTATTAAAAATTTTGATATAAAATTACACAATTTTGTAACAATTTAAAATTGTGCCTCGAAACTACACAATTTTTCGTAGTAAAATTACACAACTTTTTATTGATGATTTTGTCCTAAATTTATACAATATTCCATAAAAAATTGTGTCTTAAATTTACCCAATTTTCTATATAAAATTTTGTCTTAAATTTACATAATTTTCTATATAAAATTTTTCTTAAATTTACCCAATTTTCTATATAAAATTTTGTCTTAAATTTACATAATTTTCTATAGAAAATTTTTCTTAAATTTACACAATTTTCTATAGAAAATTTTGTCAATATTTCATATAAAATTTTGTCTTAAATTTACACATTTTTTATAGAAAATTTTTCTTAAATTTTCACAATTTTTTATATAAAATTTTGTCATAAATTTACACAATTTTCTACAGAACATTTTGTCTTAAATTTACACAATTTTATATAGTAAATTACATAATTTTCTATAGAAAATTTTGTAACAAAATTACACAATTTTCTATAGAAAATTTTGCCAAGAAAATTACAGAATTTTCTATAGAAAATTTTGCCAAGAAAATAACTCAATTTTTTATAGAAAATTTTGTCAAGAAAATTACAAAATTTTCCAACAAAATTACACAATTTTCTATAGAAAATTTTCCAATAAAATTACACAATTTTCTATAGAAAATTTTGTCTCAAACCTACACGATTTTCTAAAAAAAAAAATGTCTCGAAATTACGCAATTGTCTAAGAAAATTTTTTCTTGAAATTACACAATTTTCTATAGAAAATTTTGTCTCAAAATTACACAATTTTCTATGGAATATTTTGCAATAAAATTACACAATTTTCTATAGAAAATTTTGTCTTAAAATTACACAATTTTCTGTAACAAATTTCGTCTTAAAATTATACAATTTTCTATAACAAATTTTGTCTTAAAAGTTCATAATTTTTTAAAGATTTTATCTTTAAATCACACAATTTTCTATAGAACATTCTGTTTTAAAATTACATAATTTTGTATAGAAAATTTTGTCTTAAAGTTACAGAATTTTCTTTAGAAAATTTTTTCTTGAAATTAACAATTTTCTATGGAAAATTTTTTCTTAAAATTACACAACTTTGTCATAAAATTACACAATTTTCTATAGAAAATTTTGTCAAGAAAATTACACTATTTTCTATAGACGAAAAAGTTTGTTGAGTTTTCTACATACAAACATATAAATCTATGATTGTATATGTATCACATACGCATCATCACAGTCAAAACATTAAAGTTTAGACACAAAGTAAAAATCCCATTAATTTTTATTTTGTCTGCCTTTAAGTCTGCCTTTCTAATCCTGAACAAAAAAATTCAATTTGTTTTCATACATTCAAAAGCAAAACTAAAACAGAAACCAATTTCAAAAAAAACTGCCATTTACATTGTTTCACCAGTATAATGATCGATTTTCAATGTATGAACTCGTCGTCAACATAAATATATATATTTTGTTTTTCTTTGTCTTCAGTAACAAAAGTAAACAGAGGAGTCACCCACAGAGCTATTAGTGGCCTCCCAATGTAGCAAGTTTTATTAAGGAGAAGTTTTGTTCCTTTTTTGCGTTTTATTTAAAGCAGAATTTAATGTTTAAGGTTTTCATATGTTGTGTCTGTCCTTGGTGAACTTATTTATGCGTAAAATATTTATAAAAAATAAAATTTTTATTTTATTTACATACATTTTGCTTTAATTTTCTTCTACATTTAATATTTCATAATTATCTAAATAAACATTTTTGTAAAAAGAAAAAACATATTGGGCCCTGGGGAGTTTGTTTAATTTTAATATTTTTACTGTTAAAATATGTTTACTTTAGTCATGTGTAGGATAATTAAATATTTCATGAAAAAAAAAAAATATGCATATTTTAGAGGGAAACACATTAGACAGATTTAAATTTAAGTCTGTAAATTCTCTATAGAAAATTTCTAATTAAATTTATTTATTTTTTTTAAATCACAGTGTTTCCAATTTATGAACTTTTCAGTATCCTAAAATAATTGTATTGTACTCGTTTCATTATTTTTCATATTTAATGTTAAAATCCCTAAAAAAATAACAGTTTTCTTTTTAAATGACAAAAACATATTTTTTCGCTGCTGTGATTTAAAATATTTACTTTGAATTCCTTTCATATATATTTTTTTTTTAAATGTTAAAAAAAATGTATTCTTTTTCAGACAAAGACACACACTGTTTTACAGATTTTTTCCAACATATATGATGTTCTCCTGTGCATTATTGCAGCACTTAAGCAATCACAGTCAACTAAAATAATAACAAATAAATTCAAGTTTGTTAAACAATATTTTTGAACGACAAAAAATATCTGCTTCATTAAAATGACAAAGTCGCCAACTGTGGGAACATGCTGCACAGTCATAACATAAGAACATTAAATTGTATGTTTTCAATTTATATGTACGATATAGAATTTCCTTATGTACACATTTATATTCAATGAACAAATTCTCTTCTTCTACACAACTTCTCCTAAAATGGCGTCACCATTTTAGTTAGTTAGTAAAAAAAAAAGGAAATAAAATTGAAATTCATCACTAAAAGCAATGCTTTTAAATACTATGGTGCCCAAGATATTTACTCCCACTCTTTCTTTTCTAAGTGTTTACAAAAAAGTGACCTAAACTCTCAGCTAATTAAGCTAAAAAAAATTGTCTTAAAAATTACACAATTTTCTTTAGACGTTTTTTTTTAATTTCGTCTTAATATAAAGACAATTTTCTATAGAAAATTTTGTCTTAATATAAAGACAATTTTCTATAGAAAATTTTGTCTTAATATAAAGACAATTTTCTGTAGAAAATTTTGTCTTAATATAAAGACAATTTTCTATTGAAAATTTTGTCTTAGTATAAAGAAAATTTTAAATAGAAAATTTTGTCTTAATATAAAGACAATTTCCTAAAGAAAATTTTGTCTTAATATAAAGACAATTTTATATAGAAAATTGTGACTTAATATAAAGACAATTTTATAAAGAAAATTGTGTCTTAATATAAAGAAAATATAAAGAAAATTTTGTCTTAAATTTCGTCTTAATATAAAGACAATTTTCTATAGAAAATTTCGTCTTAATTTAAAGACAATTTGCTATAGAAAATTTGTCTTAATATAAAGACAATTTTATAGAAAAGTTTGTCTTAATATTTTCTCTTTATACAAGATGACAATTTTCTACAGAGAATTTTGCCTTAATATAAAGACAATTTTATATACAAGATTTTGTCTAAACATAAAAACAACTTTCTATAAAAAATTTTGTCTTAATATAAGGACAATTTTCTAGAGAAAAGTTTGTCTTAATATAAAGACCAATTTCTATAGAAAATTGTGTCTTAATATAAAGATAATTTTCTAAAGTAAATTATGTCTTAGTATAAAGACAATTTTCTATATAAAATTTTGTCATAATATAAACACAATTTTCTATAAAAAATTTTGTTTTAATATAAAGACAATTTTCTATAGAAAGTTTTTTCTTAATATAAAGGCAATTTTCTATAGAAAATTTTGTCTTAATATAAACACAATTTTCTATAAAAAATTTTGTTTTAATATAAAGACAATTTTCTATAGAAAGTTTTTTCTTAATATAAAGGCAATTTTCTATAGAAAATTTTGTCTTAATATAGAGACAATTTTCTATAGAAAATTTTGTCTTAATATAAAGACAATTTTCTGTAGAAAATTTTGTCTTAATATAAAGACAAATTTTCTATAGAAAATTTTGTCTTAATATAAAGACAATTTTCTATAGAAAATTTTGTCTTAATATAAAGACAATTATCTATAGAAAATTATGTCTTAATATAAAGACAATTTTCTATAGAAAATTTTGTCTTAATATAAAGACAATTTTCTATAGAAAATTTTGTCTTAATATAAAGACAATTTTTTATAGAAAATTTTGTCTTAATATAAAGGCAATTTTCTGTAGAAAATTTTGTCTTAATATAAAGACAAATTTTGTATAGAAAATTTTGTCTTAATATAAAGACAATTTTCTATAGAAAATTTTGTCTTAGTATAAAGACAATTTTCTATAGAAAATTCTGTCTTTGTATAAAGACAATTTTCTATAGAAAATTTTGTCTTAGTATAAAGACAATTTTCTATAGAAAATTTTGTCTTAATATAAAGACACTTTTCTATAGAAAATTTTGTCTTAATATAAAGACAATTTTCTATAGAAAATTTTGTCTTAATATAAAGACAATTTTCTATTGAAAATTTTGTCTTAGTATAAAGAAAATTTTAAATAGAAAATTTTGTCTTAATATAAAGACAATTTCCTAAAGAAAATTTTGTCTTAATATAAAGACAATTTTATATAGAAAATTGTGTCTTAATATAAAGACAATTTTATAAAGAAAATTGTGTCTTATTATAAAGAAAATATAAAGAAAATTTTGTCTTAAATTTCGTCTTAATATAAAGACAATTTTCTATAGAAAATTTCGTCTTAATTTAAAGACAATTTTATAGAAAAGTTTGTCTTAATATAAAGACCAGTTTCTACAGAAAATTTTGGTTTAATATAAAGACAATTTCTTATAGAAAATTTTGTCTTAATCAAGGACCGTAATGATTATGAGTTTTAAAATAAAAATCAACAAATAATCATTATTTTTTGATTTTAATTTTTTCGCTCAACTTTTACTGATTATTTTTGATTTTTATTTCTTTTACTCAACTCGTAATGATTATTTTTTTTTTTTTGCTCAACTCATAATGATTATTTTTGATTTTTATTTATTTTTTTTTTTTTTTTTTGCTCACAATATAAAACAACATGAGAAATTTAACTATTATCTAGTAAAAAATGTTCATTAAGTAAAAGCTTTATTTATTGCAAATAATTTTATTTTTAATAAAAAAATTTATTTTTAATAAAAAAAATTATTTTTAATAAAACAAAAAATGAAATTTTAGAAAAAAAATCGAATTTTATAAAAAAAATTTGATTTTTTTTAAATCTGATGAAAAATAGATCATCACACTTGCCTTTTAGTAAATAAATCTAATTTACGATGAGAAATCTTTTTTATTAAAAGTTGCGTAAATTGCGTGAGCAAAAAAAGTAAAAATCAAAAATAATCATTGTGAGTTGAGCGAAAAAATAGAAGTCAAAAATAATCATTAATATTGATTTTTTTCATAAAAATCAAAAAAATAAAAATCATTCCGGATTCCGATAGAACCTGTTCTGAAGATTACATTTCTGTATTTAACACTTTTATCCAGTTGTTCCTTGTATCTGATTTTTTCGTTTAAAATTTCAAGAATAATGATTATTTTCTGTCCCTGGTCTTAATACAAAGACTGTTTTCTATAGATATTTTTCTCTCAATATGAAACAATTTCGATAGAAAATTTCGTTTCAAAATTAAACACTTCGCTATAGACAATTTAGTACCAATAAAGAAAAATTGGTTACTTTCTAAACATTGCGTGGAATTTTATCATTTTATGTATGTTGAATACTTTCATCTACAATGTTGTCCATATGTGTAAAGAAAAATCTATCTCTCCCTCTCCATCCATATCATTTTATACGTAATTTTTTCAAAAGCTATTTCCTCTAAAAGAATGTGAGAAATTCTATTCCATTTCACAAGTGTATTTTTGAATTCGTCCTTAGTTCACTAGCTTTTCTCATAGGCAAGGAGGTGGTAGAGGGAATCTAGAGGGAGACTTTAAATAAACAAAATTTTAGCAACCTAGTTTTTTATTACTTTATCCATTCTTTATTTTTAAACCTCTCAGTCTCTTTCTCTCTCTCTTTGTCCTTCTAACATATTTCTGTAAGTATTTCTTTTATACTTTCTTTATAGTCACGAGGGGCCAGCTAAATGTGTTTGTTTTTATGGTGAACTTTTCTTCTTTTTTTTACTACTTTTACTTTAATACTAAAAGAATTTTTAAAGGGGGTGTTGTAGTGCTACTTATGAGAAAGAGGCATTTGTCGTCTTTATATTGGGGAGGACTGCGATAAAAAAAAGTTTTGCATTAAAAATAGCAAAAATAATGAAATGAAAAAAAATTTCACACGCAAATTTAATTGATCGAAATTATATAAAATGTTATATGAATGAGTCTGTGTGTGTAATACACGCTGTGTATGTATGTGTGTTAAATAAAGGTTAAGTGTAGGAATTTTATAAAATATTTGAGGATACATACTAAAAGGAAGATTAATTAATTAAAAAATTATCTTGACAAATATTTAAATCATAAAATTCTACAAATTTACCAACGAAGATTTTAATCTTGGTACTAACATTGATTTTAAGACAAACTTTTACGTAGTAAAATAAGTTTGAGACAATATTTTATAAAGAAAATTAAATTTGATATGAAATTTTCCATAAAAATAAGATTGGGAAATTTTTTTTAAAAAAAGTCGAATTTATGACAAAATCTTTTATAGATAATTGAGTTGGTGACGTAAATTTTTATTGAAGATGAAGTTTGTGGCAAAGCTTTTTTATGGAAAATTGAGCTTGGGACTAAATTTTTTATAAAATATTACTTTCTTACTAAAAATATAGATTTTGTGACAAAATTTTCTACAAAAAATTTAGTTTTTGAATTTGTCCCAAACTGAGTTTGAGACACGTTTTCAATTGGAAATTGAGTTGGTAAAAAATTTTTCTATAGAAAACTGAGTCTGTGTCGAGAATTTTCTATAAAAAAATTAATTAGTGTCAATTTACTTTTTTGCAAAATTTGTCATACAAAATTGAGTTTGGGACAGAAATTTGTATGGAAAATTAAGTCTGTGACAAAATTTTCTATGAAAAACTGAGTTTGGGACACATTTTTCTATAGAAAATGAAATCGATTAAAAAATATTCCATTAAAAATAAAGTTTGGGACATAATTTTCTACAGAAAATTAGGTTTGTGACAAAAGATTTCATTCAAAAAAGAATTTGGGACATATTTGTCTATAGAAAATTGGGTTTATAGTAAAATTTTCTATTGAAAATTGAGTTTGTGACAAAACTCTCTATGAAAAATTGAGTTTAAGACAAACATTTCTATCGAAGAATGAGTTTGTTTTTAAGTAGTTGAGTTTGTGACAAAATTTCCTATAGTACATCGAATTTGTGACAAAATATTTTATAGAAAATTAAGCATGCAGACAATTTTGTATAAAAAATTTCAATTTCTATTTCAAACTTTTTAGAATAATGTTTTTTGGGACAAAATTTTCTATATATAATTTAATTAGGACACTACTTTCAATAGAAAATTAAATTTTAAGACACATTTCTCTATATAAAATTCACTTTGGAACCAAATTTTCCATATAAAATTAAATTTGGCACAAATTTTTCTGTATAAAAATACATTTGGGATAAAATTTTCTTTATAAAATTCTATTAAGTACATAGCACATTATATATAAATCAATTTGGGACAACATTTTTTACACAAATTTCCATTTGGGACTAAATTTTCTGCATAAAAATCAATTTTCCATAAAAAGATATTAATTTTGAAAAAAATTGTCTATAGAAAATTAAATTTGGAAAGACAGTTTCTATTGAATGTTAAATTTAGAACACAAAATTTCCCATAGGAAATTCAATTTCTAAAAGTTTCCTATAAAAAAATTCAATTTGGGACAAAATTTTCTATCAAAATATTTAATTTGGTCGAACCATTTTCAATAAAAAATTCAATTTGAAATAGAATTTTAAATAAAAATTTCAATATTTGAAATTTTCTATAGAAAATTAAATTTTGGACACAATTTTGCATGGAGAATTCTATTTTGGACAAAATTGTCTATATAAAATTCAATTTGGGACAACATATTCAATACAAAATTCTGTTTGGGACACTATTTTCTATATAAAATTCAGTTTAGGACACTATTTTCTAGATAAAATTCAGTTTGGGACAAAATTTTCTATATGAATTTCAATTTAAGACAAAATTTTTTATATAAAATTCAATTTATGACAACATTTTCAATATAAAATTAGTTTTCAATAGGAAATTCAATTTCTAAAAGTTTCCTATAAAAAAATTCAATTTGGGACAAAATTTTCTATCAAAATATTTAATATGGTCGAACCATTTTCAATAAAAAATTCAATTTGAAATAGAATTTTAAATAAAAATTTCAATATTTGAAATTTTCTATAGAAAATTAAATTTTGGACACAATTTTGCATGGAGAATTCTATTTTGGACAAAATTGTCTATATAAAATTCAATTTGGGACAACATATTCAATACAAAATTCTGTTTGGGACACTATTTTCTATATAAAATTCAGTTTAGGACACTATTTTCTAGTTAAAATTCAGTTTGGGACAAAATTTTCTATATGAATTTGAATTTAAGACAAAATTTTTTATATAAAATTCAATTTATGACAACATTTTCAATATAAAATTAGTTTTCAATATAAAATTAGTTTTGGGACACACTTTTCCGCATAAAATTCTATTTGGAACACAATTTTATATAAAATTAAATTTAGAATAAAGTTTTCTAAATAAAATTCAATTTAAAACATTTCCACAACATTTACATATTAATTTTAATTTGAGACAAAATTTAAATCTAATTCTCATCTTACCATTTTCAATTGTTTCCTTAGCACACGATATAATTTTTCCCTTACGCCTCCTCAAACTAGATTCAAAATTATTATCATCCGTAAAATCACCATCACCTTCTATGGCTGCATCATCAGCGGTAGCAGTTGATTCTTGTACATCCTCAGATGATTGACGTTCTGATGACATGTTGCCGCTGTCGCGTTGTATTAAACTCTCAATACTTTTATTCATAATAAGTACTTTTCACTTAATAAAATTTTAAATTATTTATTTAGCTTTTTTTATTTTAATAGCTTCTTATTGTTGGAAATACGTTTACGAGCAATAAAAATAAAATACTTTTTAATTTTTTGATTATTTTTTCATGAGTACTCGTATAATTGATTAAGGTAAGTTTAAAATAAAACTTTATTTTAGGAGGATTTAAATAACACTTTTATTTTTTTATGTTTAATGTTGAGATTTGTTTTCATAGACATTTCCATATAAATTATTAACATTAATATATTTTAGGTTGTTTTAAACTCTGTGTGGAGAAAGAAAAAAAAGGTAATTTTATTTTAGGTTTTTTTCTTTTCTGGCTGTTATCGTAGTAGACCATTAGTCATTAATCATTTATATGCAAGTATGAAAAAAATAACACCCCTTTTTTGGAAAGTTTTAAGCCACTTCAATATTGTGTCTGTTATTATTTGGTCAATGAACTTAATTTTACGAGGAAAAGGGTTGAACAAATTAAGGGTCTGACCAAAACAATAATTTGACAAATTTAAATAGAAAATCAAAATAAAAATATGAATGAAAACCAAAGTTTTTATTGTCAATTAGGATTAAAATAAAAATTTCTAAAGAAAAAAATCAGACAAAACTTTTTGTAGAATATTTTATTTGTGAAAAACTTTTGTAAATAAAAACAAAATTTGGGACAAAATAATTTCACTATAACTGAAAAAGAAATGAATTAAAACTGATTTCGAATTGAAACGGAACTGAATTAGAACTGAACTAAAACTGAACTAAAACTGAACTAGGACTGAACTAGATCTGAACTAGAACTGAACTAGAACTGAACTAGAACTGAACTAGAACTGAACTTTTTTTTTTTTTTTTTTTATTAAAAATTTCAGATATGTATTTACAATATAAAAAAAACTAGAACTGAACTTGAACTGAACTAGAACTGAACTAAAACTGAACTAGAACTGAACTAGAACTGAACTAGAACTGAACTAGAACTGAACTAGAACTGAACTAGAACTGAACTAAAACTGAACTAGAACTGAACTAGAACTGAACTAGAACTGAACTAGAACTGAGCTAGAACTGAACTAGAACTGAACTAGAACTGAACTAGAACTGAACTAGAACTGAACTAGAACTGAACTTGAACTGAACTAGAACTGAACTTGAACTGAACTAGAACTGAACTAGAACTGAACTAAAACTGAACTAGAACTAAGCTAGAACTGAACTAGAATTGAACTAGAACTGAACTAGAACTGAACTAGAACTGAACTTGAACTGAACTAGAACTGAACTTGAACTGGAATTGAACTAGAACTGTACCAGAACTAGAACTGAACCAGAACTAGAACTGAACTAGAACTGAAGTAGAACTGAACTAGAACTGAACTAGAAATGAACTACAACTGAACTAGAACTGAACTAAAACTGAACTAGAACTGAACTAGAACTCAACTAGAAATGAACTACAACTGAACTAGAACTGAACTAGAACTGAACTAGAACTGAACTTGAGCTGAACTAGAACTGAACTGGAACTGAACTAGAACTCAACTAGAAATGAACTACAACTGAACTAGAACTGAACTAGAACTGAACTAGAACTGAACTAGAACTGAACTAGAACTGAACTAGAACTGAAATAGAACTGAACTTGAACTGAACTAGTACTGAACTTGAACTGGAACTGAACTAGAACTGTACCAGAACTAGAACTGAACCAGAACTAGAACTGAACTAGAACTGAAGTAGAACTGAACTAGAACTGAACTAAAACTGAACTAAAACTGAACTAAAACTGAACTAAAACTGAACTAGAACTGAACTAAAACTGAACTAGAACTGAACTAGAACTGAGCTAGAACTGAACTAGAATTGAACTAGAACTGAACTAGAACTCAACTAGAAATGAACTACAACTGAACTAGAACTGAACTTGAACTGAACTAGAACTGAACTTGAACTGGAACTGAACTAGAACTCAACCAAAACTAGAACTGAACTAGAACTGAGCTAAAACTGAACTAAAACTGAACTAGGACTGAATTAAAACCGAGCTATCGCTGAATTAGAACTTTACTAAAACCGAACTAAAACTGAACTAGAACTGAAACTGAACTAGAACTGACAAATTTTATTTAAATCATTTTGTTAACTTTTAAAAACTTTTATTTAATTTTTTATATAATTGAATTAAATCCCTTACATTCTGTTCTACTCACTTCACTTACATAAAGTTAGTAAAAATAAATAAATTTTGAAACAATTACAAAATAAAAATTAGTAACAGTACCATGTCTCTTCTTTCACTATCTACTACTATCTCTAGTATTTTTTCTATTCTCTCTATTATACACTTTAAAATTTGCCTCAAGCTGTTTCCATGAACATCATCAAAAAACAAAAAGAAAAACTAAATTTTTATCTTAAATGTAAGCAAAAATGAAATGTGTACTTGCGGCCCAAAATAAGTCGCTTTGAAAAGAAAATGTAACATTGAAGTTTTTGAATAATGGAAAGCACTCATGACACTCCCACGACTATTTATTACAAAAGAAATAACAGCACCAGCAGTGTATTTATTTACGTTTCATTTTTATTTTTTAGAAAAAATTAAATTGAAAAATTCACCATCCGAAGAAAATATTCGATTTTAGAAGAAATGTCTACGAAATCTTTTGTATTTTACGTTTTGCTTTATCAAACAGTCGCTGCTACTGTTAACTGCTTAATAATCTGCTCATTCATTGTGTCTTCTAAAAACAAGGTTAAATTGTAAATGATCATCATCATCTGTATCATTAGCATCATTATTATTATAATTTATAATAATTATTATAAAAAAATGGTTAAAATAAATTTAGGATTATATGAAGAAAAAAATATAAAAAATAAGAATTATAAGGAAAACCTTAGGCTTGAGAAGGAGAAATTTCTTTTTAAATTTAATATAAAAAACAATCGATTGTTTTTTTTTTTTTTTTCATCCTATTTTTTATTTTTGTTTTCAATACTTAAAATATTTCTTGGTATTTTTGAAGATTATTTGTTACAAAAGCCGAAGAGATGAAAAGCTTTGACAGAAAATATATAAAAATACATAGAATTTATTAAATATGTATTTAATTCTAATAATATCGTCTAACAATTCTTTTTTGAGGGGATGAAAGGATATTTGGATAATATTTCAAAAACATGTTTTTCATACAAAATTATTTTTGGAATCAATGTTTCCCTAGAAAATTTCGGACAAGTTTTTCTATAAAAAAAGTGATTTGGGACAAACTTGTCTAAAGAAAACTATTTTTATATAACTTTTTTTATAAAACTTTTTTAAAGTTTGGGCCGTTTTATACAGAAATCTAAATTTGTCACAACGTTTTCAACATGGAAAAATTGTTTGGGACAAATTTTTCTAAAGAAAACTATGTTTGCGACAAAGTTTTTAATATAGTATTCTATTAAAAACTTTGGGACAAGCTTCTCTATAGAAAATGTAATTTGAGGTTGGGACAATAGTTTCAATTGAAAATATTATTTGGGACAAAGTAGTATATATAAAAATAAATTTGGGACATTGTTTTCTATCGACAACTAAGTTTGATACAATGTTTTATATATAAAACTTTGTTTGGGACAAAATTTTTTGCAGAAAACTATTTTTGACACAAAGTTTTCTACAGAAAACTGAATTTGGGACAAATTTTTCTATTGAAAAAGTAATTTGGGACAACATATTGAAAACTGTGTTTGGGACAATAATTTCAATGAAAAATATAATTTGGGACAAAGTTGTACATGGAACAATTGTTTGGCACAAATTTTTTAAGGAGAACTATGTTTGCGACAAAGTTTTTAGTAGAATACTAAGTTTGGGACAAACTTCTCTATAGAAAATGTAATTTGGGACAACATTTTCCATAGAAAACTGAGGTTGGGATAATAATTTCAATAGAAAATATTATTTGGGAAAAACTAGTACAAACTAGTACAAATTTTTCTGCAGAAAACTAATTTTGAATTTTCTATAGGAAACGAAACTTGGGACAAATTTTTTATTGAAAAAGTAATTTGGGACAACATATTCTTTAGAAAACTGGGTGTTGGGCCATAATTCAATAAAAAAATATAATTTAGGACAAGGCTGTTCAAGGAAAATTAGTTTGGGACAAATTTTTCTAAAGAAAATTATGTTTTCGACAAAGCTTTTAATAGAAAACTAAGTTTGGGACAAGATTTTTTATAGAAAATGTAATTTGGGACAACATTTTCTATAGAAAACTGTGATTGGAACAATAATTCCAATAGAGAACATAAATTGGGACAAAGTTGCATACAGAAAAAAAGTTGGGACATTGTTTTCTATAGATAACTAAGTTTGCGACAATGTTTTATATATAAAACTTTGCATGGGACAATATTTTCTGCAGAAAACAAATTTTGACACAAATTTTTTATATAGAACTAAATTTGGGACATATTCTGTAGAAAACTATCTTTGGGGCCATAATTCATAATTTAGGACAAAGTTGTCCATGGAAAAATAGTTTGGGACAAATTTTTCTTAAGAAAACTAGGTTTATGACAAAGTTTTTAATAAAATACTAACTTTGGCACAAATTTCTCTATAGAAATTGTAATTTGGGACAACATGTTTTATAGAAAACTGTGGTTGAGACAATAATTTCAATAGTAAATAATATTTGGGACAATGTTGTATATAGAAAAATAAGTTTGGGACATTGTTTTCTATAGATAACTAAATTTTAATCAATGTTTTATATATAAAACTTAGTTTGGGACAAAATTTTCTGCAGAAAACAAATTTTGACAAAAAGTTTTATATAGAAAACTAAATTTGGGAATAATTTTTATAAACAAAACTATGCTACCGACAAGATTTATAATAGAATACTAAGTTTGGGTCAAACATTTTTTAAAATAATTTGGGACAACATATTCCTTAGAAAACTGTGTTTGTGACAATAGTTTCAATGGAAAATGTAATTTGGGACTCAATTGTTCATAAAAAAATAAGTTTGGGACAATGTTTTTTACAGAGAATTAAGTTTGAAGCAATATTTTTTCTAAATACAAAATTATGTTTTGGGACAATATTATCAACAGAAAATTTATTTGAAAATTTTCCCGGCTTGATTTAACTCTGTTTAGCAACATTTTTCAAAAATATTCTATAGCGAATTCTTCCGGCTCAACTTTAGTTGTGTCACAAAAAGTTCCTGAAGCAAATTCTCCAGGCTCAGCTTAAGTTGTATCACAAAAGTTTTCTTAAGTAACTTCTTCCAGCTCAACTTATATTGAGTCGCAAAAATTTTTTACAAAACTTTTAAATACTTAATTTCTTTAAGAAAAAGTATAGAAAATACTATTTTTAATTAAAACTAAAATCTCTTAATCCATCTGTCCTCAAGTTTCCTTAACTAATACTCTTAATTGTCCTTTTTTTCCACTTTACCCTTAAGATCATTGTTTGATGATAAAATTCCATTTAGAAATTATTACCACATATTTGAAATAATTCTTTCTTTCTGCCTGCACCCAAGTATAAATATATATTGTTCTTTAGATTTTCCAATATATAAACAAAGAAGAAATTCCTATTAATACTATACCACTCGAAAGCTTGTTAATACCATTTCAAAAATATATACATACATATATATGTACATATGTATGTATATGTGAGAATGTTCATATTTACATTTGAATTGGGAGAAGGTATATTGTGGGTGCCCCTGCACTACTAGATTAATAACGGATATTGTATATATGTGTTTGTTTACACTACACAATATAGATTGTTGTGAAAATAAGGTTATAATCTCTTCACATACACTAATCAAAGGAGCAGTGAACGTCACACAAACACTATGATGTGGAATTTATATACCATTGATTGTATTGCAGTTTAAACAACCGAAAGGTGAATATAAATAAATAGCCTGAGAAATGGGTCGTTGTACCAAAGGTAGGTAGGTATTTGGTTCTCCTACCATGCTACAAAACTAACTTTTAAATGTAGATTTGTGTTCATACATTATAGTCGTGGTGGTGGTGGTGGTAGTGGTGGTCGTCATCATCATCATGGTGCCATTGTAGAGCGTAGCACTGAAAACAAAAGACTAATAAAAAAACTACAGCAAAAACATTTGCAATAAATTGTTGTAGTATAAGGAAACAACAAGAATAATAATAACGGAAAAACAGCAAAAAGGTGGTGGTAAATAAACTAAAAGACGAGCACAAAACTAACGAATAGAATATAAACAAAAACAATAATAAAATAAAATTTATTATTGAAATGTGTTGAAGTTTGTGTACAAAGTTTTTTAATAGTATTTTTTAATATTGTTCTCAATATTTTAGCGTATTAAGATCCTAGAAAATTTACATAATCAAGACTTCATATATTGCGGCAGATCCATCAGTGAGAATTAATTTTTTGTACATTAAGTTTATTATTTAGAAAAATATTAAATTAAAATGATTCAATTCCTATTTTCACTTATTTTTGTTCTTCTGAAACGGTGGTCGGCGCTCTTTGAATTCGCATTTTGTATTTGTATATGTTCTATATAAATCTCCCGCTCTAATATCCCAGCAGCTACATTAGGGTACCACTAGTCAGTTTATTAACTACGTAACTAGTCACTTTAACATGGGCTTGTCCTAAGAGGAAGTTTGTTACCACATCAACGACTACATGGTGTCACTTTTTTGCACACTCTCAACGACTACCGAAAGGTCAAGTCGTTCACTTCCACGATCTTTCAGTTTGAAAACTCAAGTGAGACTGAGTGATTTTATTAATCTGTAAGAGCATGTAGATATGAAGAAATTAAGAGAGCAAATGAACATGTGCCCCATTTCGCCGACCATGGTTCTTAACAGAATATTTTTAATTTTAATATATGCAGAATTCATAACTCTAAAGACCTTAAAGGTAAATGAATTAATAGTTCAGACCATAGATTATTGACATACACTATCGGACAAAATAAAGTGCGGTTTTTTACTCTTGCTATTCAGTTCATAATTATTGTCTTCTAGGTGCAGAATGGTCTACATTTTTGGTGTCCAGGTATTTGTCGCATTAATTTGTTTAAATTAATATGCAAAAGAAGTTTTTGAAATATGTGTATTTCTAGTTTGGATCAAAAGTGTGGTGTCGGTAATGCATATCGTGCGACATAATAAAGTGACACTTCACATTATTCCCTAAAATTTTTTAAATTTTTTGATACAAAATGGTAGGCATATTCTCATGAAGTGCTAAAATTTTATTATTCTATTCATTAAATTCTATTAAAATTATTATTGCATTTGAAAAATAAGGATAAATTCGGCCATATTATCGGTACGTTTTCTACCAAAATCCAGTAAGATTTCTTGATTCCAGATAGAGAAAACTAATTAACATTAATGTAATTGTCTTTAAAGTGCAACATTTTATAATCTGGCGCCAAAAAGAACCATTTCATTATACAAAATTACAATTTAAAATCAAAATAATATGAAATTGAGAGGGCAGAAACCATAAGACTACGAAGTAAAATCGTAACGATATCAATATCGTTACGAGTTTCATCATTTAAATACATAAAGAAAGAAGTAATTATAAATATATTAGCTTTTACTGACAGGAAAAAGCTCAAACATAGGAGTTTTAGAAGTACCTATTCTAAGTAAAAGTCACATCATTGCTGTTCTAATATAACAAAGCGACCCGTAATAGAAAAATAATCGTTAAAGTCCCAGAACCATTCTAAAATGCAGTTATTTGGATGAATTAGAACTTTTAAAAAAACTGAGAAAACTTTGGAAACTGCAATGGAAAAATCTGAAGTTTTAAATTTTTGAATTAGAAGATAGTATAAAAAATTTTTTCTTAAATTTGGTACATATGAAACCCATTTATTTGAATCTTGTCTGGACAGTTAGGCTTGTAGTAATTAAAATTACTACCTCCTTTATCTCTCCGTTAGAAATATGAAATTCTCTTTGGCTACGACTTTACTTCGCAGTATTAGGGTTTCTGGACCTCAATTTCTTATTATTTTGATTCTAAATTGTAATTTTGTATAATGAAATGTTTTGTTTTTGACCTCAGATTCTAAAATATTGCTCTTTAAAGACATTAATCTTAATTAATTTTCTCTATCAGGAATCAAGAAATCTTACTGGATTGTGGCCGAAGACTTACTGATAATATGGCGGAATTTATCCTTATTTTTCAAATGCAATAATAATTTTAATAGAATTTATGAACAGAATAATAGCATTTCTTATGAATTTGCCTACCATTTTGTTTTAAAAAAATTTAAAAAAATTTAGGAAATAATGTAAAGTGTCACTTTATTATGTCGCACAAAATGCATGACCAACACCACACTTTTGCCCCAAACTCGAAATATACATATTTCAAAAACTTCTTTTGCATATTAATTTAAAAAAAGCAAATTCCTCAATCACACACGTACAGGAGGGTTCATCGGCAGTATCTCTCTGCAGTATGTGTCTATAGGCGCCTTAAAAAGCTCTCTCAATTTTACTAATACATACTTATTGCAGGAGCTCATGCTGTATGTGTCTATGGGGCGCTTTAGAGTTAGGTTTTTTTGACAACGTAATCTATTTTATAATCTATGTTTCAGACAATATTTAACTTTTGATTATGATATACATACATAGTAACAAATTTGAATTACTATATATTAAGGCAATTCACTCCCTATGGAAGCAAAAAAATGATTTTGTTACCCCTTAAAAATTAACCTTGGTATGTTTTATAATATTAACTAAAATATTTCGGTTTCGGTTAGTTTTATAAAATTTTTTGTATTTTCTATCAAAATAACATATAGAAAATGTGGTGTAATTTAAAAAGTATTTGGAAGTCGCGCCCATTGATATATAAAACACATACAAGAGTGATCTCAATATTTTTATATTTTACATATTTTTCAAGGTTGTTTTTTACAAAATTATTATTTTTTTTTTTAATGAAAATTAAAATTTTAAAAGTTTAACTTGCATTTAGATATCAATTTCGTGGTTTAATACATTTTCAATATGTTATAAAATTTTGCATAACCATAGTCAAAGCAGACTGGCACGGCTTTAGAGAATTCACCGACTGCCACTTCGGTGATCTACCGGTTCCCTCCAACGTTTATGACGCAGAGAGGAAGTTCCGCGAAACCATCACAACAGCAGCAGCTCGCTTTATTCCATCTGGTAGAATACCCGTCGTGCGTCAATATTTCCTAGCAGAAGCAGCAGCATTAGCGGACGAACTTGATGAGATCCGCAACACCAACCCTGACGATCCAAGGACCGGTCAGCTGAGCAGAGACTTCAGCAGGTTGGTTAATGAGCATAAGCGAAAAAAATGGTTAGATCACCTGAAGAAGTGCAACTTAACTACAGGAATAGGTTGTGGTCAACTGTCCGGTCTCTCTCCAAACCCACAATGAAGGATGGTAGGGTCGCGATTAAGTTTGTAGATAATACCATATCCGACCCTAAGGGGTCGTAATCTTCTAATCACGGACACGCCACAGCATATTACACCAGCGGAAGTTGCAGAAGCCATCAACGCCGCCAAACCATCCAAGGCGATTGGCCCAGTCGGTATATCTATGCTGATGTTAAAACACCTTGGTGAGCGGGGAGTCTCGAGTACCTGAGTTTGGTTTTTAACCTGTCGCTCAGGTAGCGAAAACACTCGAAGCTCTTCTCCTCCCTCAGCTAACCCGCCAACTACCAGCAGCTCATCACCAGCATGGATTCCGGAAAATGCATAGCACATCCACATCAATAACCTCCGTCACCACTCGGACTTCACAGGGCTTAAACCAACAGAGGTCTTGTGAAAGAACGATCCTAGTAGAGATTGACTTGTCAAAGGCATTTGACACTGTTAGCCATGCTACACTCTTCCAGGACATCCTGCAGTCAACAATGACCAACAACATGAAGAGATGGATTGTGAACTGATCTGAGTGGTCGTCAGTAATTCGTGGAGTTTAGAGACAAAAGATCAAAACCCCGTTTAGTTAAGCAGGGAGTGCCACAAGGCGGAGTCTTGTCACCACTCCTGTTTAACTTCTACCTCTATAAACTCCCTACACCTCCTCAAGGAGTAGAGGTAATCACATAAGCGGACGACTGTACAATAATGGCGACAGGCCACAATGTTGATGACTTATGCGGTACGATGAATGGTTATCTCAACCAAATCCATAATTTCTTCACTGCGCGTAACCTGCAGTTATTGCCAACGAAGTCTTCAGTAACACTCTTCACCACCTGGACCAAGGAGGTAAAACTCGAGCTTGGCGTTTTTGTCGATCGAGTTCAAATTCCGACAGTGAACCACCCGAAAATCCTGGGGGTCACCTTTGACAGCCTTTTTACCTCCTCAGCTCATGCTACTGCAATCTAGCACAAATTGCAAAGTAGAAACAAGGTCCTCAAAGCGCTAGCCGGCACCACTTGGGATATGGACAAAGAAACCTTATTAGCTACATACAAAACGAATTATGCTGCTCCATTTTGGTCTCTTTCGTTGAGTGATACCCAGTGGAGAAATTTACAAAGCTGTAAAAATGCAGCCTTAAGGACCGTCACAGGCTGACTACAGATCAGCTCCTCACACCACTTACATGAGGAGATGAAGGTACTACCGATCAAGGAACATAACATAATGTTAACTAAACAGTTCCTCCTGGGATGTCATCGGAGGGGACATCCAAACTTCAACATCACACAGTTGAATTCCCCCCCGAGGCATTGCAGGCATGACCTTCGTAAATACGAAGAGAGCATACTAAGATATATTAAGGATCCCTTGGACCGCAACTCGTACTCGACAGCTTTGAACGACATTCACAGAGACGCCATCAATTCCGCGGTTGCAGGTTACCGCTTGAATGACCTTTTAGGAGGCCGCCCACCGCCTATTGCAGATAACGAGAAGAATCTGCCGCGGAAAACAAGAGTAGTTCTGGCTCAACTGAGGTCGGGATGGAGCAACAGACTCAATGCTTACTGGTTCCGCATAGACCGTGCCGTCCCCAACTTATGCCCAACATGTGGTGAGGGCCCACATGATATCCACCACATTTTCAACTGTCCAGCGAATCCAACTTCTCTTTGTCCAACGCATGGAAGGCAGTTGTGCCGCAAAATACAGTTTCTTGGTTCATAATAATATACAAAGAAGTCATAATCACTGAATGGTAATCTGGTAATGGAAGACAAATAGTATCTTCAGGCTGTAGAACTCAGACAAAAAAGAAAGGATTTTGAGAGAAAATCACATCATCTCTAGATGAAAAGTGTCACAAAAAGTTAATTGCTTTGAATCTTTATCAGAAAATTTGAAAGGAAATCTAGCCTGAAGACGTATAAAGTAAAAAAAAAATCCTAATAGAAACGCAAGTAAGAATTTGGAGGTAAAAAATAACATGAAAGTACTTCAGACGAATTTTTTCAGAAATTTTATTTCTGTATAATAGACGATGAAACTTTCGTACAGGGTGACTCTTTTCAACTTCCTAGCCAGGAATTCTATGTCGCAGATGCTAGAGGGATTTTGGCACAAAAATTTCGTGTATCAAAGAAATCAAAATTCCCAAGAAAGTTTTTGATTTAGGAAGTTTTTGGAAGGAAGCGGGAATGAAGCACTACTTTCTTAAAAAAATTTTGCATTACCACAGAATTATACGTGAATTAGAGCCTTTGGAAAAGACTTCTCTCTCTCTCCTAAGAAAATACAGAGTATCCGCTGTTTTCTGGCCTGTTCCCGCTTCTTCTCATTACAACAACAAAACAATGGAGTTGTAACAAAGAAATTGTAAGAGTTTGTACCGAAAAAGGCTAATCCATCAAATAGTCCGAAACTCATTGAAATTGAAGGATATTGGGCTCTAGTAAAAAAAATAAAGGACATTAAAAGCTCAGCACAAAATGAAACGGAGTTTAAAAATAAGTGGACTTATTCGAGAAAAAAAGTGACCGAAACACAATAAAACCTTTAATTAGAATAATTCTGGAAAATATCAGATATTTCCTTAAAAACCAACAGGAAATAATGTATTCTTTTATGTTTAGAACTTGAGCATAACAGTCATTAATAAAAATATCACTTTAAAAAAAATCGCCCACTGGTTTAGTTTCTATCGGCAAATTTGCATGCACGGATTTTTTCCTGCGCAGTCCTTATTTCAAGAACTCAAGAAAGTTGATCAATCTAAAAAAAATAATCTCTTAAAAGGCAACGTAGTCTGTTAAAAGGGAACTTAGTTATATTACCAATTTGTTTAATTGATCTCTTCAAATTAATTTATCGGGTAGCTTTTATAATTTCAAATAATTTCTAGTAACACAGGAAAAAATATGGTCAATTTAAAGATTTATTAAAGATAAAAATTATTCCAATTACGTTTTTATTTGTAAATAAAAACAATTTATCAGGTTTTGATTATTTTTTTAATTGTATTAATAAATAAATTAATCAAATATAAAGGAAAAATAAGTGAAGATTTGAATATATAATATTTTTAATAGGTTGAATTTCAATCAATAAATTAATTAAATATGATTTCTTCGTAATTGAAATTCAGAAAAAATATTATATATTAAACGATGTTTAACTTTGGTAAACAATATTCCAATTACACAGAAAAAAGTCGCCAATTAACAAATATGTTAGTAAATAATTCATTCAATCAAAAACTTGTTTAAATTTGCACCTCTCACCAAAATAATTATATCAATTACTAAAAACTGTAAAAAATACATAACAGAAAAAAATTCCCAATTAATAAATTAATTAAATCAATCAGGTAGTTGATTGGATGTTAAATTTTATTTTTATTTAATTTTTGCTTGAATAAATTTATTAAATTTCGATGCAAAATGAAACAACTATGTTAATTGAAAAATTGTATCAATTATTTAATTTCAAATGTTCTATTATTTTTGACTAAAAATAAAATAGTTTATCAGCGTTCAATTAATTTTCTTATTGTATGTATTTGATTAATTTATATTTGTTAAATTTATTAATTGATGCAATAAAAAAAATAATTAATAGCCGAAAAATTGTTTTATTTTTAGTAAAAATTATTAAAAAAAATTTGAATTTTGATCAATTAAATAATTGACACAATAAAAAAATTTATTGAAATAGTTTTTATCTTTATTTATGTTTAGGTTTCAACGAAACCGAAATGGATAAGACACCACGAATGCTGATGAAGTATGTAGCGGCACAGAAAATACGTATTCCATTCTGCTAGTGTCTAATTATAGTCCACAAACTCTGCTTTGGTACCGCCAAACAGAGACAACAAGGCAATTTACGATTGCAAACTTGTTTAATTTACTTTAATAAACCTTATTTCTTCTGTGTATAAAAGACTTCGTTTTTTAAACAATGCTTCAACTATTAACATAATTAAAACCATTTTGAAGTTCTGATTAATACTTTAATTGAAATTAAAAATGTACTATATTTTATTAAACGTTTGATTTTTTATTAAAAAAAAAAAACTGTATTGACGAACGCTAAATATTTGCACCAGGATTTAAGGAAATATTTGAGCAGCCTTCTAAACTTGTTTAGACGATTTTGATTTTTATTAAGTGTTTATCGGTCCACTCCTACAAAATTGCAACTCAATATCGACAAAGTATTCTACAACATTGAACACACATATTTATAGCAAAAAACAAGAACTAATCTATAAGATAACTATAAAATTTAAAATTTATTTGTTACACATACTCTTGTACTACATTGAACTTTAGTCTACCACCCTCCCTTGTCCTCGTACAGTGGGTTGCTTGCTAAAAAGTACAATAACACAATGATGAGGGTGGTGACCAACAAATAAAAAAAAAACGAATATAAGAAAATGTCTTTAAAACATTAACTAGGGTACGTCATTGGTTTTAAAACACGTTTCTAACATGATAAACGAAAGCAAAAAACATAGACCCTAAACAAAGAAAATTTTATTAAAAACAATTTTACACGCTTGAATTTGTTACTCAGTCGCTTACAGAAAACCTATTTGGTATTAATAGGTAAAATACACCGAAAACCAAACCCAATAGGGAGTAAGGATTATTACGTATAAAAACATGTATTATATAGGAGAAATATATAGACAAACTTTTGCAGTACTACATACATATATGTACAATTTTTTTTTTTTTTTTTTTTTTGGCTAACAATGCCACAAAAAAGGATGTTATTTCATAACACTTTTTTTCGTTTAAATTACAGGATTTTTTTTCTTGTTTTCTTTTTAACACCAAAAAGCAGACACTTAACACTAGAATATTTTTAAGGATTACTTTTTTATAATTTTTAATTTTTGTTTTAAAATTTTCTTTTAATTTAAATAATTTTTTCTTTTCTGTAAAATTTTCACTCTACCGCAAAAATACAACAACGTTAGTGTTGTAGACCGTTTTGTAATTTCTTTGTCAACCGTCAAGTTAAAGTTACCGTTAAAGACTAAAGAAAAAGTTACGAGCTGAAGCACAAAAAAAAGTGGTTCATCATTAAATGGTGGTGAATTTCTAATATTGATTATTTTTCATAGTGTTATTGTCTGCTCAGTTTGTTTTGCTCTCTTTTGTATTTGTTTTCCTTTTTGTTGTCATGCTTTTTTTTTTTTTTTTTTTTTTTTTGTTGCTTTTCCTCTTTGTAATGAATGCCGGTCTTGTAGTGTTTGTTTTGTTTTTCATTTTTCCAGGAGTGTTAAAATGAAATGTCAAAACAAAATCACATGTTGTTGGGGCACGCTTTGAATAAGAAAAAGTATACAAGGGGTTGTAATAAGGGAAATATGTAGTTAAATAAGATACAAGGATAGAAAATAATCATTATTTTTGAAAATTTAAACAAAAAAATCACATACAAGGAACAACCGCATAAAAATACAGAAATGTAATCTTTAGAACCGGTTCTATCGAAATCCGGAATTATTTTTATTAAAAAAATTAATTATTTTTTTATTTTTAATTTTTATTTTTCACTCAGCTTATGATTATTTTTGAATAATTTTTTTTTTTTTGCTTAACAAAAAAAAAGGCTGACCACGCCCGAGTTTAAATCGATCCTTAAACTATTTGTACAAAATTTCGTTAACGTTAACGGTAGTCCATTTTTAACTACCGAGTTTATATTGAGCCTCGAACTATCTGTACAAAATTTCGTTGTCGTACATGCTTTTGTTTAAGAGATATCAGCAGAAAAGTATGAAATGAAGCTACAACGACACCCTGTGTTTCTAATATTTAGCCCATAACTTTGTTTATTAACCGATTTTGTCAAACAAACCTTATATAAGATAAATATTTGAGCCAAAATTTCGTCCCCTTAGGTTGTCCCGTTCGAGCCCTATCCTGCATTCAACAGACAGACGGATGAACATAGCTAGATCGACTCAGAATCTAACCAAGACCCAGAAAATGGGGTAAAAATAATGATTATTTGTTGAATTTTATTTTAAAACACATAATCATTACGGACCCTGATAAGAAACTTAATACTAAATTCACCACCTTGCAAAGTTATTACTTAGTGAATACAACAACCATTATGCTATTTACAACATTTGAAAATACATGCGGAACAAATTTTTAAGAAAACTTAATAATGTAAAAAAAAAAATTGTGATTACAGATCATAAAATAAAATCCTTTATCATTTTCTTTTTAAGGAAAAATCAGTGTTCACAAAATAACGTATATTTTCCATTTAAATGAGTTTTAAACAAGTTATTTTCCATTTAAATGAGTTTTAAACAAGTTAAATATTTTTTTAATAAAAAAAAAAACATCGATTTTTGGAAACAAAAATTAGTGATCACATAATAACATCCATATTCCATTTAAATGCGTTTTGGGAATGTTATGGCTGGTTTAAGATTTTCATATAAAAATATTGGAAGGAAAAATTAATTTTCACCATTTAAGTTTAAATGCGTCTTGCAGGTTATAAGGTTATGGCTAATTTAAGATTTCTATACAAAGATTTAGCATCTGTTGTTATATCTATTTGTATATATGAATGGCAATAAACTTTTACTTCTCAAGTTTAATAATGTCCCCATTCATGATTCTCTTATGAAATAGTACTTCCGTTTGAAGGTTATTTCAAAATTTAAGATCTTAAACTCCGATAAATTAAAATCAAAGCTAACGCTATTTGATGGTAAAGAGGTAGTATGTAATATGGCCGAATGCGTTGCCTTTCTGGTTGCTCGAGATACTGCTGCTCTTTAATTAAGTATACATACGTAACTATGTTTTATAATTGATTCTATAACAAAATTTAACAAAAATTTAATTTGTATGAACTCTGTATTTTTATTTTTTATTTTCCCGTTAAATTTGATTATTTTTTTGATGATTTTTTTATTTATTGTTAGAGTAAGACCGAAACCGAACCCCGACTGACTTAAATTATAACAGTACCTTTTGTACTATTTTAGTATGTGTCGAGTAGTACTAAAATACTGTTCAGCAATTTTTTTAAAATTATACAAGTGGTAAGAAACACGAAGAAAAACAGTTTTGCCATATTATTAATTTGTAAAGATTTCAGTATTTATCTAAAAAGTTTCCAAATCCTAATCCGAAACCGATTATTCGATCAGACTGTATTATTTGATTTCAAGAATGATTTTAACATTTGCATATTTTTGGTTCCCAGCCATTTTTCTGTCTTTTTACAATTATAATATTGGTCCCGTTATAGGCAACGGAATAATTCTCCGAAACCACGTTCATTTTCTAAACAACTGAAAGTGTTACATATGAACTGTTATAGTATAAAGCCATTTCAAAACTCGATACACATGCCTATTCATAGAAAAAGTCTTAAAAAAAGTCACAATTTTATTATGACTTGTGACTCAGTCATAACTTCATAACATGCTTAACATTTAAAAATTTTGACTTTTCTAGTGAATTAAAAATAAAAATTTTTGTAAAAAATTTGAAATTTTTAGGGAAGAATGATAATTTGCAAAAAATACTGCAAAATTTGATGAAAATCTGCAGAAAATGTGAGTAGGAGTGTGTTGTACAGTTAGGGACTAAACTATTTGTACACCTCATATATTTCGTATACCTTCAATAGTTTATAAAGAATTTAAAATTGTCGTATGCAGTATTATTTTTAATATATTTTTATTTAATTAAGTTATAAAAACAAAATTAATATCCAACACATTATTTAAAAAAATACAAAATAATGAAAATTCATTGGGACAAAAGTATTTGTACATATAATCTACACCTACTTATAATACTTATATTGGAAAAATTTAATATTTTGCGGGACCTCCTTTTGCATCTATCACGGCCTGTAATCTTCTGGGCATCGATCGGACCAAATTTCTCGTTTCATCTGGAGATATTTCCTTCCAGGCTTCCTCCAAAGCAATTTTAAGTTCATCCCTGCTTCGGACGTGCTTTGTAGCGACTTTACGTTTCAAAATATCCCAACAGTGCTCGATGGGGTTTAAGTCAGGTGATTGGGGAGGAGAATTAAGTTGTCTTGGTGCATGGTAAAGCAACCACTCCTTTACTGAACGCGCTGTATATTTTGGGTCATTGTCCTGTTGGAATATCCAACTTTGGCCAAGACCCAAACCATCTACGGAATCCTTCAAATTGTCTTCCAATATACGTTTATATTGATGCTGGTCCATTACACCATCTATAAATACCATTCGCCCTACCTCACTGGCTGCTATTGCCCCCCATACCATAACACTTCCCCCACCATGTTTCACTGTTGGGGTCAAATTGTTAACATCTAACGCTGTATTTTTTTTGCGCCACACTTTTCCCCTGCTATCATTTCTGAAAAGATTGACTTTGGTTTCATCAGTAAACAAAACCCTATTCCAAAATTCTTCGTCCTTATCAATGTATCGTTTGGCAAACTCTAAACGCAAATGCTGGTTTTTTAACTAATCAGCGGTTTCTTGCGGGGAATTCTACTTGCATATCCCGCAGAATGTAAGATCCTCCCTACTGTTTTTGGATGAACAATTGTTCCGGTAGTATTTGCGATTTGTTTCGCTAATTTTGCCCGAGTTACTCTTGGATTTCTTGCCACTTCTTTTATCACCAAGTTCGCTTCCCGTCTGGAAACCTTTTTTGGCCGTCCAGTTCTTGGCACATTTTCAACAGATCCGCTGTTTTTATACTTGTTTGCAATGTATTGTACTGTGGAATGTTGCAAATTTACTAAATTACTTATATTCCGGAGAGATTTTCCTTTTTTATGTTCATCAATAATTAAATTTTTAATATCCAAACTCAACTCTTTTCGCTTTCCCATTTTTGATGTGCTTATTATTCAAAACGTTAAAACCAACTTCTTATTTTGTAAAATAAAACTCGATTAACGAAGAAAATATAACGGTATTTAAAAAAATCATCATACAAGAGTCCAACGTACAAATAATTGTACAAAGTACTGATGTACAAATACTTTTGTCCCAAAGATTTTTACTTAAATTGTACTTTTTTTTAACAATGTGTTATATATTAATTTATTTTTTATCAAATAATTCAATAAAAATGGACCTGAATTAAAACTACATATAATAATTTTTTATTCTTTATAAATTATTGAAGATATACGAAATGCATGGGGTGTACAAATAGTTTTGTCCCTAACTGTATATATGCTTTACCGCTTTTTGGCTCTCAATTAATTAAAATATGTATGTATGCATTGTTTTTTCTACAACACATTTTTTTATATTTTCATATTTTTTTTATTTTCAATTAAAATGTTTTTTTATGATAGTCACAATTCTTATGACTGCCTACATGTCAGGTCTTAATTTTAAAACGAAATATTAATACATTTTTGTTTGTGAATAGAAAATTAAAGACTATAGTCACAATTTGTGTTTTATGACTATTTTTCAGTCACAATTTTTCTGTGAATAGGCATGTAAGTTTGATGAGTTTAAGAATATTAGGGGTAATAATTTTGATCTTATTGACATTTCAGAAACTTGGCTTAAACCATATGTTACAGATTTATCGGTACGTATTGATGGCTATAAATTGATAAGAAACGATCGATTGCATCGTAGTATATTTCTACTAAACTGAAATATACAGTCCAATTATAAATATTCCCATTGTGCTGATAAAATAATTATGAAACTCTTTTCTGATGGCTATGAGTCTCTTCATTATGGTGACTTAATAATGTAAAGGTACTTTTTGGTGTAGTATACTTGCCATTTGGTACATTGTTGCCCACTTTGATGTTTAGATTTTTGATGATTTTGTATTCTGACCAAATGCAGTGCCCCTCTATTTCACGTCATTTGTTAATTTTTACTGCTTTAAGTTTGTATTACGTTCCTATGAACTTGTTGAATTTTGAGATTTTAGTAATATTGATTAGTATCATTGTTATCAGAATTCGATTCAAACTATTATTTTACGTCATCTGATGTTGATATTAGGGTTTGGAGTCCGGGAATTCCCGGGTGGGAAAACCCGGGAATTCCCGTAAATTTTTCGTCGGGAATTCCCGGGAATTTTTTTCAATTTTCCCGGGAAAACTTTTTAGATTTTTTCGACATATTAAAGTCCAGTTTGTATCACATGATTTTATACTATCTTAAAGGCACGATTTTGGACTATATTTGGCAATAATAAACATAAATTATTAATTTTGAAATATTTATAAAAATTAGAAACTACTTTTCAAAAATTTTAAAACGTGTAAATATATTGAACTACGAATGTATTTTATTTTTCAAAAATATTCGTCTTGAAACGATTAACAATATCTTTCAAATGTTAAATGAAAATTAATTTTGATCAGATTTCAGATCATTGGACCACAAAATATTGTTGAGAACCAACTTTTTAGATTTATGTTTTAGAATGAATTAAAACGATAAGAAAAACTATTTATACTGAAATTTATGCCACAGATGAGGATATATTTATTTATTTTTTTTAATTTTTAGCATGAAAAACTATTTAATTTAAAAATCTGAAGTATACAGTTTTTAATTAAATATTAGAAATACTAGTTTTTTTTCCATAACGCTATTCTAAAAATCATTGTTGTTACTGAATCATTTTATAAAGAAATCATTGAATTTTTGTTAAACCAAATCTTCTGCAAATTTAATGTAAATATTTATATTTTTTAAATATTTTTTCTTTAATTCGTAAAAGATTAAAATAGAAGAAAATTTTAATGATTCAAAATATTTTTTAAGCTTGAATTGTATAATTGGTAGTGCATTCTTTAAGCAATTAATTATTGCGAAGTCAAAAAATTTAAGTCTATGAATTGAATTGTTATGAATGCTTTAAAGAAATGACTGAGATAATAAATTTAATTCGATTTTGAAAAGTCAATTAAAGAATTACATTTTTGGAACCCTTGCTTACAATAGGCACTTATTTTATTTGCATGAAATATTTAAAATTTTTTTAATTTTAAATTGGAAGTCATACTTCAATATTGTTTTTTTTCTGTTAATTAATCATAAATGTGATTTATAATGTATTATAGTATTGTATAGAAAAAATAACATTTTTATAAAAAATTATCGTTTATTTTTTACATTTTAAGTTTTCCGGAATTCCCGGGAAATCGAATTTTTCATTCCCGTTTCCCGGGAAACAAAATATCACGGGAAACCCCAAACCCTAGTTGATATCCAAAACTCAATTGTTAATTCCTTGATTGACTCACTTTACAATTTTATCCCAGTGGTAATAACATTTAGATGCGATGATAACCGTTGGATGAAGTCGAATGCTATTTTGCTTGCTACGTCCCCCTTAGAGACCTGGCTTATTCAGCTTTTCAGACTAACAGATCTCGATTAAACTGGGATATTTACTGCAGATATAGAAATAAGGCTAAAAGTATGATTTGCAAATAAAAAATTAGTTTTAATCTAAACTATTTATCATCATTTAACCCATCATCTATTAACCATCTTTTTAACCCATCATGTTAACACTATATTGCTTTCTTCCATTTTTCCTTCAGCATGAAGAAGACGGCTCGCCTGGTTCCTATACACAAATCTAGAAATATAAATGGGTTTGAGAATTTGAGACCGATTTCAATTCTTCACTCTTTTTCTAAAGCAATCAAGCATATTATATTTTATAATTATATTTTTTTATATAGGACCAAATACTCTCATTTGTTCGCGATCGTATTGCTCCTTCTCAGTATATTCTGTCAATTATTCTGTTCTCATTAGAAAGGAGAGCATTTTAATTTTTCTATATCTGCGTGTAAGTTTATTTTTTCGTACTTATCTGAACGTTTTCAGTTTGTAGATATCAATAATGTATGTTCTAATTCGCTTCGTCTTTCAGCTGGTGTTCCTCAGGGCTCTGTTTTGGAACCAATTTGGTTTGTTCTTTATATTAATGATCTACCATATCATGTCGACAATTCCTGTTGTAAGTAATTTCTGTTCGCTGACGATTTAAAGCTTCTGTTTAGTAGTAGACGAAATGAAGTAGATTCTCTTCAATAATGCTTGGTGTTTCTGATCGTTACCTGGTTATAATCTGAGTCGATTTAGCTATGTTCGTCCGTCCCCATCTAATTTACCGCCCACCTCCCATATAACGTAAAATTTAAAAAAAAAATGATGGTGGGTATTTTAAATCGGCCAAGCCGAATATAACATTCTCGCTTGTTCCTTTTAAATGCGTTTTATGCAAGTTATGGCTGTTTTATGATTGTGATTATAGTGATGGTAAAATAACATCCTTTCGAAAATAATCAAAACACATTTTAACTATTTTTGTTTGTTAATAATTTATACGAAACAATTATATTTTTTTATTTTAAATTTGTATAAAAAAACTAATTATGTTTCAGTTAATGTAACTTCATTTACATTTTAATGTAATACAATGCTTCTTATTTCATACATTTTGCTTTCTTATACACAAAAAGTATAGAAAACAAATCAAATTATTACAAGAATTATAATGATAATCATGTATGAATGTTAAAAAATTTTTTCAAAATAATTTAAAATAACTTTTGAAAAGATGTAAGTAAATTATAAAAAAAAAGGAACTCGTTACATTTCAAAAAAGTTAACGATAATAGAATAAAGAGTTTACAAAAGTAGCGATATTTTAAAATAAAGTCAATTCATGAGATATGTTTTATAGATAAAAATATGAATAAAGTTAATATAAAATATTTGAATGTAAGTTTATGAAATTAAAAAAATAATAATGAAAACCAGTTCATTAGAAAAAAGGAAAATTAAATTAAGAATAAGAAAGAATAGTGAAATGAAATTTTAAATTTAACTCCATTCCTCATCTTCCTCTAAGGCACTGGGTCCAGCGGAGGTAACAAAATTGTCATCGGTCTATAAGAAAACAATATTTATAAAGAAATAAGAAAATAATATTTTAATAGATAAATTAAGCCAGTTACCTGTGGTACACCTTTTCGCACATCACGGCCACCAAATTTACTGCCATAATCACCACCGCCTCCTCCACCACTATAATTCTTTAGGAAATCGGGTACTTCTTGTCCAGCCCCTTCTAAGATATTTACTAAATCGGCAGCTATAGCTGAATCATTTTCTGGATCAAAGAAACTGGTGGCACGACCATTATTACCCACACGTCCAGTACGACCAATACGATGTACATATTCATCGATTGATGAGGGCATATCGTAATTGACAACATGGTTGACATTTTTAATATCCAGACCACGAGCAGCTACTGAGGTGGCTATTAAAACCTTCATTTTACCTGATTTAAAATCAGCCAAGGCCATTTCACGCTGACTTTGTAAACGATCGCCGTGAATTGAAGTCGTGGGGAATTCTGTTTCGGAGAGTAGTGAAGCGAGAAAATCAGCACCACGTTTGGTTTCAACAAAAACGATAGTTCCATCGGGATTTTCTTGTAAAAGTTCCTAAGGAATGAAATTCGATGTAGAAAATTTTAATGATTTAATTATGTTAATAAAAGTTAGGATATTCTTATGAACGTTATGTATACAAAGTCTTGGCCAATAATGTTAAAACTTATATAAATAAAATTAAACTAAAAATTGTAACTCAAAAAAGAATTAAAACAATACGAGTTTCATATAGAATATATTAAAACTAATCCTGCTTTAATATGGCCTAATCATTTGGCTTTTATATAAAGAAAATCCTTGCTAATAATCTAAACCCTGAACACCGAAACCTAAGCCCATAATCATGGTAAAAATTCTAAATTGTTCATTAAATACTCACCATCAACTTAGCACGCTTTTGAAACTTTTTCACTTCATAGATATTTTGTGTTACATCCGAACACGCTCCTCCCACAACACCAATTGAAATGAAAATATACTCATTCAAATATTCACCAGCCATACGTTGAATTTCCGCTGGGAAAGTAGCAGAGAACATAAGATTTTGTCGTTCTTCCATAGGGCGCATAGTAGGATGATTCATTATGGTAGCCATGCTCTCTTTGAAACCCATATCCAACATACGATCAGCTTCATCCAAAACAACAAAACGTGTATCTTCAAAGGTAATGAAACCTTTTTCCACGAAATCCAATAGGCGACCAGGAGTGCAAATCAAAATATGACTACCACCCCGACCAATATTTTCACCTTGATGTTTGGAAGAAGTACCACCATAAACAATGCGTATATTTAAATATGAACCCAAAGCAAATTTGCGGGCTTCATTAAAGATTTGTATAGCTAATTCGCGGGTGGGAGATACTATCAAAGCATGTGGTTTACCAATTGAAGTTTCAGCTCCTTCACTTAGTAAACTATTAATGATGGGCAATAGAAATGCGGCAGTTTTACCGGACCCCGTTTGAGCACAAGCCATTAAATCTCTACCAGCTGATATAACAGGTATGGCAGTTTTTTGTATGGGCGTGGGAATTTTATAGCCCGAACGTTTAATGTTATTAATGACAATATCGCGTAGATTTGCCTCTTCAAATGATTGTATAGGAGGGGGTGCATTTTCACCGGTAACCTGGAAATTAAAATAATTATAAAATCAAATTATTTAATTTTTTAAATTATTCAATTTCCTAGTCCAAAACTTACCTTCACTGGAATACTGTCATATTTGGAAAAGTTGATACCACTAGTGATGCCACTACCAAAAATTTCATCTTCATTTTCTGTTGGTTCAGGTGGTATATAGAATTCACGTGGCTTTTTGGGTTCTTCACCTTCACCATCTCCTCCACCACCACCACTGGTATTGTGTTCATCATTTTCTCCTTTATTGTTATTAAATTCTCTACGTCCACCGTCTCTACCACCACCGCCACGACCACCTCCGCGTCCTCGGCCACCACAAAAACCACCATTACGACGTTCTCCACCGTAGCCTGATATCGGAAAAATAAAATTTAAATAAAGGTATTTAAGGGGAAGACGGAGCAAAGTGACACAAAAACGATACAATTAATAGATGGGGTTATTATTATGCGCTATTTACAAATTAGTATTTTTGTGATAGATGATATTGTTTCAATAGTATCAATCTGGTACATACAAACTTTCTGTTTTTCGAATAGAACACAAATGAGGGCAAAGGGCAAAGGGCAGAATAAAGTCAACATTTTTGACGGAAAAGAAAATGTCATTAATATGATGTTAAAAATCATAAATTTTTTTGACAGAAATCAGATCAAATCAGGAGAAACTAAGCACTACAATTTTTAAGCTCCGCATTTTGTATGCATATAAAATACTTTTAGGTTAGGTTTATAAAGGTAAGTCCTGAGAGTTTATTAGCTGAGTGCAAAATAATAGTAGCCTTACCATATACTTTTGAATTTTTGTTGCTGCATAATTCCTAGACAAGGAATTTAAAAACAATTTGTCTATATGAAAGTCCTACACATGAACAATTATAAAAAAATATGTGCCTTTTTCAGTTCCCCACATCCTTACAAAGCATGAAAAAAACTGGTGAGTCATGTCCCATATACCAAGTGTATCTATGAAAAATCAAATTTTCAGTTTGCATATAAATTTTTTTAGAAAAAAAAAAAAATAGTAGAAGAAAATTTAATTTTAGTGAAAAATACAAATTTTAAAGAATTTTTACATTAAGTTTTTGTAAGTTTTGGGAAATTTTACTTTATTTTTTAACGGCTGCGGAAAGCCATCATATCTTGCTGGAAGTTTACGGGGATTGTGAGTAGTTTAAACGATTAAAACTGCTAGTTTCGAAGAAGCAGTCCGGCCTATCGACAAAGTTTGAAGATGAAGACATTTAGAAAAACTTGAATTCAAAACCGAACTGAAGCCTAGAGTCTACAAGTGGCGATTTTGCATGTCGGAAATCCTTCATCACCGAGACAAAAAGATGTAATTTCTGCATCAAATTGTCTCGGACAATGGAAAATAGATCCATTACGATAATAGAAAGAGCAAAAACTCTTAAGTGACACACGAAAAACCCAGAAAATCGACACCAAAGCAAAATTTCTCCCCAAGCGGTAAAAAAAAACTGTTAAGACCTCCATCGTGCAGGTTTCTAGAAGGTCTATTTACACCATCTTTAAGTTCTTTTCTTTTTCTTTTAATACTAACCTGTCTTCTATAGTAAGGCCTTCAAGGAAGTATTATTCTATGTAGTTGAACCTTTACTTCGCTTCTCTTAGAAGGGAAGTAAGAATATAATATTTTTTTATTTAAGCAACAACAAAACTATTCAAAACCGATACAAAAACAAGATCAAATTCCACAAAATAAAAAAAAAAAATATTTAGTTATGTTAAAAGCTTTATTTGGTCTTTTAGGACTGCATTGGGTCGCGAATGTGTAAGGCCTTGATTGCAATGACATCGCGCTTAAAAAATACAAAAACACGGAATGAATGAAACGCTTTCTGGAAAGTCTCTCCCCTTCTTTTTCCCCATTTGCTTTATTTAACTACTTTAAACGATCACGGTAGACATGTGCTTTATTCTGCGCATTCAGTTGGAAATTATGGCCCCATTCTTCGCTGTATAGCCCAGACATTGTCCTTTCTGACCACTTTTTTTTAATATGATAGATGAAAAACGCTTCACTTCATTACAAAATATTAAAAATTGGTTTGAATTGTTTCAGGGTTTTGAGATGAAATCAATAAATTGCAAAAAACATTTCAAAAGTCGTAACTTCCGATGGGCAATACTTTGAATTAAATACAAAGAAAAATCTCTTCAAAATAACAGTAACTCTTCAAAGAAACGATGGAAATTACCATCGACACCCAACATTTCACAGACAAATTTAAGAACTTTCTAAATGTTGACAATTTATTTTATATACAACTTTACCAATAAATTTAATTAGTTACAACCAATAAATAATTCTGATAGAACAACGAATATTAATTTTATAACAAAAATCATATTTAGATTAGTATTCATAGTTTTATTTATAATTTTTAAAAATAAAAACAAAAAATCCACAGAAACTTCCAATGAGAACAAAAGAGATACAAATCTTAAACACTTTAAAAATTCAAATACTATGGAACATATAAAATAATAAATATAATATAAAATTAAAAAATATGTAAAATATTACACAAATAACACATAAAAAATAAACAATTTAAATTAACGCAACGCTACAGTACGACCATCACCACTTAAACTTATAATACCAGCCGATTTCAATTCCAATAGAAAAGCAAAAGCTATAGCAGCAGACATACGATCTTTAATGCAATCACATTTGGTAAAATCAAATGAAACTTGACGTATGATATTTTGCAATAAACCTAATTTGACAGCCAAACGTTGTGTGGGAGCATTTATCAAAACAGTGGGATCAAAATGTTGACGTGGTTGATTAAATGTGCCCGAATTTAATTTTGCTTCTAAACCACGAAGATGATTGTCTAACATAGTACGACAACTATTGAGATTATCCATTACTGTGGAAATATTTTCAGCATTATCGAGTATAAATTGATCATACTGCTGTTGTTGGGGTGATATATCAGAAGCTGGTAGACCAGCAGCACCAATACTATTTGAAGAACTTACAGTGGCATTTAAATTTTGATTTGGTGAACTATTTGGTGGTAGGGGAGGTAGAATACCAGCTAAAGTTTGTTGTAGTAATTTGCTGGAAGAATCATTAATTGAATTTTCTTGTGAGAGAATATTTTGTAATTCCTGTTGGGGTTCTTGTTGTGGTTTTCGTTCGTGTAGTGGTTGTCTTCTATGAGGACGACGATGTTTAGGTTTTCGCTTAGGTGTTGTAGTATTTTCATAATTTGTATTTTGTAGACGGGCTCTAAGTATCTCATACCAATCTTTACGATAATCATCATCAGCTGTTGGCTGATTTATCTGTTGAACTGGCACATTTTGTATAAACTGATTGGGAGCATTAGACACGCTATTTGCAACATTGAACAGTTGAGTGGATGGTCTAATATTACTTTCTCTCACTTCTTCTATTGCCTGTAATATTTGTTTTTCTTGTACAAGAGGAGCAGCCGCAGTTTCTATTTCACTTTGTTGTATTATTTGTTCCGTTTGTACACCTTCAACTGTTATATTACCCATAGTACTAACATCTGTTGCACTTGCTGCTTCAGTCTCGATTTGTACTAGTAAAGTTTTTCTTGTTTTTAATGTTTCTAATCCCGTCAATGGTGTAGAAACATCAAGTGTACGATTTTTCAAATTAATTTGAAAAAGACTTTCCTCTTCACTAGGAAATGTAGTTGGTTGCTTTAACATATGGCCCGGTATCATAGGCGTTTTAAATATACCAGTATCAGAACTAATAGGTTCGGGGTGTTTTGTTTGACCTCTTGGTGCAGTTTGAGGAACAGATGAAGAATCAATATTCATACTTGTCGGCATCACAATAGCACTATCAGTTGTCTGGAGATTTGGTGTTGGTAAATGTATGCCACTATCTGTGTTGATTTGTCGTGGTCGTTCAACACTTGGTAAGGTAATAGGTTCATCCATTATGTTAGGTGGTTCAAGTCGTGGTTGCAGGATTTCTCTATATGAAAATATTACGTATGAAAAATAGTTTGAAGGGGATAGAGTTTGGCGAAGAAAAAAATGGATAAAAACGAATTTTTCTGAATAAATATTTTGACAGTTTATGATTTTTTTTTTAATTTTTAATCAGTTATGGTTTTGTATTAGTTCAGTTCAGTACTAGTTCATTTTTAGTTCAGTCCAATTCTAGTTTTTTTTAGGTCAGTTCAATTCTAGTTCAATTCTAGACCAGTTCTAATTCAGTTTTTGTTCAGTTCTAGTTCAATTCTAGTTCAGTTCTAATGCAGCTTTAGTTCTAGTTAATTTTTAGTTCAGTTCAATTCTAGTTTATTTTAGTTCAGTTCAATTCTAGTTCAATTCTAAACCAGTTCTAATTCGGTTCTAGTTCAGTTCTAATGCAGCTTTAGTTCAAGTTCAGTTCTTGTGCAGTTCTAATTCAGTTTTAGTTCAGTTCTAGTTCAATTCTTGTTCAGTTCAAGTTCAATTCTTGTTCAGTTCTAATTTAGCTTTAGTTCTCTTGTAGTTCAGCTCTAATTCGGCTTTAATTCGGTTTTAGTTCAGTTCTAGTTCAACTCTAGTTGGATTCAAGTTTAGTTCTAGTTCAGTTTTAGTTCAGTTCTTGTAGAATTTTAGATCATCATTCTTAACACAATTGTGGATTACTCTTGAAATTTCTGAATAATAAACCCTCACTCCATTTAACACGTTTTTATCAAAAAAAAAAAAAAAAAAAAAAAAAAAAAAAAACAAAAAATAAAAACAAATACCCCGTTGCTGCCACTGCACCCGTTGATGACGCTGATTCAATGCTAATATTAATATCATTATCTTGAACACCAACTGGTTCAATAATTGGTGACATATCTTGCGCTATACCACGACTACGTTCTTCTTCAATACGTGATATATCCATTCCTGCTACTGGCATTAAAGGTCTAGCAAATGAAGACAACTCCATCATAGAAGATGGAGCTTGACGTACTACATTTAAACTGGATAGATTATCACCAGTCACTCCCAAAGCTGATGGTGTTAATGATGCACCAGCAGTTGGTACCAAAAGAGAATTTGTTGGTTGCAATTGCACAGATAGTAAATTATTGCCAGTAGTAGGCAAATGATTAGCATCTTCCACATATAAATATTCTTCATTAATTAGTGTCATATCCATGGGAAAGTAGGAATAAGAAGATGTTTCGATATTATATCTAGCATGAGGTAATTCGTGGATTTCTAAAAATTTTCTACGAGGCAAACGAAAACGTAAACTATATTCTTCTTCCGTGATAAAAGTTCGAGGCTTTGAACGTTTTGGTGTAGCCGGTGGTGTATCGCTTAAATATTGAATATTAATTGCAGCTGCTTGAGATCTCATATTGCAACGTAATGTTTGATTAGAAGCACGAGATTGTGCAACTTCTCTTTCATCATATGAAATATGTTGTAAACCTTGAGCTTGTATTCTTTCACTTCTTCTGGGCGTTGTTATTTCCTCAGTTTTTCTTCTTCGTTCCGTTGATGATACGTTCAATGGTTGCTGCTGCTGTTGAGGTTGTCTTAAAAAAGACAACTGTAAATCATCGGAACTGTTAAAATTATCATTTTCAAATAAATCGGAAATATTCATGGTAGGTAATTGTGGTGGTGTTGATAACATAGTTAAATTATCTTGAAATTCTTGCAAGTTATCTTGCATTGCCAAGAGATTCTGTTTATCATTCCAATGTTGATTAAAATCTTGTTGAAATATTTGTAATAAATCAATTGAATCACTTTGGGGAGAGAGAATTTCAGGATCAGTGGGTATTTCTATACCCATATCTTCTAAATTTTCTTCTGTCACTAAACTTCGCACAGTGGGTGATGTAACTGTTTCAACTAAATTTGTTGGTAATTGTTGTAGATTTTTATTTTTTTCTTTACTTTTAGTTTGTGTCGTATGCTTAAGTTTCCGGCTACTAGTTGCATCTGATCTTTTTAAAACTCTTTCATATGCTTCCATTAAATATTTCATTAATGTGTACTTTTGTACCAAATTAGCCTTACGAAATAATTCATACATATTATTTAAAAAATATTGTAAAGTTTCTTGATGAAAATCTTTAGGTGTTAAAGCAAATATGGGATTTTGATAGAGCTCATGCGATGTTAAATTTGAGTGAGCTATAAATATCGTTTTAAAATAACATACACCACATAAAACATAAAGGAAATAGAAAAAACAAATACCAAAAACCAATCACTAATGAGACATTAAACGTAATGATACAAAATTATTAAATCCACATGCATAACAAACAAATACATTTTATAAAAACTTTACTTGAAATTAAAAATAGACTTACCATTGGATTCACCATTTTCCTCATTGTCATCATTGTCTTTGTTATAACGGTTGAACCCATGTCCACCACGCCCTGAAATTAAGGAAGAATTATGAATTTAGTTAAAATCGGAAATAAATTGTGCTCTAATTTATTAAAACTTTTTAATGTGGCAAAATGGATTTCATAAAAAATTTAGTTTGGAATTAGTTTACAGAAACCAGTGAAAATTGTTCAATGTTTAGAATCAATAAAATGTCTTGAAAGCAATAATATATTCAGTTATTTAAATAAGCTTCCAAAAGTAAAAATAGAGGTAGTAAGAAAAGTAGATTTGTTTAAGTGCTTTGGAAAAGCATTAAAAGCTGTTGTTCTAAGCGGTGCATATTGGAGTAAATTTTAAAAATTTTAAGATATTTTAGCAGACTGATAAGGAACGTTCCGACTATACGATAAAATGGGTCGAATATGGCGCTTAATGCAGAGAAAGATTATATCAATATTTTAACATTTACATTTAATTTTTATATTGATCGAAAAATGAAAAAAAAAAAATAGTTTTGAAATTTAATTCTTGACCGCCTTTTTGTAAATTTTCCAATTAAAAATCGTTTACTTTTGGACTCAATAGAGATATCGACTTCAAATTTCCTTTATTCGATCGATAATTTTGTTTTTTTAATTAATTACAAAAAATATTATAAAATCGGTTGAAAATGTTGGACTACATATGGCAAAAACTTGATCGAGATGTTGAAAAATTGAGCTTGACCTCAACGACTACATGGTGTCACTTTTTTGCACACACAATCACCTCCACGACTATCGAAGGTACTTCCAAAAATATTCGATCCACACTGAATGAAATTTTGGTGGAGCAAGACCGCCAAGCAAGTTGTCAGGAGATAGTGGAGGTACTAATCATCAACCACATGACAGTTTGGAATCATGGTTACTAAAAAAAAAAAATAGCTCGATCTTTGGGTATCACAAGAATTACCGCAAAGAAATTTGATTAACCGAATTATCATTGGAAGAATATTAAACGAAAAGGCTGGCAACTCTCCACTAACGACTTCAAAGCCTGGTTTGATGAAAAAAAATGTTATTTTGAGTGTTTGGTGGAATTGAAAACTGCCATTTTGAGTTTTTTTTTTTTTAATACCGTTTTTTTTTAAAGCTTCATATCTATGTTGTAATCAGAGCTTCGAAAGACTTAATTAAATGTTAGCTTAATTCCCTTAAATCTTAATTCTGAATTAAGGAATACTAATTTTTTATTCAAAAATATAATTCAATAGCTTAATTCAAAGGCTTTTGTTTCAATTGAATTAATTCATAAATAATTCATTCAAATTTTGTTAATTCAAATCTTCCCCAAATTGAATGAAAATATTTTTCTTTTATTCAATTTGTAATATTTTGTTTTTTAATCTTTTACAAAATGAATTATATTTCTAAAGCTAATTTATAATAGATTTGAATTGAAGAAAATTTTAATGATTCAATATATTTTTAAGCTTGAATTATTTATATAACTGATGAATGAATTCTTTAAGAAATTAAGTCATAACAGAATTAATTAAATTTATATGAAGTACAAGGAATTTAATTCAATGAATTAAATTAATTTGAATGATTTAAAAGAATGACTAGGATATTAAATTTAATTCAATTTAAGAAAATTAATTAATGAATAAAGCTTTTTGAACCTTTGGTTATAAACTATGGTTTTACTTTTTTTCAATATTTTGTTTATTTTTTTATTCAAAATTTGAAAATCAAGTAAATATAGTCACAGTTATTTGTCGAAACAAAAGGCGTATCAAGCATTTTATTGTTTATTTATAAATTATTAAATTTAAGATGGATACACTTTACCCCTCTAATCACAACAATAAAGTTATTTTACATGTATTTTGGTTTTTGTTGTTTTCTTTGTTGTATTTTATCTATAACATGATGTAAATATAAATAAAACCAACTAAAAAGACATGCAAAGTATTTTAAAACGGGGAAATACCGAACAGCATAGATTATTTACAAATATTTTGTATGTATACTCAATTACAGAAATGTTATCTTGTAAGTGTATAATTAAAAGCCGTGCATTACAGTTTACTATTATACATAATTTCACAATTTCCTAAATATTTAAAAATGTACAAAACTAAAATTTCACTTACCTCCTCCTCGGCCACCACCACCGCCATTACGTCCTCTGCCACCGCCACCACCTCCATTAAAACGTTTCTTATAATTGTCATTGTTATTGTCATCTTCATTTTGGTAGTCATCATCGTTGTTGGACTTGTATGCCTCATTATCGTTACCAAAACCTTTGCCGATTACCTTAAACACAATTGGAAGAACGTAAATAACAAACTCAACTCACTCATGTCTTGATAATTTTACTTACTTCGGTTGTTTCCTCATCACCCCAATCAGACATTTTCTTAGATGGATTTTTGCTTGTGTTGTTTCTCGAGAAGACTTTAGATTTTATTATTGAAGGCTTTTTGTTAGCTGTAGTATTTCCTGCAGCTTTTGTAGATTCAGGTTTTTTATTTTCCTTAAAATGTACCGCCTTTGGTCTTGCTGGAAATCTTTTAGTTGCTGGGGTTTGTTTTTTAGATTCAGGGGAATTCTGCTGTTTTTCAGAATTTTCTTTGGAAGAGTTAGCAACTGTAGCTTGTTTTTTAGTATCAGGAGAAAATGTTACTTTTGCTGGTGATCTTTTTTGAGCTGGTGATTGTTCTTTAAGTTCTGTGGTGTTATCCTCCAGTTGCTTCACAGGATTTTCTTTAGAAGTTGTACTAGAATTAAATGGAGATATTTGAGATTTTATTATGGAATTTGCATCATCTCCAGAAAAAAGTTTATTTAATTTTTCAGCGCGATTCATGTTTATTTATATTTTGTAACTCTCTTTATTTGCGTGTTAGTGTATAGTCTCGAAAATTGCAAGTAAGACTAAAATAATTTTAGATTTAAACATTATTTTAAGAAACCGCACTGTGTTCGTTTTGTGATTTTCTTGTTTTATTTTATCTTCATTCGTAACAAAACATTCACATACAGGGAAGTATTTAAACAAAGAAAAAAATTAGAAATTTGTATTAAATAATTCAGGGTATGGAAAAATTTGTTAAATGTATCTAAAATCATTGGAAAAATATTGAAAAACCCCACAATAACTAGTAGGTAGCAATAGACAGTAAACAAATTTAATTAGTTTTTATATTTTCATGCTGATACATTATACTACATACTTTAGGTATAAATATAATATCAAACATAATTTTGCTTTGGGCGTAAAAATAACACTATGCAACAAATTGATGATCATCGTATGGGGACGGAATCATTCCGATTGCAATTGATAGCTTTTGATATGTGTAATAAACCCTCCAAAGGATTTTTCGCTGGTAGGTAAAATTTTTGTTTTATGACCACTTAAGCTTTTCTATTTTTGCACCCAAGTAATTTCAGATAAATAGAAAAATATAATATAAATATAGTTCAAAACTGAAATATTTAAAACATAAATATTTAGAACATTTAAATGCCATTATTTCATTAGAACCTTCTATTCATCTATCTCTGATTATAAGAGGTCATTTCTAATCCGTTTAAACAAAATTAAACAAAAGTCCTTTAAAACTTGAGTTTAATGGGTTAAAATATTCTACAGAAATTTTCTACGTCGAATTTCACTAGGGGTCACTGAAGGTCCAAAGTTCTACGGTGAAGCATTTATCCAAAGAAATGAAATTGATGAAATTGTTATTAATTTTGTTTACGATTTGTACAAAACTTTTAATTTTATGTTATATTTCATTGCCTAGTTTAAGGAGTTTATATAAGAAATATGGGAAAATTTCATAATTTACTTTTTGAACAATATATGATAAGTCGGATGAATTTTTATCTTTGGAGACCCCTAGTAAAATTTAAAGAAGAAAATATCGGTATAATGTTTTAACCCATTAAACTCAAGTTTAAATCGACTTTCAAGACATTTCCTTAAAACGGACTAGAAATACCCCTTATAAGGAAGATAAGTGAATTTAAAGTTCTAATGAAATACTCCCCGTTAATTGCTCTAAACATTTATGGAAAATTATTTTAGCTTCGAACTATATTGATATTATTTTTTTCGATTTATCTGTAACTACCTCTGTTCAAAAATATAAAAGTTTAAGTGGTCATAAAACAAAAATTTTACCTTCCGGAGAAAAATCCTTTGGAGGGTTTATTACACATATCAAGAGCTATCAATTGCAATCGGAATGATTCCGCCCCCAAAATACTGTTGCATAGTGTAATCGATATATTAAAAATTTCATTGCTTTTAGTAATAATGCCACATGCTCCTAAGATCAATGTTTTTTATATCCACCATCAGAAGAATGACCCCCCCCATTGAGTTTGTCATTCCGTGTGTAACATGTCGAAAAAATTATTTAAGACCCCACAAAGTATATATTTTCTAGGTCCTGGTAAAAGCAGGACAGGGAATTACCTAGGGTGACGAAATTTGACCAATTGTACTTTCTACAATCTAATTAATTCGGATGAGTACTGAAATAGTGCCAAGGTAATCTGAATATTATATGACCTGAATTATGTAGATATCATAAAATTTTTTTAAAGAATAAGCACCATAAAAATGTTGAATTTTAAGCAGAAAAAACTATGCAAAATATGTAACCAAAAATATTCAAGATCATATTTTTTTGTGCTTGAATTGAACTAAACGATTAGTTTTTTTATCCGTTTCAGACAACAATTCTGGCATAGATTTGTTACAGCATATCATGGCAGTAAATTATGGAAATTTCCCAAAAATTCCGAATATTCATCAAAAATCCGAAATTTCACAAAAAATCCAAAATTTCACCGAAAATGCGAAATTGCGCCAAAAATCAAATAGTTAACCAAAAATCTAACATTTCAACAAAAACTAAAAATTTCAACAAAAATCCAAAATTTCAACAAAAATTCAAAATTTCACCAAAAATTCGAAATTTCATCAAAAATTTTCCCAATAATTTAAAGTTTTATCAAAAATCCAAAATCCGATTTTTGTCAATTGAATTAAAAATAACACAATTACAGAACTGGTCTCAGATTTTTTGTTCTATCGTAATCATAAAAAAGGAAACATTTTATTAGGGTGAAGGTAACCCTTAAAAAAAATATGGCACAGTAACAAGGTAACATCTTTATCCAGAAAAGAAAACGCTATAAGAATACTCAACAAAATGTTTAATCAAATTTTGTAAATTACAATTTTTAATATCCAATTCTAGCAATTTTTTTTTTTTTTTCATTTAATAACTGTTCAATAAATATACAGATGAATGTTTCATTTATAAAATACAATAGTTTTATATTTACAGCCATACAGTCACCGAAATTATTTTTTTTAAACTTCAGTGTTATGCAGTAGGAAATTATAATGTCTACTACAAAGTTTTTTTTTGGGTTTTTTCGCTATTAAATGCAAACATTTTTATTTTTCTTCTTTTTAATCATTTATGAAGGCGAAACAATGATAGGTTCATTGCGGTTGCAAAGCAATTTTCACACAAAATTGATTGAGGTAAGTTAATAAAATCATCATTTAAATATTTAACTACATGTTATAATTATTTTTGGTACCAATTGATTTCATCAAACATATTTTTTGTGTAAGCTGTCTATGATTTTTCGAATTCTATCGAGACGAAATTTATTTTCATCGCAAATCATGAATCAACTAGATTTATTTTCATAATAAATAACAGTTAAATATTTTTTTAGTAATTAGAGGAAGGGTTATCAATCAAGCGGTTTTTATGAAATCCCTATCTGAAAAAAACTAACAAAATTATTCAAAGAGGACAACTTTTTTTAAATTCATGTTTATTGATACTACGGAGAATACTTCTTAAAAATAAAGTAATTGTAACATGTTCTTTAATAACTAAAGAATAGTTTTCTCACTTTCCTCTTTAAATTTTTAGTGAAAATCGCATTAAAGTTATAGTGAACCTATCATTATTTCGCTCTCATATATGACAAATATTTAAAATTTTAGTATTTTACGTAGAAAAAAACTCAAAGAAACTTTGTAATAGGTTCTATTATTTTTACTACTGCATAACACTGAAGTTTAATAAAATTATCTATACCAATTTTGAACGAAAAAAATTGATTTTTATGGGTGAACCTATCATTATTTCGGTGACTGTAGTTATATATATTAACACATTTTCAAATTTTTCGAAAATTTGGAAAAGAAGTCAAATATTTTTGTTGTTATAAAATATTTTGAAAAAGTTCTTTTGTTGTTGTAAAACCTGAAATGTGTAGAGTAGATTGAGCTAATTTATGAAAAAGACACGGTATTTATTTTTGATATGGAAAGAAAAAAGTATTTACACACATAAGGAATATACCATCCTTTAACAATTCTCATTCCTTTTTCCAAACTATAATACGATGTACAATTTTAAACCTTCATTTAAATGTCATATTTTCTCTAAATGATTTTTTCATAATTTTTGCCACTATTTTTTGATTTTTGCAACTTATTAAAGTTGAGTTTGTATCAAAAGATCTTATAGACAAGATTTGGGATCATCTTTAGCAAAGTTAAGCGTAAATAATTGACATTGACATTTTTAAAGCTGTGTAAATAATTATGAAGTATAAAAAATGTGTGTAAATACTTTTGAATTAAGAAATACGTATGATTTTTTCTTTCTATATCAGAAATAAATACCGCGACTTTTTCAGAAATTAGCACAATCTACTCTACACATTTCAGGCTTTACAACAACAAAAGAACTTTTTCAAAATATTTTATAACAAAAATATTTGACTTCTTTTCCAGATTTTCGAATAATTTGAAAATGTGTAAATATATATGACTATGACTGTATGTTACATGAATGAAAAACATTTTTTTAAAAAATCATAAAAATTCGAAATGTCAAAAATTAAAATTTGTATTCTTTAGTCATAAAGATAAATTTATTGGAAATAAAACAAGACATATTTTACTAAAATCAATGCATAAGTTTTGATTTTATTCACAAGTTAGTGAAAATACTCATTTACAAAGTAACATAGAAAAGTTTAAGTTTGGCTACCGTTACCGCTAAAAAACTTATACAACCTGACTACAGTTACCGAAATAGGCCAAAATACCGCATACGCTAAAATACTGTTACCGTTATTTCTCGGTTTAAGGTTCTCAACCTTAGAAAAATTTTAAACAACACTTTTTTAATTTTTCTATGTATTTTGTAAAAGAGTATTTTTACTGATTTGTGAATAATTGATTTTAGTAATTTGATTTTTTACATTTTCGAATTTGTATGATTTTTTGAAAATAACGGTCGACAAAAAAAAATACAATAGTCGAATAGTTGGACTTGACGTATTTTGATGTGCTAAACAAGCATCTGTTTTCAGTTTTTTCCATCAAGTCTGAATTTTTTTATGGGCATGTCTTATATTTCGGCCATAGTAAGGCCATTACTCTAGTATATTCCTTATAACTTAAGAACGGTGCGTACGATTGACATAAGTGATACACCAAAAGATGCATACTAAAAATATCTCCCAAACATAATTTTTTTATGTGATCAAGAGTTTCGAAGTTATTTTGAAATAAGTATCAAAAAAATGTTTTATGAAAAATTTGAGATTTTTTTGTTACTAAATTTTTTTTTTAATAAATGAAAACATCTAAAATGTTTCAGTTTTTCATCTTTATCTTAAAGCTGGTAATGCTGCGAATCAAATAAGGCATGTATCTTTAAAATTGATGCATAAACTTGATTTTATTCACAGTTAAGTAAAAATAAGTAAAAACAGTTAAGTCTTCAAGTTATGTGAACAATATTTTTTATTCGCTCAAGAATTTCAGAGTTATGGATCAAAATTTTCACGATTTAAAATTTTTTTTTTTTTTTAAATTTTGTTTTGCTAGTAATTACCAAATAACTACGGAAATATTAACTGAACAAAAAAAATATGTAAATTCAGCTTAAAGACAATTTAAGTCGCTAAATATTGGAGTATAATTTATCGTAATAGAACAAAACGTTCTCGAGTTATGCAAGTGTGACTGCCTAAAGGCGGGGTCATAGTAGTCATGCCCATAACAAAAATCGATACGTGATAGAACATTAAATTCCATCTAATCCACCTAATTTTTTTTTTTTTTTTTTTTTTAACACGAAAAAAACATTTTTTGCCCACTTAACTGTAGGTATGCATGGGTATCCTAACTTAACTGTGAATGTAATCATGATTTGTGCTTCAATTTTTATCATACGTGGCTTATTTACTCGTAGTTTTGGCAGCTTTGAGATAAAGGTGATAATCTGAAACATTTTTGATGTTTTCACCTTTAAAAAGAAGTTTTAGTAAAAAAAAATCTTGAATTTTTCGGACACTTATTTCGAAATATCTCCAAAACTATTGAGCGAATACAAATTTGTTAGTAGAACGACTTAAAGTCAGTTTTATTCCACATATTTTGGTTTATTATTTATATAACGAAAACAGTTTTTTATAAAATATTTTTATATGAAATTTTTACAAAAAGATTTAAAGTTATGCGTATTTTTAGTTTTCTGGAACGTATCTACCATTTTTGCATGAAAATATTGTTTTTTTATGCGATTTTCTTTTATATAGTATTCTTTGAAATGCATCTATTGCATAAAATGAGGAGTGTACTTAAGATTTTTCCTAGCGAAATTGGGGTCTACTTCTATTATTTTAGATTTTATTAAAGAATCTGAAATGGTTCTGATTACAGCCCCAACAAAAACTTGGTAATGGCATGTAGATACGCATGTAGTTACTTTTTAATGACAACATCATACCATTTACATTACATAGAAGTAGTTAAGTGACTACTTATTTTTAACTCGACATGTAATTACTTATTTGTGATCAGTGTTTGAAAATCAAATGTTTTTTTATTCAATGTATCAATTAATATATTTAAAGAAGAAACAATTACGTAATGAGACAAAGTTTGAATTAATATTTAATCCAAAATAGTTTTTAAAATTTTAAATTTTTCCTTATCGTTAATTTTTTTAAATACAAATTTAGAGAATTTGTTTATTCCAGTTTAAAACTGCCAAAGAATGGCTATTTACACAAAAAATGTTTGCATTGGAAATTACAAAATATTAAAAGAAATTGCGTCCGTGAAACTTTTATATTTTTTATTTTCTTTTTATAAATGCACTATTAAGAGCTTTCAATTGACACTTTAAACTTTGCAATCGGATAAATAATATACATAAGAAATAGTTAATAAACAAGAAGTATAAAAGAATAACATCATACCAATGATAGCCATGGATTAAAAAAGAACTACTGGAGTTCTTTTTCACCACTAAGATCTTCTTTCCAATGACAACACAATGTTAAAATCATGACTTTTTCAGCTCTTTTTTTGCTGGGTTTTTATGATAGTTTTGGATAAAAAATTTCGATCTCGTAAACCTATTTATTTCTTCATAACTAAAAGAATTGTCTCCTCAACCCCTTTTATTTTCTTTTATTATCTAGTGCACCAAATTTCAAAATTTCACAAAAAAATTTTATTAGTTTTACCTTGAAATTGGAAAAAACTATTGATTTTTGTTTGAAATTGTCATCTCCAGAACTAGTTCTGAAGAAGTGTTAACTATCCACTTCCCATTTTCATGGAGCGGTTCTAGAACTAGTTCGTTAATCAATGATTTTTATTCGAAATTGTCACATACAGAACTAGTTCTTTTAAAAATATTAGGCAACAGTCTAAGAATCTGTTTTTTTTTTTTTTTTAATTTTTATTCTAATAAGCCTTATTCTAAAGGCCACTTTTTAAATTGAATTAATTTGTTTTAATCTTATTTACATACATAATTAATTCTTAAGCACTAGTTCTTAAAACCAAATTAAAAATTACAGTAAGGTTCTACTCCATGTGTGCCAGAATTGGTTGACACACCACTACATAGATTTTATTAAAGAATCTGAAATGGTTCTGATTACAGCCCCAACAAAAACTTGGTAATGGCATGTAGATACGCATGTAGTTACTTTTTAATGACAACATCATACCATTTACATTACATAGAAGTAGTTAAGTGACTACTTATTTTTAACTCGACATGTAATTACTTATTTGTGATCAGTGTTTGAAAATCAAATGTTTTTTTATTCAATTTATCAATTAATATATTTAAAGAAGAAACAATTACGTAATGAGACAAAGTTTGAATTAATATTTAATCCAAAATAGTTTTTAAAATTTTAAATTTTTCCTTATCGTTAATTTTTTTAAATACAAATTTAGAGAATTTGTTTATTCCAGTTTAAAACTGCCAAAGACTGGCTATTTACACAAAAAATGTTTGCATTGGAAATTACAAAATATTAAAAGAAATTGCGTTCGTGAAACTTTTATATTTTTTATTTTCTTTTTATAAATGCACTATTAAGAGCTTTCAATTGACACTTTAAACTTTGCAATCGGATAAATAATATACATAAGAAATAGTTACGATTTAATGTGAAATAGAAAATAAATGGTTCCACATACTTATATAATGGAAATACTTTGTACTTTGGATATTAAAATGCTACACAATTTTAAAGGAGTTAAATATTTCAATAATCTTATACAAATATGGTATATTAACTAAATTTTTATATTTTTACTATATTTCGTATAAAAGGTTTGAATACTGAATAAATTGTTGTCTTTGATAAAAATTGCTTGTTGTTAATTTGCACTTTTACAAAAAAAAAAAATAATAAATTATAAACAAAATATTTGACAAAATATTCAAAATAAAATTTCTTGACATTTAAAAATAAATCAAACAAATTAAATCTGAAAACATTTTTACAATTCTCAATAATTTGTTGATTATCCGCGTTAAATAATGGTAAATGTCAAAATATTATTGCAAAATAACGTAAAATTTTTATTGTTCTTTTTATTATTGACACAAATTTGTTAAATCCAGAGGAGAAAATTCAACAGCCAAAAATTCCCCAGATTTATATTTTTTTAGAGTTGTTTAACATTATAGGTAAGAATATTTCATTCATTGTATTTAAATCTTAAAACAGAATAAAATCTTACAAATTTTCAGCCTGAGGCTTCTGCGCCGAGGTTAAGCCCGTAGCAGATCTTGAGATGAAACTACCCCAAGTAAGAGTGGCACCATAATTGTATTTACATGAAGTGCAGTCGGTTCCAGCAAATAGAGTACAACCATGGTCTGGATTTTAATTCACCTGCGGCACGGACCGAAAGTATGTGGAAGAGCACTGTTGGAAGGTTATGTTATGTATGTATTTTAATTGAAGCGTTAATCCTATCTCTATTTATTTTAAACATTGTTTATTGTATGATTTCTATTTAATATTTTAATAAAATTAAAAAAAACGCAACTAATACCTCTTGTTTTAACTTATAATGACTTCAGTAATACTTTAAAATCAATGAGTTACTGAACAACTTAAAAGTAATTAGTTCTTCTAATGCCATCAAAGTAATGATATGAGGTAAGTAGTTGCCTCTAATGTCATCACCGTGTTAAAATAATGGGTTATTCAGCTAATGTGTAAGTAGTGTAAAACCATTATATTAGCTTCTTAACTGATTACCTGGCAACCAAAGTTTTTGCTGGGGCATTTCTAGTACAAATGATTTTAGGGCATGTTCTAAAATTTTTTATGGGATATAAAAATAATTTAAAAAAGAAAAACCCAAAAACCGTTCATATGATCATAGAAAATTTTAAAAGTAAATCAGTAGACTTTTATCAAAATAATAAAATAGTAAGATTTTCAAAATTTAAAAAATTTCGGAAAGATCAACAATGATAATTCTCAAAAAAATGTCTGACTAGAATGGATCCTTCGATCCTTAAAAAAGGAAACCAATTAAAAAATTAGTGAAAACTATTTTTAAGAATGCAAATTTAACTACATATTATATTTTCAATTGGAAATGGAAGCATTTTTGTGAAGTTGAAACACCCAGTTTACATAATTTTTTTCTTATTTGAATCGTATAAGAATAACAATTAGATAAAAAATAAATTTAAAATCTAACAAAATAAACCACAAATCTACCAAATAAACACAGTTTGTTTTCTTTGTATTACAAAACGAATCCAATTAGTGGATGTTTTTCTCAATAAAACTCTAAATAAAATGCTTATTAAACACAGCTCCTCACACACAATACAGCCCCCCAACACACCTCCCAAAAAAGAACAAACATCATGGTTGTTTTCAAGTACAATATTTATTTTCGTATACATGGAAACTTAGAACACAAAATGAAAAAAATAATAAACCCAACTGTCAAAGTGGGGGAATGAATATAGTAGAGAATAGGAGAAAGAGAGCAAAACAGCAAAATATACATAGAAAAAATATACAATACATACTCATATAATAAAAAAAAATACGAGAATTATACACTACACACAGCGCCACCATAGATTAATATTATTATTCTTCTTTGTCATATCGCTCCATGCTCTTTTAATATTTGTTCATCCATCCATTTCTATATCATCCATCCAAATTCGTATTTGATATGTGTATACCATGCTTTTTTTAAATGGTGGGCATGTGTTATAAGATTTAATGAAAAAGACTTTTTCTACTGATTGCGAGAGAGCGGGTGTTTGTGTTTGTATGTGTGCAGAAGAACGCAAAAAAATAAAATACCAAAATTAAGGTTAACATTAAATATATTGCAGTCCGCTAAAAGATTTTGGGTGCAAAACTTTATAAAATACAGAAATAATATACACAGAGGAGTGAATTGAAAAAAATTCATAGAAAAAATAATAAATAAAAATAAATAAATTTCAAATTCAATAATGGATACAGCTGGGAAAAATCGTTATGAACTTTTGTTCATGGACGATGATATTAGTGATCCATTAGATAATATTGTTGCCAAGAAGAAAAAACAGGTTAAGACTGCTGCTGCTACGACTAACGCTGGCGCAGCTACTGGAAATGCCACTGGTCCCAAGACAACGAACAAAGTAGCCAACAATAATCAAGTTAAGAAATCCAATCAGGCTGAAAAGGAAAATAAACCCTTGAATAAGAATGATAGCAAGAAACCCAATGCCGCGCCACAAGGTGCTAACGATAGATTCAATAAACAAGGTGGGGCTGCTGGCACTGGTCGTGGTGCTGTTGCTGGCGCCAATCGTAAACGCAATAACGGTGAGACACGTGAAGGTGGTCAAGGGCAACAACCACAACGTAATGCCAACTTCAGACAACAAAATGGTGAAACACGTGAACAACGCAATAATCGTCGTAATGTACGCGAAAATGGTCTAGGTGGTGGAGCTGCTGGTGAACGTCCCACCTTCAGAGGTGGTGATCGTCCACCACGCAATCGTAATTTCGAAGGTGGTAATCGTAAACGTGAATTTGATCGTCAATCGGGCTCTGATAAAACTGGTAAGTTATAGGAAAATCTTTAGGAGGGGTTCTATCTAAAAATATAGCAACTATTACATATGAAGTCTTCTTAAAAGAAAAAAAAAAAAACGATGATGTAAATCCTCTTTTTTAAATAATTTTGGTGGGGTTATAATTTTGGTTTATGAAAAGAACTGATTAACAAAAAAAATTATAAAGAAAAAACAAAAAACAATAGCAATTGTTTTGATGTTACCAAAAGAACCTTTTCATACCTTAAAATTAAAACGCACAAAAACATATGGTTTTTTAAAATGTGATAAGAAACTACCAAAATAAAAAAACCAAGAAGTGGGGTTAATAACATAAAGCATGATCACTATAGAGACGCAAATATTAACACACTACCCCACCATCAAACTAAACCAAACAATCAACTAATACATATAGATGAAAAAACAGTGCGGGAGGCAACTGAAAAATAAGCAAAAATAAGTTAAATTTTCTATTATATGATTTCAAAACTAAATCTTAAGCAAAATAATAAGAAATGTATGAAAAAATTTTTATTTTTTTATAAAAACATCTCATAAAAATAATATTTCTTAAAAATCTATTTTCTTGTATATTCATAATTTATTTGAATATACAACGAACGAATGAAAAAAATGTGATCGGCGAATATTTTTTCTTAACAAATAGAAGAAGAATTTTTATATACAGATAGTCCCACCAAATTATACATATAGAAAAAAGTATGCATACATGTGTTTAAAAATAGTTTAAATTTTTATACTCTTATTCTATTATTCATTTAAACTCTCCAAGAAGTCCATTTCTCTCACTGCCTTTACCTCACCAAAAAAAATTGAATTTGAAATTATTTTTTTATAGATCTTATTTTAAATGAAGACGAAAGTGAAATACTACGTTCGTTAGAAGAATATATAACATGCGTTAGAGACAAGAGCAAAAAAAAAAAAAATTTACAAGTGTCTACTCTTTACGTCCGCCTTGTCTTCTCCTTCTTCTTCTTTTGATTTTATATGTCTTTCAAGTTTTTTTTTTTTTCTTTTGAAGAAAACTGAAAGTGACTTGTCTCTTTAATCGAGTTTAAAATCGCATTTACAAAATTATTATTTTTTTGTAGCTATTATGGCATTTCAAAGTCTATTATCACGTGTTTTTTGTTTTCATACAGTAGTAGTACATGTAGTTATTGTTTTTTGCTTCCTCTTCTTCTATTCTACCTTTAATGCCCCTTAACCTTTACAATAAACATGGATTTTTTTTCTATTTCTATTTGTATGTGATTGACAATTATTGTTAATTTGTAAACAATTAATAATATTTTGTAATTTAAAAATTTTCCTAAAGTCCACTATATACAGAAAGATATTTTTAATTTTATATACTTTTTTTATACTGTACGTGGTTTTAGAAAAAAAATGTGGGCGTTTTGATGTGAAGAACATTTTTGTATTTTTTTTTTTTTTAATTATTATATTCAGTGATATTTTCCAATGCTATATTATTGTAGCGAAGATAATGTAGCAACACACAAGAGCGTATAGAAAATGATAACAGCTATGGGCAACCACCATTTAACTGTAAGGGTCCTAAAACATGCCCCCTTTTTATTATAAATACATATTTGTTACTAATAGAATTAAAACGATCTTAGAAGATCGCATCAGGAAAGATCTATTGAATATTCATCAGAGTACAAAGTTTTAATGAGACAGAAAATAATGAGATGGTATTTCGAGACTATGCTATTGTCCAGACTGTAGCTGGGTTTGAGAGCTGTGGTATTAGAAAAAAAAATTGGATTACTTTTTCAAAGGGATTATTGAATTGTTATTTCATATAAGGATTGAGATCGAAAAAATCTTAACATATACTAAAATTTAATAATTTGGAAACGGTTGATCTTAGATATTATATTACAGTTCACAGAATAATATAATTTTTCTAGTTCTAACTATTACTTATGAACTCGTGGACCTTTTTTGATAACTCTTCTATTAGATTGTTCCAGTCACTTTTTTTGGAACAGTTTGCCCATGTCCTTTTAAAATCTTCGATATTTTGGGACACCTTTTTGTGCTCTTCAATTTTCTTTTCACAAGAGGTCAATATCTCTTCACCTCTCATTGTTTTAGTAAAACTATAACATGTTTTGGTACCTCTCCAGAGATTTCTTACCGTAGTGACAAGATGCCAAATCGGACCTTTGTTATGAAAGGAAGAAGCCTTTTTTGCAAACATTATTTACATTCGGTATTTATAAAGCTCACTGTAACACATGACTTACTTCTTTTGTCGCAACTGCATAAAGCTTGCAATACCAGGAATTTTTTTTAGGAAAAAAAAATTATCTTCAACATATCTTTGAGCATTAGCAACATAAAAATGTTGACCCGAAAGCTGCCAAAAATCAACCAGTACGTTTCGTCGTCCGTTATACGAGTATTATATGAAATTTGTTTTTAATTTCCTTTCCCTATTTTTGGCTTCTAAATTTTTTGCAGCATTCCTGTCCGGAACTTTTTGGACTTTGTATGTTTGCACCAAATAGTCAAAGCAATGAGCTAACTGGGCTGCTTTTCTACCAGATTTATTTGAAGCTCTTTTCAATATGCTTTCAATTATCTTGGCCTTCCCAATATCATGTGGACCTTTTTTTCTTCCGAAACAGGTTTCCTATCAATGGTCAAATTGTTTTGACACTGTTTAATAACATTGGAAATAGTTTGACGACAGGCATTTAATTCTTTGCCCAATTTCATTTTTAATAATTTTAGCACGTACTTCTTTTTCGTCACTCATTTTGATCAAACTCACAACAAATCAACATGGTTTCAAAGATATCTTGATCAAAAAAAATTAAATTAAATAAATAAATAAATAGTGCTTCCGAAAAAAGTTAAGAGGTAAAACGCTTGTTAAGATTTTTTCGATCTCACTCCTTAAGTGCAGAAAAATATATATAGATATCATTGAATCTATTCACAAATATGATTTTATTATATTCCGAAATAAATTGTATTTATTAATTTATTTATTTGAATAGACCTAGAAGAAAAAATAAGGTCAATTAAATGATTTGTAAAAAATGTAATTGTTTCAATTAATTTTTAATTATATCAATTATTTGGGTGATCAAATGTTAAAAATAATTTTTCTAGTTTTATTAATTGGTTAATCAAAAAGAAATAAAAATTAATGGCCTGCCCCACGATGTCGTTCATTCAACAAAATGTATGGTTAGCTTAGGGGTTAGAAAAGGGTGGCATATTCACGCCTCCACCAAGAGACTAAACAGCCCTTTGTGATCCCTTTTAAGATAGAAAAGAAGAAAAGACAAAAGAGAATAAGAAGTTATAAAAGAAAAGTGGAACCTATACCCTTATCAATCAGTTATGATTGCACCTAAGCCATTTTATTCTCATTACAAACACTATGAGATTGATAAGCCCTTTACTTGTCAACTCATCTAGTTCATGCAGTGTGTGGCTCCCAAATAACTTCATCCATTCGCGCTGAAGCCCTACACAATGACATAGTATATGCTACACTGTCTCTAGCTCCTCTACATTATCGCACGTCCTATAAAAGTCTGACGTGCCAATGTCCCTTTTACTCATCATTATCCCTGTTGAGAAGTGACCAGTAATCATGACCACCACGACTCTCAGACTGCTACGAGTCATACCCAGAAGGTGTTTGGAATCTGCCAGTTTAAGACTAGTCCATATCGCTCTAGATATCCTGCTGCCAGTTCTATCCCTCCAGGTTCGATTTGTGTGGTCCAGAGTCCACTCCCATATGTTCTTAAAGTAGGACACTATTGGAATTCTAACAGATGTCTCCACAAAAGATCTATCTAGTTCCGAGCCACTACGAGCCAGCTATTCGGCTATTTCATTGCCAAGAATGTCGCAGTGTCCAGGAACTCAACAGAGTCTTATCATGTAAACATTCATTAGTCTTCTCAATTCCTTCATGCACGTACCAATCTGGACCTAACATCATGACTTGTGAGTGCCAATAATGCTGCCTGACTATGAGCATAGATAGTAATCTCAGAATTGCGTTCAACGTTTTCTTCTAGCAATCCCAAGGCTTTATAAGTGCCCAGAATTTCTGCCTGAAAAAAGCTGCAACTGTCAGATAATTTATAGGATCATCTGATATATCAGTTCCCATTAAATCGACACCAGCTACTTCCTTCTTCGAAATTGAAATTTTTTCAAAAACACTTTTTTTTTGCGAATGAATTTCTATTTTCTCTGTTTAATTTTCCAAAAAAATATATATCATTTAAAATTAAATTTACATTTACTATAATATTTATTTTATTTACAATAAACGCTTTTAGTACAATTCGTGTTGTTCATAAAGCGTAGAACACTTAGATATTTAATCTGATATTCTGGGCTGGAGGACCGAGCAACAAGTGCATATAAAAGATCTCTTTATTTATCCATTTTGCCATAGAAGGGAACTTTAGTTCAAATTATTGAATTGCTGAATACGCTGAGTAGTGACCTCTTTCCTAATGTCAAATCTACTTATGCTAAAGATTCGATAAAACTCTTTACCACAGTTAAGAATGGTTGGTTGAAAAGGATAGCGTTGCAGTCCAATTGGACCATTTCGTGTCCCTTTAGTATAATAAAAAGATATGAAAATAAGTTCATTAGATAAATCGAATGGAAGATAGTGGAACGTATAACCTATCACAATCAAGAAAGAATGCCCCTAAGAATTCCCATGACAATTCGGGGATATTCCTCCTAACTCTGAGTGCGACTGAGATCACAGTGATCTTATGTTCATCTTCAGAGACGACAGTAAATCTCCGACTTTATCGGTGGCGCTAGTCCCAGCAAAGTACTGTAATACACATGAACTGAGCACTAATACTATAGGATAATATGCACCATGTTGCATAATGGTCAGAGCATGTGTCTTCCAAATGAATGGTTTTGAATGGTTTTTTGAATTAGAAATGAATTCGAATAACAAAAAATTGGACAGAATTATAATTTATTGCCGAATATATTATTTGAAAAAATTAAAAATATTATTAAAAAAAAAAAAAGATCTATTTCATTACTTGTTAAGTAATTTTCCTCAAATATTTGCCTAATCTGTCTGACTAAATATTTAGAAAAACTTCAGACTTAAATTGTTGATTAGAAAATTTGTCATCAAAAACAAAAACACACCTCAATATTGGCGGGGTCGAATTCAAAAGAAATGTGTTTTATTCCATATAAAGGCAATCCCAACTTATGCCCATATTTCAAGTCCAAGACGTAATAAAACCGATTAAATAATCTATTTTTGTTTATCATAAATCTTAAAGACAAAAAGAAACAGCTTATCAGTTAATAATTCAAAGAAAGAAAAAAACGCGACAAGGTTAGCCAATACTGTTCAATGTTTTAAAAAACTTGGCATTAATATTTATTAATCTTTATATAGAACAAATAAAATCTAGTATATAAAAATATTTATAATAATAAAGAATAGGTTGGTTGGTGGTTCGTCATGCCGTTTACTCTTGTAAATTGATTAAAAAAAAAAACACACAGAAAAAGGTTATCAAGTGGTTTAATGATTAAACAAAAATATTAGTGAAAACAATAAGGGGATTTACTTAAAAGTTATTCAGGTATGTGATTGAAAACGATTTCGAAAACGAATCGATTTTAAATCGTAAAAATTTGTGATTTACTGATATTTTCGTTTTTGTTATTGATAAAAATTAAATCACTTTCTTTTAGATTTTATTAAATAATTTTTGTATATTTGCTTAAAAATATTTATTATTTTTCACATGAAATTCATCACAACTTTTCAAACCGATTCGTTTTGAAAACGAACGGTTTTCATCACATACCTGATTATTTAAGCTTCTTTCTAATTTCTTCTGTTATTATTTTTTTTCTTTCAAGGTGTTAAAGCTGTAGAAAAACGTGAAGGCGCTGGCGCTCACAACTGGGGTTCCGTTAAGGATACCATTGAAGAAGGTAACTTACCTAAGAATGCTGAAGAAAATGGTAATGCTACTGAAAAGAATGAAGAATCTGGTAATGAACAAGCTGCTGAACAAACACCCGTTGAAGAAGAAGTTAAGGAATTGACTCTTGATGAATGGAAAGCCCAACAACAACAACGTGCCAAGCCTCAATTCAATATACGTAAAGCTGGAGAAGGTAATTAATTGATAATAAAACAAAAAATAAGAATATTTTTCTCTTATATTTTCTATATTATGGCATATACAATTTTAGGTGAAGATACTACCAAATGGAAGAAAATGATTGTTTTGAATAATAGCAAAGCTACCAAGGAAAAGAAGGGTACCGAAAGTGAAGAAGAATTAGAATTTGATCCTGCCATGTATCCCCAACGTGTGGGTAGACAACAACGCGTCTTGGATATTCAATTCAATTTCAATGATGGTCGTCGTTTGGGAGGTTTTGGTGGCCGAGGACGTGGTGGCAATCGTAATGGACCACGTGCTGCTGGTGGTGAGGGTGGTGCCGCTAATGCTGGTGGTTCAGCACCCAATAAACCACGTTTTGAAGGTGGTAATCGTGGTGGCAATAACAATGCTGGTGGTAATCGTGCTGGTGGTAAACGTCAATTTGGTGACAAGCAAAATGCTGCACCAAAAGTAAATGATGAACGTCAATTCCCCACATTGGCTTAAATGTAATACGTTTACAAACTAAAAAAGGGGGCTAAAATTAAGGCTGCTTCATTAAAACAACAAACGAAAGAAAAATGTGTTTTTATACACATAATGATTTTTAGCCTAACTTTAGTAGATAAAATAGCAGCAGCAGCAAAAGGGAAATGTAAAATTCTCTTAACAGTTTTATTATTTTTTTCAAGCCAAAATAAACAAGTCATTTAAAATTAGAGTCCACCACCAACAACAACCACACACACTATTTCTGAGCCACACTACATAAGAACAAACCCAAAATCTTTTAGTTAAACTGGAATATTTGTTTTTTTTTTTAGAATTTTTAAAATTTATATCAAAAATTTCTTGTTTAAAAAAGCCAAAATTTATTAAGAGCCTTGATTTAAACACATTTTTGTATATTGAAGCTGGACCACATTGGATCCTCAATTTACAAAGAAACGTGACATTAAGAAGATCAAGAGTAGAGATGAAACCTATAAACATTTCTTTAATTTCTCTTAAAGAGAGAGGAAAAACAATGAAGAAAAGACTGCTTACCTAAAACAAAAAATTACATCTTTAAAAATATGTTTGCAAAAAGAAAATTAAGAATTAAAAAATTTTTCCTTTAAATATAATTCTTTTAAATCTTCAAGAGTTTTATTAAGAGGTTGGTTTATAGTTTTTAACACCTTTCCTCTTAATCTTCATTATGCAACGTTATGTTAAACAAGACTGTTATGTTTTTATTTTTTTAAGAACAATTCAATTTTCAATATTAATCCCAGAACAAAAAGCAAACCATGTTAAGAAAACTTTACTATATAAAAACAAAAAATAATCAACGACATTTTTTTCCAATTATTAGTAAAAAATCGTTAATATTATTCTATCATCATAAATTCATATTAAACAAAATATTTCATTAAATTGATTAAATATCATACATCACAGCATCATATAATAAAAATTGATACACTCATTCACACACTTACATTTTTCATTATACAAAATCATTTATCATGATTTTTAAGAATATTAAAGTTTTAATAATAAAACAACAAAAAAAAATAAAAATAAAAAACGGAAATTAAGTCTTTAACTGTATTAAAAAATATAAGTAAACAACAAAATGTTTGTAGTAAACAATAATAAAAGAAAACAATAATAAAAAATAAACGAAAGCAAAACAATTTTAAATTAAAGAATAAAATTTTAAAATTAAAGAAATAAAATTGCCCCCAAAAAACACACACTTTTTAGTCCACAAGTAAGTAAAAAAAAATAAAAAAATAAGAAAAGAATAAATTAAAAGTAAACACAAGACAAGATTTTAAAAGAAAAATTTATATGTTAATTTAAATAAATATCATTTGTACTTCCTTTTCAAATTCAAATTTAACAAAAAAAATCAAAAATCGTTTGTAAATTACAAACGATTAAAAAAACTTAACACTTTTAACTCCCCCCTCCAGTCCTCTATAAACACACCTTCCTCCCCCCGCCACTTAAAGACTAAACCAACAAATTTATTTCCGACACCCCCGGAAAATAATATTTAAACAAGAAATTAAAAAAAAAAAAAATACACAACACAATAACAATATTTAATATTATTATTAATACTAATTACTACTTTGTATTTATATAAGTGAGGATTTATTATGATTTTGTTTTCTTAATATATAGTTTTAAACAAAAAATTATTATTATAATTAAAAAAGAAAAAAAGGAAAAAAAAATAAAAAAAAAAAATTTTAATTGTTTTAATTTTCGTTGTAATGCTATAATACAAAAAAAGAATAGAATAAACTCTCACTATTTTTCAAGTAACGTTGAGATGTTTTTTTAAAAGTGTAAAAAGAAAAATCCCTCTAATGAAGATAAGTCACCATCCACATATTTCATCACATTTATTTCTTTAACTGCTCCTAGATAACCTCAATGAAATAAATTTAAATTAAATAATTTATTATTAATTATGAGTATAAAAACATCAAACAAGATGATGATATAAAAACACTTAATATTAATGATCAACTTTTTTTTTTTTTTGAGAAAAAGAAAAATGTATTTTGACCCAAAGAAACTACAACAAAAATTTAAAAACAAATGTTTGAAAAATCGTTTAAATAAAAATTTGATAAAACTACAAAAAAAAACTTAATTTTATTTAAATTAAAAAACACAAAGAAATATAAAGTTTCTTAAAAATTTGCTTAAAATTTTTGAAAAATTTATATTTTTGCATGTTTTCTTTAAAACTGGTGCGCTTAGATATTCCTTTCGATGTGATAACTAGGGAGGGCGGATACCAATACACATACATTTTCTTTTCTGGAGCATTTAAAAATTATCTTATATGTTATCAATCCGAATCAGACATTTTACTAAAAAAAACATCAATTTGTTAGAGCATATTTAGTCGAAAATGCATATTTTTTAATAATGCATATAAATTTGCATATTAAGGGGAAGAACTTTAATAAAAATCAAAATTATTTAACTGATTGAGTTTGTCAAAGTTTGAATAGTGGTGATTTTGCGGCAATGATATCATTGGATTTAGCTAAAGCTTTTAATTCTGTTGATTTTGGAGTCTTGATAATGAAGTTAAGGAATTTATTTTCTTCTTCCAAATCATCATGTAAACTTATCTTAACAATGCAGTCATTGATAATTCCTGGCAATTTAAGTTGTCAGTTTTCTCTAAAATCATTAACATTTTGTATTTCCTAGCCCGTAGACCTCTCCTAAATCTTATAGAAAACTTATGGAAAATCTTTGCGTGCAAATTGTATGCTAATAGTGAACAGTATGAAGCCGTAACAACAGGAAAAACGCAGTAGGAACGGTATAGTCTTTAAACTTTAGAAAAATTGGTAATTTGAATTCAATACATTTTTGATGTAATAAAATGTAAAGGAGATGAAATCAATTACAAGCTCTTGTTTAGTGAACTTTGTTTAGCATCACATTTTTTTATTCTTGTAATTTTTTTTTTTTTTTAAATTTTTTTTTTTTTTAATTTTTGTTTAAAATATTTGAATATATATCGTCACCGAAAATGCAAAACAACGTAACATCAAAATTTTCAAATTTGTGTTTTTGATGAAATATAGTTTATTATTCCAAAATACGTGTGATCACAAATTTTCAGACTTGTAACTCAAAAAATGACGATAATATTAACGAAAGCAATAATTTTTTCAAGTCAAAACAACGTAACATCACATTGGTTAAAAAAATAATATAAAAAAATTTTTATTTTTTTTTTACGAATTTAGATTGCAAATTTTTAAAAATATAATAGGTATTAACATTTTGGAGTAAAAGTTTGCAAAAATTCTTTTAATTACAATTTTTGTAAAATTTTTATTGATGTTACGTTTTTTTGGCTTCACAAAATTGAAATCTTGAAAAACGTAAACCACATAACTTAAAAAATATTTAATAAAATTTTAATTATTCATCATCAATATATTAGGCAATGTTTAAGGATGTAATATCCCAAAAATCTTATTTGTAGGACAATTTGTTTAGGTTTTATAAAGTTTTTTGTGCCTCCTGTAAAGTTATGAAAAGTGATGTTACGTTGTTTTGCATTTTCGGTGACGATATATATATTTTTTAATGTAAATAAAAAAAAAAATATAAAACAAAAGAAAAAATTAAAAATAAATTTCAATAATCGATTTTTTGCTGAATTTTGTGGGTGAACTTATATTTATTTCGTCCGATGTATCTGTCAATTTGGATACATGTGATCATCGAGTTCTATAAATTACTTTTCTTGAATTGAGTTTTAGAGATAAACGGTAATATAAAGATGTTTTAATAAAATACCAAAAAATTCTAATTCAAATTATCTATAAGTCAATTCCACATAATTCAAGATATTCAAAAATATGTGTTTAAAACAATCCATATTAAAAAACAAAAGAAAAACTGTAGTCGGTCAAGACCGATCATATGATACCCTACACCATTGTGTATGAGCTAAAAATTAGACCTGTGGCCAATTGTAGACCTATACTTTTACTCAATGTAAAATAAATTACACAAATACAGAACAATCTATAGGGTAAGTGTACCGGTGGTGGGCAGTTTAACTTTTTTTCTGTCTTTTAAGATTTATATTTCCGAACGTGATCATGATATTTAGATAACGAGCAATTGTACCATTTTATTATATGGTACTCTTTTAGATTTTGTTAGATTTTTGCAAAGAAATTAATGTTTAATTGGCCATTTTATTGCATTTTATAAAATACATCGAATTTTCCTATAGTCGGCATATTTTTCCAGTGTTCGGCATGTGATGATTCAATAGTCGGCATGAAATTTATTGACACATTTTGTATGTAAATGCCCTAAACTATGCTCTGAAATATAACATAATTTTAAAAAGTAAATAAAATTTGAACAAAATACTTGATAGATTTTATAGTTTCTCTTTTTTTGGAAAAATGGTCCAACAGATACAATTTTACATTTCAGCGACCCATAGTAAAATTTTACGTAGAAAAATTCTAGAACATTTTTGTGTATGAATCCTAAGTTTTATTTCACTTTTAACACATTTTTTACAAACATAATCTAAATGACCCCTTATAATAACAGATAAATCATTACATAGTTCCGACGAAATATTTCTAATAATAGGGTCTAAATGTGTTTGCAAGAAAAATGTAGGTCCGAAGTACAAATTAAATTATTTCTAAGGTCGGCAGCTATCAAACCACAAATTGGAATTCTTTAGGCAAAATTTTACACATTTAACATAAGGTTTCAATTGTTGTCTATCTTCTGAATAATTTTTTGTTAAAATACCACTTAGATTATAATTAATATCATCTTAGAAATAGGTCTTTAATTTATTTTCTAAAAACTGATATCAAAAATGTGTTGTTTAAGAACGGAGTAAATTGCCAAAAAAAAAAATGCTACTATTAGTATATTTTGAACATTTGCACTAAAAATATAGATATATTTTCATGGCAAAATGTATCTTAAATCAATAATTAGTATTCACTATTATTAGTTATTTCGGTTTAAATTTAGGTGCCCTTACCCTATGATTTTATGCCCTTTAGAGCGATTCTCGGAAGTGGGTTTATATGGGAGCTATGGTAAATTATGGACCGATCTTGATGAAATTTGGCACAAATATTGACACTTGTACAAAACTCTTTTGTAAACCCCTATATTTGCTAATAACAAGACATTTTTTACATGCTTTAGTTTTATTTCGCATTATAAATTTTTGTAAAAAATCTCTGGAAATAAATACAATTCTGATTTCAAATAAAACAAAATTTCCCGATAACAGCTCCTTTAGTTTTTTTTTTTTTTTTTTTTTTTTTTGCGGTTTACATACATAGATGATTAAATCTATTACAATGACATATGTACAGTGACTTTTTAAAAAATGTCCATAGAAATATTACTAGACTTAAGGTATGTTCCGACTAGTCAAATATTTGACCAACACGACGCAAAGTGGGGTCAAACGCAATTTTTTTGGTAATAAATCTGTATCTCTGTATCTTTCAGAAAAATCTTCTTGTAGTCACCCTGTGATAACACAAGATAAGCTACAGGGTGTCAAATTTGACTACATCGAGTATGTAAAAGTTTCCATAACTAGACGTCTTCACGTAACATAAAATATTTAACATTAACACTAACATTATGTTTCTGATAAATGTAAATCGTTCAATTTGATGTTAATGTTAATTTTTTCGATGTTTAGAAAGAAAAAGTTAGTAACTCGTTATCAAACCTACATTACTTCAAACAAAAATAATGTATGTTTGATAAATTCGTTATCAAACAAACATTTTTTTTTAATACCGCTGTTACTTTTTAACGTTAAAACACAATTTAGTCTTATAAAAACAAGTAAAAATAAAAAAAATAAAAAAATTAGCAAAATTAAAATTCTTAAAAAACAAACTTTGAATAACAGTTTTTTTGACAAATTACAAAGAATTTAGTATGGTAGTCAAATACTAGAGAGTAGGTCTTTGATTGTAACTGTTATGAACTGTTTATAATGTTAAATCGACTTAATAAGAAATTCTCAATGGAATGGATACTTTAGAGCCCAAACACAACCAAGCTGAAAATTTTTTTATTTTAATTTTACAACGAATTCTCAAAAGCCTATATATTTTTTATGTATGGAATTTAAGAGTGGAAGAAACAAATTTTTTATAAATCTAGTTTTGTTGTTGCCAAAAACAAAAAATATAAATAAACAAAAACAAAATGTATACGAAATCCGCTGCTGGACGCATAGTTGCCAGATAAATTTGGTGAAAAATCGTCAAATTTGTAGAAAAAAATCGTAAAAATCGTCAAATCAACTATTTGAAATCGTCAAAAAATTGTCAATATGAAAAACTACGTATTTTATATGTTAATGAAGAGTTTTTATGCTTTTTCTGATGAAAAATTAAATTTTTAATTGAAAAGAAAATAGTAAAAATGACATTAATTTTATATTTGTGGCATATTATGAAAGTCTATTAAGTCTGATTGTATGTATAGGTACTTATGCATACTTATTTAAATATACCTATATATTTTTGGGATTGTTCTTATTGTACTTTTATTAAAGTTTTATAATCTTGTTACATATTTTGCCGTTTCCCCTTTTTTAATCTTACAAGAAATATTTAAGCAATTATGCAACACTTCGCTTATAATTTACATTTTTTTATTTTGTAGCCATTATTTCATTAATCTATTTTTTAATAAATTCTTTCCAATACGCTACCGTAATTTTCGCAATTCAAAGTTTGTCACTATTGTTTATACGCTTTATTTATTTATTTATTTATTATTTATTTATAAAATTTATAAACATAATTAATTATGATTACAAAGGAATGAATAAGGTACTAACAACAAAGGTTTTTGACCTATAGTTTTTTTTTATATAAGGTTATATAAATTACAATGTTTCATGAGTAGATGTACAGCTTTTATATTTACAATATTTATGGATTTTAATAAATCTGGTAAGCATATTTTTCCGAATAAGTTGATTTGAGCTTGTTTTATAAATGGACAGTTAAAAATAAGATGATTAATGCTTAGGGGAACATTATTGTTACATAAATGGCAATGGTTTGGGCTTTCGCCGTTGAAGATATGACGATGAGTTATTAGCGTATGGCCTAATCTTAGACGACTAAAGATTTTTATGTCTTGCCTAGAAGCTTCATTTGGATATATAGGTGGTATTTTATTAGGGTTAAATAGTTTGTAATGGTGTTGATAGTTGTTCCATTGTTCCATTTCTTTTTCTTTTATAAATTTAAAGATGGTTCGATTTATATCTGTTTTATTACATAGTGGGTATGTAATTATAGGTGCATTTGTAGTATATTTAGCGTCTTCATCTGCAAGTGTATTACCTGTGATACCAATATGACTTGGAATCCACATAAGTTTAAATTTTGTATGATATCTGATTAAGAGATCTCTTATTTTAGATATAATGGTGTTTTTATTTTTTAAGTTTTGAGTAGCTGTAATTACCGATTTGGAATCGGAGCATATAATGAATTTTCCTGCTACATTTTTATATTTAATTAAGGATACGAGTATAGCAGATGCTTCAGCTGTAAAGATAGAGCAATTGTTATCCATGGTAGCGAGGAATTCTGTTTTTAGGGAGCTGTTAATGACTGCAAACGATGTAGAAAACGTGGTTTTAGATCCATCTGTGTATAAAAATCTCCAATTGCGATATTTGTAGGTTGAAGATATTTCATTAAAAAGTGATATATACGTATTGTTTGGTGTTGTGTCTTTGGGTAATAAAATTAGATCAGGGATAAAGCTAGTATTTTTTAATTTCCATGGTGGTTCTGAAGGGGTATATATTTTCTGTGGTTTTAAGTCTATGTTCATTTCTGTAGCGAATTGTAGTGCATTGTATATTGTAGATGGATAGCGCAATCTACGTTGTGACATAAGAATACAAATTTTTCCAAGTAGGTATTGCTCTGAGGGGAACAAGATTTTTGTAATGATGTTGACGGTGAGGGTTTTAAATCGTTGCTTTAGTCTTGGTAAGTTGGACTCTGCCTTTAAATTTTGTATTGGAGTTGTTTTTAGTGCTCCAATTGCTAGTCTTATGGCTTGATTGTAAAGCGGATATATTTTTTTTAACTTTTTCCGTAAATGCTGAGGCCATAGTCTAATTTTGATAAGATTGTACTACGAACGATATTTAATGATGAGTTAATGTGAATTTTCTTTTAGAAAAAATCGTCAAATTAGGGGTAAAAATCGTCAAATCGTCAAATCGTCAACAGGCCATTTTAAGACTCAAACTCTTAGAGCGAAAAACAACATCCAACTCCGCTTGCTTGTGTTTGGGCTCTTAAGCGGATATGTGCATCACATACATATGTATGTATGGAGGTACATGATAAAACAGTGTTGCCAGGAAATTCTCGATGTCATCTGCTAAATTTCCGAAAATAATATGCTAAAATCAGCTAAATGCAAAGTTTTACCCACGTTTTACACTTTTTTGCTTTGCTAAAATTGAGTTTCAAAATTATAATAAAATGAGAGAATTGTACGTAGCATGCATATAAACATATATCTTTTAGTGATTCAAAGTACATATCGTTCATTCCACGATATAACGCCCAAAAATATTTTTTATGTCTTCCGATTTTGCAAATATTTGACATACACATACCCTATGGAGCCATTTAAATATCTCCATTTTTTTAAATTTTGAAGTTGTTAACGGATTTCAATGATTTACATTGCATATAGATGAATATATCCAAATTTAGGATGCATTTTTAATTTTATTTTAATATAAATTTACTATAAAATCCAAAAATAATTGTTCTGGGACAAGATAATTTACTATTTTTAATATTTTTTTAAAACCAAGTATAAAAAAAATTGGATTGGATGACCCCCATAATAAAATTTACATATTTTAAAAATCTCTCGTGGAATGAAAGATATAATTAAAAAAAGGAAAGAAACATAAATATAAATATATATTTTAATATTCTTCTTATATTTTACACTATGGTTTTGTTAAGTGAAGTTATTCTATTTTACAAGATTTGGTATAAATATTATTTTGGAAGGCACTCTTTTCGAAATTTTTGAACTTTTTATGGATAATTAAAATAATAAGAAGATATTTAGTATTGCTCTCAAATGACATATTTCAATTATAGCATTTTTCTTGTTATATTTTATTTATATTAAATATTTGCGATATTTAACATTTTGAAGAAGAATTATACATATTTGGCAAGGATAAATTTTTTTCTTCACTATGTATCACTAGCAGGTTTAATAAACCTAAAAGATGAAACTATTATCACCTATTTTTTATTTTTAAATTATATTAGGATTTAGAAAAATAAACATGAAGTAGATATTTTAAAATCAAAGTAGTATTAGTTGGTCATTTTTAACTTTAAAAAAAATCGTTAATCTATATTGAATTGAATTGAATTTTGTATCTAGATACGGAAACACAGAATTTTCAACAATCCAAAAAAATATTTGATTATTTTAAATAATATAAACATAATACATTTAAAATTTATAAAACAGTTTAAAATATTTGCTACTTCATCATTTTCTCCACTTGTGACGAGCTTTCTATATTATTCCGATGATTTTACTTTCGAACAAAATTAGTTGGAATATCAAAGGAATAGCATCATTAACTTTTTAATTTTATCCATTCTCTAATTTATAAAATACTTCTACAAACATCTTGTTTCGCCATTTGTTTTTAACAAAATCCAATCCATTTCAGCATTAGAAAAGGGTAAAACTAATAAAGATATAACAAATTTTGACGTTTGTTGTTCGAATATGTTTCATCCATCGAATTTTTGATAATAACATTTTTTTATTGAATTTATTTTTAACGTTCCTTCGATTTTATTATGTAAAATAAAAAAAAAAAAAAATAAAAAAAAATAAAAAAAAATAAAAAAAACTGAGATCACGCAGTAGTCCATGCTATTTTATACTGTAAATATGCCTCGTTTTTTGTCATCAAAACCTGACTACCTTGTATTTAACTGTTGAAAGTCTGCACAATTACAAAAATGATGCAGAATTTATGAACAAAGTCCCATTAGTTTATATAAGATCGAATGATATCAAAAAGTATAAACGTGCGAACAAAGTGTAGAAAAATTGTAAAAGGTTAGGTAATGGTGGTGCTTAAATTCTTCACTCTATTAGTTTCAAGTCTTGTAAGTTTAGATCTGTAACCCGTTTATTTAAAATTGTAAATAAAAAAAAATTTTAAAAATATTAGAAAAATATATATGCTAAAAAAACTGCTGTTAGTATGTCGATTATGCTAAAAAGCATTTAGCAGAATTTTTCAAATATGCAATTTCCCAATCCATTCTGCCAAATCTAGCAGAAAAAATGCTAAAATGGCAACACTGAACGAAAATCTCAAATTCTCTTTCCTTTGCATAAAAGGGGAGAGTAGCACTCTTTCAATAGGATGAGAAGAGTGCAGTGTTGCCAAAACGGCGGTTTTCCCGCTAGATCTGGCGATATTTTGTTGTACATAGCGGGTACTTTTCATAAAAAACCGCTAAGTAGATTTTCTGGCTGCAACATTTTTCTAGCTGGCGGTTTCTTGCGACTTTTCTTTATTGTAAAAACATGGGTTTAAAACATAAATAAGAAAATTCAAAGATATTATTTGACTTCTATAACTAATTTATGTAAAATATGCAGTTACCAGAAACCCAGAAATTTTATATAAAACTGTTTCTCTATAAAAAAAGATAATGAAATTAATTTTTTTGTTAAATGTCAAATCATCACAACATTATAGTATGGAAATATCTTTCAAACCCTACAGAATTATTGGTAATTCGATTCGAAAGAAAACTTTTCGAAAATTTGATGTTTTGCAGTATAAAGACACACCAGAAACCCAATTTTTTAGAGAATTTTAAGCTGATTTTGCATGCAAATTCTCTATATATCTGTGTCAGCCGAATTTAGTAAAATCTAAACAAAAAATTTGTTACAAGTTTTCAAATTTGATTTGAAATGAATTCAGATACTCAAAATTAAGATTGTGAAGGATTATATATCAATTTTAAGCATGATTAAAGAGAAGAAATATTTTAGCGGTAAAAACAGCGATTTTATTTTAAGTGTAGGCGGTTTCTAGCGGTTTTTAAAATACAATCTGGTGGCTCATGACCTCAAATTTTTGGCAACACTGGAAGAGTGTTTTATTTACTTTCTCTTATTTTTATAGATTTCAAATCACATTTTTTGAAAAATTCGTTATATCGAGTACTAAAATAGATGTCCGTAATATAATATACTCAATGTTAAAAATTTGGACGTACGTTAAACTGTGTATTCGTTAAACCGGGAAACTACTGTATATTTTATAATAATTTTTTTTTTTTTTTAACACTAAACTTCAAATTACTTGTTTTACAAAAATGTTTATGAAAAAATTTATATATTTTTTTCTATATCTATATATCGTCACCTAAAATGCAAAAGGACGTAACCATTGAAAAATCAGATAGATGTTGGTTTTTTCTGTATTATGCGCTGACCCAAACTACATCTACACAAAAAATTTCATATTCATATTTTCAAAAATTACATCAATATTAACAAAAGTCAAAAGGGCGTAACATAAATTTCATAAACGAAACTGTTGTAAAATTTGTTCCATTTAAGAAAAATATGGTTTCAAAGTGTATTTTTAAGTGAACGAATTACAAATTTTCCATAATTGCTTAATTTTAAAGCAAAAAAATTGCATTTTAGGTGACGATATGAATGTACATATGTATATTAGGGTACCCCAATTTGTATGGGAAAAAACATCGATATCTCCAGCTCAAATGAAAATGTACTTCATTCTAAAATACCGTTTCTCAAAATTCTGCCAAAGTAACAAAATTTGGTATCACAAGAAAGGCCTTTGGGTCGAGCATTTAATGATGTAACAAAAATTTAGGACCGAGTACAAGTAAGTCCAAAATATTTAATTTTTTCACCAAAAACTTGCAAATTTTAACTTTTACACAAAAATATAAAAATAAATATATATATAAATAAAATAATGCAATATAACCTTTGTTCCCGTACTCTAAATTGGGAACAAATGTCAATTTTGTAAACAAGGGTTAAATTTATATTATCGTATTATATATCAATAAAAAGGATTTTCTTTTCTTAATAACCGGCCTTCGGCTCTTTCGGGCGGGCGAACGAATTTTTAACTCTGTGGTATGTCCAAAAGCGGCTTCGCTAACGTAATTCTTCCTTTTTACCCAACTTTTTTTATAACGAAAAATTTTTTTATACGAGTTTCTTAGGAAAATTCGATTTTCAAAGCCCTATAACTTCCAAAATATTTATTTTTTACATCATCATATTCACCGTCAAAAGTACTATCAATGGCAAAAAAAAATCAAATCGAAGCTGAATCAGGGTGGTATATTTATGCCCATAGAAACATATCATTTTGGGGCCACCCTAATATACATAAGATTGTTGTCAAGTCATAAAAAATGACATTAAAAAAATGATCCCGTTAAATTCAAAGGAGTGAATGAAAATACAACAAAAACAACTTAATACAAACTGCAAAAAATGCTGAACTAGGCATTTCTGCTAAAAGAAGTCAAATGGAAATGAAACAAAAAAAAATATAATGAAGCACAAACAAAAAAAATAACGGCACATCAGCATGTTTTGTTGAGAAATTAAAAAATCTTGAGAAATTTATGCTAAAAAGACTAATCAATTTATAATAAATTACAAACAATTATGAGCATTTTTTAATTATTTCACCTTAAACAAAACTCACCATAAATTTTTATCTAACTAGTCCCAAATATTGTGTATTATATTTATTAAATTTCACTTTTTAAGTTTATTTCACACAAGTTATATATATATATAACTATTCACAAATTTTTAAATTATTTATAATAATATTTATTTTCTGTTTTAATTCACAAAATTTAACGAATTAATGGACAAGTGGCGGCAACCAGAAAAAAACTATAAAATGAAATACGATTGACAGCAATATTGCAGGGATATATTTCTAAAATGAGTGACTTTCAAAAAAAAGGCGTTGCCATATCTATTCTATATTAATGACAAAAATTAAGATTTTCAACAAAATCTTTAAATAATGAAATTTTATAATTAATACAAGAATTATAATAATTTCTAGAATTTGAATTAATTTTTTTTATAGAAATGTATTAACCATATATTATAATCTATAATATTAACATTTAAGTTTTTTTACATGCCCCAACTAGTACATTTTTTCAATATGGCATCTTGTACTTTGGAGCAGAGAATTAAACCAAAAAATAACGGCACTTGTCACAATGCTTGAATTTTGTTAAAAATTTTAATCAATTCTTTAACAAAAATATTGAACACATCAACATATTGCACATCAACAATATTGTTGATAATTCAAATGCATTTAAAAGTTTTTCTAAATTTTTCACCAAACTTGTTCACTTACCAAATCTTTTAGTAATTATCAAAATCTTTTACACTTTTTATGCTGAAATTTACTTCTGCTACAATCTTGGACTTAATTTTTGTTATTTTTAAACAATATTGTTTGTAAAATTATTATATTTTGTCAATTTTTAGAATATTAAATGTTTTTCTGCTTCACCACCAGAATTTATCAAGCGTGTTGATGCTCAAGTTTGCTAAAAACAATAGTGTTGCAAAACGTTTGTTTTTTGTGATTTACTCATTGAGTGATTTATTGCAAACAGAGTTGTATCTTTATGTATTAATCAAAATTGTAAATTTATTGTTATTTTATAAATAATAAAAAAATTTCAAAAAGTGGAGTAAATCGTTTAATTTTAAAGATTAAGGATCAGAAAGTTAAAAAAATTGTATTTCAAAAGAACGAACATTTTTTTTGATAATCAGAAGCTGATTGTTCATATTATACAACCTTATACATATGTACCTGAATTCAGCTGAACTCGCAACTAAAATTCAGCATTATTCGTGTAATACTAAAAATTGTAAAACCTTTTTATTTTAAGATCATAAACGGTAAAAGAAATTTACCACATATTATATAATGAAATGCTTCTTATTTTCATTTTTGTCCGTGTTTGCATTCATATTTCATCTTTATTTACATTTTTTGAAGATAACTAGTTTTTATACCCACCATCAAAAAGATGAGGGATATATTGATTTTGTCATTCCATGTGTAACATGTCGAAAAAATCATTTAAGACCCCATAAAGTATATATTTTCTGGGTCCTCGTTAGATTCTGAGTCGATCTACCTATGTCCGTTCGTCTGCCCGTCTGTCGGTCTGTTGAAAGCAGGATAGGGCTTGAACGGGGCAACGTAGGGGGATGGAATTTAACACAAATATTAATCTTTTATAAGGTTTGGTATTGAAAATGGGTTAATAAACAAAAAAGTTATGGGCTAAAAACTAGAAACACAGGGTGTCCGTTTCATACTTTTCTGCTATCTCTTAAACAAAAGGATGTACGACAACGAAATTTCGTATAAATAGTCTGAGGGTCTATATAAACTTGGAAACCAAAAATGGGCGTGGTCAGCCCACTCTACCGCCCACCTCCCATATAAGATGAAACTTCAACGAAATTGAGTTCAAATAGTTCAAGGAACAATTTTAACTCGGAAACAAAAAATGGAAAAAAAAAAACGGAAAAAAAACCGCCCACCTTCCATATAACGTAAAATTTTAAAAAGTTGATGGTGGGTATATACATTTGGCCGAGCCGAATATAACATTCGCGTTTGTTTAATTTAACTTTGACTTTTACACTTGATTAAAAATTGTTCATACTAGAAAAGAGAAAATGAATCTTAATCCTTAAAAACAGATGCTGTCCCAATTATTTATGTCCTGAACACAGTCTCAATGAGAACACAATGGTGAGAGATTCCTACAAATCTTGACAACTTTTTTAAACAAAGGGCATAGAAATTCTGCACACCAAGCAGGGCGACATTGTCATCATTCACATAAAAGAAGTAATTGGGCGCTGCTTAAGATCGAGGCCACGCTACCAACATCATTTTCCCAAGTTAATCCTGTCGTTTTTAAATGAAGTAACATGCAATGATGACTTTGTTTGTCAAACTTGTCCTCAACATGCTTTTTATTTTTAAAATTTTGTGGAAAAATCATTAGTAAAAATGCTGTTGAAAGATGTCTGACATTTTGTTCGCATACGAAAAATGACTAAATTTAGAAAGTAAATTTAGGAAAATGGAATAAAAACGGAGAGAATCGAACTGTATACATAAATTCAATAAAATAAACTTCATAAAATCATAATTTATTGCAAATAATGTCTAAATGAAAATGTAAAACGTCGTTTTTTGCTTTAAAATTGAGCTAATAATTATTATTTAATTATTATTTTTCAAACGTCCCCTTAATGCTTGTAATAATGTAGTTTGGGTCAGTAAATTATAAACCAGTAAATAAAACAAACATTTGAGTTTTAAGTGGTTACGGCCTTTTGCATTTTAGTTGACGATATATATGTAGAGTTATGGACCAAAAAAAATAGGGTCAAGTATAATTATTTGAAATTTTTCGAGTTTTCAACAAAATTTTGTACAAAAGAATAAAATTTTTAATGCCAAATCATTGAGAATATATTGGGTTATAAACATATACATACAAAAATAATATCCTTTAACATTATCCCGAACACGGTACATCGCCTCAAGCTCAAATAGTTTTTTTTCAGTGTGGACAAAAAACTAGGGTCAATATTAACATTGTTAAAATTTTTTAATTTTTTTGAAAAAATTTTCATGAAACATAACTTTTTTAAATCTCGATAATGATATTTAAAATAAAATACTGAAAAAAGATGAAAATCATCGATGATCTTTAGCACTTTAAAAATATGGGTAAAATCGAAGGTTCCAACAAAAAATAAGTACCGAAATCGATCCTTATAGTTAAATAATTTTATTTTCAATTAAATAAAAATTTGTCTTATGTAGACTCGAAGTAATACTGGGGCTACACATGATTTTTTTATATCATAATATGTAACAGAGAGTGTCAAATCCGCTCTCTGAGAGAATTATCTCACGTGTAGACTAAAATATTAGTATTATAAGAAATATTATGAGGCTCTCAGCAGGAAAATATGTTAGTATAGTGCTTCCTCCCAACAAGCCTTTCTGAATGCCTCCGAACAAACTTTTAACACATTCCTTTTTGCCTTCTGTAAAATTTCCTTAAATAATGCCACGAATTCCTTTAAAAAGAAATACGGTACTAATTCTTGTTTCTAGTAGAAGTAGAAAGTGTCACTCACCTACTAACTTCCTCATTACAAACAGAAAAAATTTTACTAATTGTAACTTAAAAAACTCACTCATTTAGTCTTGTTTTAAGTGTCGATAAAGAACGTAGTCCGCATGTCTTTTTTTTATATATTTCATACTCTTTTTTAATAGCATTGAAAATATAAGAGAGCATATTTATTTATTTAAGAGTCCTTGCCTTTTCGCTTCTTTTTGGAAGGGAGAAGGGAAGGCCTTGCCTCCAATGACACGCCGTGTAAAAAAGAAATAGTGTTGCAATGCGATTGGCAGGCCTTGTAGATCCTAAATGAGGCATTTTAGAATGTATCTTTAGCCCTTCTATTTCCGACTGAGCTGTTGTGATAAGATTTTTCTACGCAATTATCTTATAAGATTTACTCTCAAAAAATACACATATACGAAAGTTTGCTTGTGTGTGTGAATGTGTATTTTTAAAAGTACCCAGCGGTAAAATTTTGAAGGCCTCCATCGTTCAGGGCTTCTAGAAGGTATATTTACACCTTCTTTAGAATGGAGTTGCTCGTGCTAACACGCCTTCTATAGTAAAGCCTACAATAATGCCTCATTCTTGCCTTCCAAAATATTCAAAAGAACTTCCGACTTCGCTTCTCTTAAAAGGCGATTATATTTTGTTTTAAACAAACAACAAAACTTTGCAGAAAAATACATCACCCTACTTCGCTTCTCTTAGAAAGGGTGTAGGAATAAACATTTTTTTATTTAAGCAACAACAAAACTATTCAAAACCGTTACAAAAACAAGATCAAATTCCAAAAAAAAAAAAAGAATAATAATACATAATTTTGTTATGTTAAATGCTTTATCTGGCCTTTTAGAAGGAATGCATTGGGTCGCGAATGTGTAAGGCCTTGATTGCAATGACATCACGTGTAAAAAAATACATATACACGGAATGCAAGTAGAATATTTGAAGAAGGCATTAAGCCCAAATTACAATAGCGCGTAGTCAGCAGCAGTGTGTACTGCCATAATCAGCTGATCATTTACTGTTTGCGCTGCATTCAGATTGAGAGCGAGACAAAGAGAGTGAGCAAATAAATGAGAGGCTAAAATACACAAGTAGAACAAAGCTAGATGGTGGTTGTAAATTGTGGCTGCCTACGCTGAATTGTAATTATAACGGCAGCAACATGTTGTGCTGACAGTGATCAGCTGATAATTTTTGCTGATACTGTTGCTGACTACGCGCTATTGTAATTTGGGCTTTACTTTACAAAAAATTAACATTAACCAGAGAACTGCGCCGAACGATTTTAACGGCGGCGGAGGCTTTGCTAAAAATTGTCGGCGGCGGCTCAAAGTCGGCTGTTAGCCGGCTGAGAGGTGAACATAACTTTTTATTTCTTAGTTTTCGCATCGTCTTATAGAGTACATTGGTTCACAAATGTGGTTCCAAGTCTCCTTAGATGTAAGGGGATCCGAAGACCGTTTGTTTGAACATTATTTTTTATTGCCTAAAAGATTTATAACATACATTTTTGTATTTTTGTACTTCTAAAGTGTCAAAACAGAAATTAAATTTTGAAATTAATGTTACGATCATTTGACTTTTGTCAATACTATGGATGTGCGATTAATCGGTTATACAAAATTTTATTTTATCCAAGGTAGATTAAGAAGGTAACGACAACTCTACAACAATTACAACACCAAAAATTAAATTTTGAAATTAATGTTACGATCATTTGACTTTTGTCAATACTATGGATGTGCGATTAATCGGTTATACAAAATTTTATTTTATCCAAGGTAGATTAAGAAGGTAACGACAACTCTACAACAACTACAACACCAAAAAAAACTCCATGTATTTTGTTTTTGCATTGTCATCTCTCATGTCAACTTTAATTTTGTCATTTCTCATGTTTCTTTACAAAAAACAAAAATACATTTGACATTTCATGTAATAAAAAAAGAGGAGAAAGACGCAACAACACAAAAGTAAACAAAAAATGCCAAAAAAAAATGTTAACATAAACAACAATTTGACACTTCAAATTGTAAAACACAATCCGCCATATTGATTTCAAAAAGAAAAAAATTCTCAGCTGTTTTAATGTCGTTACCTTCTTAATCTACCTTGGAATTTAGTAAAGGTTTTATATTAAATTCAGCGGCTGTAACTGAGTCGTGTTTTAGCCGAAATTTTATCGGCGGCGGCTCTTAAAAAACCTCCGGCGGCTCGACTCAGCCGGCTTACAGCCGATCGGCGCAGTTCTATGACATTAGCATGGTAGCATTTGCATTACTCTCTCAGAAAACTACTCACCACTAGATGTCTCTCTTTCCTTTTCATAATTCTCTTTAAATAATTTATAACGTTTTTAATTAATTTAAAAATTTCTTTATTTTTTTCTTTTTCATTTTAAATACTTATAAATTTCTTTTATATAATTCCATACTAAATAAAACACTTTTTTATTTGTCTGTTTTTTAAGTATTAATTGTATTTAAATATATATATTTTATATTATTGTATTGTTAAGTTTTGTTTCTCTTATTTATTGTTATAATTTAATAAAAAAGAACTCTATGAAATTTTCTTTTTGAAAAAATTCTTAAAATTCTATAATTTGTTTATAAGAAGATAATTTAGTGTGTTTATTTTTATTTAATTATTAGTTTATATGGTTTGGCAATTATTTTAAATTAATTGTTGTGTTTTAGTTTTTCATTTTTTAATAGAAAATTGTTTACTTTTTAAGAAATCAGTTCCATAGTTTTATAAATAGATAGAGTATTTTTTTATTTTATAGGGGAAGGTTATTACATAAATATATAGTATTTTGTTTTAAATGAATGACAATAATATATACGAATGAGGGTGAGTTGATTTTGGGTTTTCGTTCTTTGAAGTTATTAAAGTAATTTGTGTAAAAAAGTTGGTTTTTAGTATAAAAGTTTTATAAAACTATATTTTTTGTTTAGGGATGAATTTTTAAATATATAAATTATAAATTTGTTAAAACATAATTTATTTTTAAAAAGAAACTGAAAATATTTTTAAACTTAGATTTTAAAAACAAAATTGTATGATCTCAAAAAAAGTTAAATGGTTTTGTTCATTCCAATATTATTATTTTAGCTTTTGTTTTTAAAAATATTTTCAGTTTTATTGTTTTCTTTAATAATTTATTTATTAATTATAAAATTTATAATTTGTGTTTTGCTTTAATTTATTCGATTTTATTTTATACTTTGTTTAAAAAATTTTTCTAATAATTTTTTATTTTATTTTTGCTTTTGTTTTAAATATTTTAATGTGTTTAATTAAACTTTGATTATATGCAAAATATATGTATGAATATTATTTATTATAACTTATTTGCAAGACCAATATGGTTTTGTGTATTTTTTTTTCATTTTTTTTTTTAAATTATTTTTAATTAATTTTATGGTTATTTGGTAGTTTTGTTATTATGAATTTATATTTATTAATTTGTATTTGAAATCTAAAATTATAAGTTTTATAAAAAAAATGAAAAAATATTGTTTAGAATTTGAGTTAAAAATTTTGCAAAATTTTAATATATTTCTATAGACAATTTAAAGTTGCAGTCAGTTTAAATCATTGGTCAATACATTTTATCCCACAGGGGTCGAGAGCCATTTGAACATACATAACCTCAAAAACAAAGAGTTTAAACTAAACAAACCCATAGTGAAATTATAAAGTGGCCGCACATCTATAAAAACAACAATTGCTTGTATTTTGTTAGTGTAGAACCAATGCACATATTGTCAAAATGCTATGAGCAGAAAATGTAGAAGAAGAGTAAATAAACACGTCAAAAAATATAACATACGAATACAAAAACAATTTGACAATTTCTCGAGGTAGCGCACATGAAAAAACTGCAAATCAGCTATGCTTACGAAGTTACTTTCTTATTTAACTATGCTATTTAATATAGTGTCTACATTAGACAATTTTTTATCAAGACAAACGTGAAAAGTATCACGAATTTATGGATGGTGACAAAAGTTGCACAAAAGCAACAATTTGGCGAATTCATTATTGTTTTTTATATATGCAGTTTGACAGCTGTAACAACCAAAAGTAATAATCAAATATTTAACTAAGGTTACCTTGTCTTGATAAAAATTTGTCTAATGTAGACACTATGTAATAATGGTTTGATAAGCCAAATGACTGATGCTAAACACTTGCTAAAATTATTAGCATGGCGAAATGCAACAGGATAACGGGAGTTTTACAAAAACAACAATACGGCGAATTAATTTTTTAGTACATGACACCATAGAGCAACATATAGAGGCGAAACTCTCTATTGCAAAATTGAAAAAAAAGTTGTTGTTAAGAACATTAAACTTTCTAATTTCTAATGTAACAGAAAAACTTCCGCTGATAAAGGGATATCTATTTAATTCTTTTCTAATTCTGAATAAATCCCTTAAAATAACAATCTCCGGCATTTACTTTTTAAATATAATTTAAAACAACAACTTTGGACGACTTAGCAGACAACATTGTACAGACCATTGAAAAAGTGATCGAAAATTGGAGCTCTGGAATGCTCTGACAGGTTTAGCTTAAGAATATCATTGAGCTGGATGTAGACATTGAAGTGATATTCAAGTTGTATTCGATACTTCATAATAATCATTGTGACGATCTTCTTTGCAATTGCCTGGATATTTAATAGATAAAAAGGAAGTCCAATTCAACAAAAAGTTTTGTCTTGGGTTTGGAGACCCTCAAAAAGCAAAATCTTACTGAGAGTCAAAATATCTTCAGATTAACTTAAAGCAATGTATTGTCAAGTAAGCCTTTTTTATACACGCATTGAAACGTTTTATAGAATAATCCGTAGAGAACTCTCACTCAAAAACTAATGCAATATGGCCAAAAAATGGACCCAATGAAAATTTTGCGGTTGCGATGGATTCTGCTCAGGCATGTGCAAATGTTAGGCTGGGTATTACAAATTTGATACCCATTCGAAATATAAAATAAAAATTATCGTAATAAGAACGTATACAACTTTTATCCACCTTTTTTGTTATCATTGCCTGTGTAACACTGGAAGCGAATTTAGGGGAATTTCCATATCAATGATCCTAATGACTTTCCATTTATTTAAACAAAAAATTGGTTTCAGCTTAAAATGGACCCGATAATTTTTTATCTATATCGAATATAAGGAAAAACGGAAAGGCATAGTAAATCATATAAAAAGACCAATAACAATCAAGAGGGCGTCTTTTACCAAGCAACATTAAGACAAAGTTGAAGAGCTCGAGCGCTGACAATTTTGTTTTAACGCTACAATAATAGTGACAAAAATTTGTCTAATGTAGACTCGAAGTCACAGCATTGGCAGATTGAATTTATGACAATGTTTTCAAATTTTACTTTGTCAATTTTTGTAAACAAAATATTAATTTTTAAGCTAATAATAATGCTCATAGAGTAACACATAGAGACGAAATTTTCGATTGACAATTAAACAAAATTGTTGTTTTGTAAACAAAAATGTGCTTTTATTTTCTTTTGGCAACAACAAAATGTATTTGATTTTATGTATTTTGTTGTTGCTAACTCATGCATGGTTTTTGACAATTACTTTCATCTCTTGTTACTCTTTCATAACAATAGGTCTACACATGATTTTTTTATATCATAATATGTAACAGAGTGTCTACACGTGAGAGAGAATTATCTCACGTGTAGACTAAAATATTAGTATTATAAGAAATATTATAAGACTGTTGTGATAAGATTTCTCTACACAACTATCTTATAAGATTTACTGTCAAAAAAATACACGTATACGAAAGTTTTGCGCTAAAAGATGTCGAATTTCTTAAATAAAAAGTACATGTTTACTCTGTGACTGAATGAAAATAATGAAATCTTATAAGATTTATTAGAATACGTTTACCCCTTGTTTAAGATTTAACATAATATCAAGAAAATGTTTACTCTCTTCTGCCGACGTTATCTCACATATTATATCAACGTGGAGACGGTATGTAACGTCGAGTCAATATTAGACAAATTTGTATCAAGACAAATGTCAAATTTTTGTTTGAGTTGCTGATAATTTTTTATCTCTGTCAATTATAGGGGAAAACCTATATCATAATAAACCATGCAAAAAGTATCAACAACAATCAATATGGCGTCTTTTACCAAGCATTATCAAGACAAAATTGTCAGAGCTCGAGCGCTGACAATTTTCTTTTAACGCTGCAATAATACTGACAAATTCAGTCTACATTTTTATCTTGATACAAATTTGTCTAATGTAGACTTAAAGTAATGCTGCCGATCATCGCCGCGTACGGTAGCCTCTCACTATTTATTATAAAATTAGTTTCTTCTCAAAAATCTTCGTACATATGAGGAAGTTTTTGAAAATTCGTGATTCGATTGTTTCTTTGTTATGAGAATACAAGGCGAATTCGAAAAGGTAAATTCACTTAATCTGCTGATTATTATTATTATTTTTGTTCGGAGAACAGTCAAGCCAAAGAGTAACAAGAGACGAAACTAATTGTCAAAAACATATGTCGGTTGTCAAAAACCTAACTCATGCAACAACAAAATACATGTAATCAAATACATTTTGTTGTTGCCAAAAGAAAATAAAAACACATTTTTGTTTACAAAACTACAATTTTGTTTAAATGTCAATCGAGAATTTCGTATATATGCTACTCTATGAGTCAAGCTCCATATAAGCACAATTTTTGCTTAACCGCTGAAGTTTCAAACTCCATGTATAAAAAAAAAATTAATGAATTTTCTTATTTCATTTATTTTATGTAGACATGCTGCCCACTATTTCATTCCGCCATGGGAGATTAAATAGTTTTAGAAGAGACCATTGATTTGCAAAAATATACTACATTTATACCAGATCTTATATGCAAATAAGAATTAATTTGAAAATGTTGCATTCCGACATGACTAATGAAATCTATTTCTGTCTGTAATTTGCCGTATAAGCAGTAAGTTGATCATTTGCAAAAACCTGACGTATAAACGTAGTAATAGACAACTAATTAGAAATAAAGTTGTAGTTATTTTTTAATAAATTTTTCTTTTGCTTTGAAATCTTCAACATGAATTCAAAATATTCCTAAGATCAGAAGTTTAATAGGAATATATCAAAAATATTTAAAAACTTTGAACCCTTTACTCTGCAGTTTGGTTAGTACAAAATTTCTACCAAATTATAAATAAAAAAAAAAAAGAAAATAAAACAAACTTAAAATTTTTTTAAAAATTATATGAATATAAATATTATATTTTGTTTCATTATATTATATATGTATATATATTGATTTTTTGGGGTTGTATAAGTATTGATAGTGATTAAACTAATGGTTAACTAAAGGTTAACTAACTATAAAGGTTAAATTTTAGGTAATTATATAATAGTAAATTATTACTAAAAAAAATTAGTGATGATTTTTTTTTTTTTTTTTTTTTTTTTTTTTTTTGGAAAAAAATAATAATTTCTATAATAATGCACTTAAAAATTATAAAAACTAATTTTTTAAAATTTAAACTTAACTCACAAACAAATAAAAATTTTTAAAATAAAGTAATTTAAAATAATCTTTAATTTTTGTTTATTTTTTCTTTCAAAAATCTATAAACAAAAAACATAAAATAAAGAAAATAATACTTTTGGCATAGCAAAATAAATATAATGATTTTATTTAAAATAAACTTATTGTTAAAAGTTAAAATAATAAAAATTAAACAAATAATATATTTAAAATAATTAAAATTAATTATTTTGTGTTAATAGTGGGGGTTGGTTTTTTTATAACATGACACAGCATTTTTTTAAAGAAAAATTTATTTAAAATAATTTTTTTTTGTTATGTTAAGAGTTTAAATATTTTTGATTTGATTTTAAAGTTTTTCCAAAAAACATATATTTTAAATAGTTTAAACTTAAAAAAAAAATAAAAC
>OX596074.1:25387468-25634968 GCA_951394005.1 Protophormia terraenovae | reverse complement strand
GTAATTGCATTATTTGTATGGCTGCCTGTTGGACATCATCTTCCCGACGACTAGCTATAGTGGCAGCTTCTAAAAGAGCAGGATTTATAGTGGGTTGTGGTGTTTCATAACGTATATGATGCGGCTGGGGAGAGGTTAAAGGAGCATGATGTATTTCTGTATTATGTGATGGACTTGCAGAATTATTTAGATAATGATACTGTTGTTGGTGGGACTGATGCTGCTGCTGTTGTTGATGTTGAGGCGAAGGGGAACTTTGGTAATGATAGTTAAGTTGTGTCAAGTTTTGTTGCTGATTATTGCTAGCTGGCTCGTTGTGATGATGATTTTGGCTAACACTTAAATCTGTAGGCATTTCATCAGATATGGGGAAACTAGCTTGATGACTTAAATCTACCAAGGAGACTGCCGCTAATTGACGGGTAGTATTGCAAGGTATAGAACCACTGGCTACACCACTATCACGACTATGATGATCAGCCTCCATGCTTAAAGAGGTAGGAGAGGCCACCGAAGATGTGGGAGAGGCGGCCGAAAGTCTAGAGCCCGAGGCATATGATGAAGAGGGTGACATGGAAGAGGATATGGGCGATCCTGGAGAAGCGGGACTTAAAGGTCCCATAGATGGTGCACTGCTGCTCAATTTTTCCTTTTTTTGCTTGCGGGGCTTAGCTGTATTACTAGTAGTAGTAGCGCTGTTGGTGCTGGTACCTATACTTGAGCTGGGCGATTGTGGTGAATTTGGTCCGGAATTAGTTTCAGCTCCTGAGGAAGTCGATACTGATGAGGAGGTTGTGGTGAATTTGGTCCGGAATTAGTTTCAGCTCCTGAGGAAGTCGATACTGATGAGGAGGTTGTAGCATTACCATTAACATTTGCCTCTTCTTCATCATCTGGCATTTCATTGGCATGACCTTTAATATGTGCTTCCATTTCTTTCTTACTCTTAAATGTTTCATCGCATATTGTACACTTATAGCACTTTGAACCATAATGTTGTACACGATGTAATTTTAAAACATGATTATAACCAAAATCTCGGAAACATATATCGCAATGATAAGGTTTTTCTCCCGTATGAGTACGTGAATGTACTTTTAATTGTTTAGAGCAAGTAAAACCTTTACCACAACCTTCTACGGGACATTTATAGGGTTTTTCACCAGTATGAGTGCGCATATGTATTACCAATTGACCGGATTGTATGAAGGTTTTATCGCAAACCGAACATTTATGCGGTCGTTCACCTGTATGAATGCGCATGTGACGATGCAATTTGCCTGAATGTTCAAAAGCACGTCCACAAACATCACACTTATAGGGACGTTCTTTGGTGTGTATGCGGCGATGAACTTGAAGATTCTCTTTGACACTGAAGAGTTTGTGACAAAACTCACATTCAAAGGGTCTTTCGCCAGTATGAGTACGATAATGACGAATCTAAAAAAAAAGATGAAAGAGATTAGTTTTATTTGATTTAAATTACTTTTCCTTAACTCACCAGTCTTGCAGGCACAGCAAATGTCTTCTGACAGACATTACACTGATAAGGATCACCACCATTTGTGGCTGCATTTGCATTGGGCTTAATTTGTGGCGTCTTGGGTATACCCAAAGGAACACCAGCATCATTTACCTCCACTCCACCTCCTGCTCCTCCCGCCAAAGGAGGGGAATTAGCTCCACTCATTAAATCACCATTTTTAATATGAGATTTTGTATGAGAAGTATGAGCCGATTTACTACCAAAAGTCATACCACATTGTTCACATTTAAACTGAGGCTTATTGGCATTGGTCTTACGACCTACGGTGGTCGTTGATGTAGGTGTACTGCTGCTAACATTATTTGCTGAGGTGGATGTTGGTGTTGGCGTTACGGAGGTTGGTGTTAAGGAAGCAGGTTGTGTGGTGGCATATAAAGTTATACCCGGTGGTAATAATTCTGTTTTAATATTTGTTAAATATTGTTGTTGTTGATGATTTGTTGTTGTAATACTTGTAGAATTAATGTTGTTGTGAGACATTTGTTGTTGTTGTTGGTGATGTTGTTGCATTGTAGTTATATTTATATTATTAAGTATATAACTATTTGAGTTGGGATGTTGCAGCTGAGGCTCATGATGATGTTGGGTATTTCTGAGAGGTGCACATAATTGTGCCTGACTAGGTTGTTCTGATTTTATAATCAAGGGTGTAGATTGATAATAAACCATTGTGTTATTTTGTGAATCTAAAAATAGAAAGAAGAGAAAGAAAGGAAAATTAATGAATTATAAAAAACGAAAAAAAATTATCTTAAATTGATTTTTATAAGACTATAATGAGGTCTATTAAAGTCTCTAGGGGATATAGTTCCTGACAAAGAAAGGGGTTTTTAAAATAGATGCCTTATACTTTACCATTAAGGCTTTACAACTTTATTATTCTAAAAACAGTTTGAAAACCTCAACGTGGATCTAGACTACTTTTTAGTCTAAACTATAGATTATTTTATAGTCAATACTATAAACTATTTTTTAGTCTAGACTACAGACTATTTTATAGTCTAGACTATAGACTATTTATAGTCTAGACTATAGACTATTTTATAGTCTAGACTATAGACTATATTATAGTCTAGACTGTAGACTATTTTATAGTCTATACTATAGAGTATTTTACAGTCTAGACTACAGACTTTTTCATAGTTTTGACCATAGACTATTTTATATTCTAGACTATAGGCTATTTTATAGTCTAGAGTATAGACTATTTTATAGTCAAAACTATAGATTATTTTATAGTCAAGACTATAGATTATTTTATAGTCAAGACTATAGACTATTTTCTAGTCTAGTCTATAGACTATTTTATAGTCTAAACTGTAGACTATTTTATAGTAGAGACTGTGGACTATTTTATAGTTTAAACTATAGACTATTTTAATAGTGTAGATTATAGACTATTTTATAGTCTAGACTATTGACTATTTTATAGTCTAGACTATTGACTATTTCATAGTCTAGACTATTGATTATTTTATAGTCTAGACCAAAGACTATTTTATAGTCTTTACTATAGGCTATTTTATAGTCTAGACTATAGAATATTTTATAGTGTAGACTATTTTATAGTCTAGGCTATAGACTATTTTATAGTCTGGTTTATAGACTTTTTTTCAAATTGTTAAGTCCTTTACATTTTCATTATTCTAAAAACTTTCTGAAAACCTTAACGAGAACCATTGTTTGTAAAAAGGAATATTCCTTTAAATTATTTAAGTCCTGAGATCTTTATTTTCATTCAAAATTAATATTCAAATTTTGAACGATGTTCTCTCCTCTATTTTCCTCATTATCAAAAAGCAAATGTTAAATATTTTAACTACAATAATTCTCAACCCTTAAACGTTTCCCAGGTTATCTATCATCTTGTTATCAACATTTATGATTTTTAATAAATAAACATACGACGCCTAGGGAAAACATATGTAAATAAAAAACAAAGTCAATTTCTAATATAACCAACATATTATTAACCCAGATTGCCAAGTGTTAATTTCTTTTTCAAATGAAAAGTGAAAATGCACTTGAAGCCACCCCTTAGAAAAACCCACAGAACATACGCCAAACAAAGTGCATAAGACCTCAATGAAACCACCCCTTATTTCCTTAAAGTATTAACGACCTAACTAGGCAACGTTAATATTGTCCATAAAAACAAATGAAACATATTTAAAATATGCAATTTTTCCTAGTAGATGAATTTATTTGGAAAATTTGTTTTATTTTTCTTCATAAAAGGGGTGTAAAAGCTTTAAAAACACAAATTACGCCGTATATTTTATTTTTATGAATGAAATAAGGGATGGGTAGAAAATTGGAAAAATGTTTCCTTGTTTTTCAAAGGAATGGGGTGGTGGTTTTTTATTATAAACAAATATTTTGTTCAATTACAAATAAAAAAAAAGCTGGGAAATTTAGTTTAACACGGGTTTTACAGTATGTTTTTTTACTTTTATAGAGTCAGAGAGAGTGAGTGAGAGTAACAGGACCCCCTTTTTATTTGAGTTTTTAGTATGAGTTTTTTTTTTTTTTTTTGTTTTGGGTGGGGTGTGGGGGTTGTTTTGTCTATGCTTCATTAGTTTTGGAAAAAGCTTTTTTTTCTTTTATTGTTTATTTTTATTATTGGAGTTTGTGTTTTTATCACCGGCCGGCATTTTGTCTTAACCTATGTGTTGACAGCAAAATATTTACAAAATGGCGTTGAATAATAAAAAAAAAAAAAATAGGAAAGGGGGCAAGAAGAGTTGGGGAAGGAGGGAAATAGAAAAGGAAAGTTATACATATTATTTAAATATAGATAATAAATCAGTTTAACCAGGTTATTTTGAAAAATATATTAAAACAAATTATGCTCTATAATTTCTTTAAAGCTTTACAGTTTTTATAAAATTTTAAGTCCTCATTTATTTGTTTCCAATTTTAAATAAAGAATTCCTTACAATTACTAATTTAATCTAAAACCTATCACTTTTACCCCAAATCAACTAATGGCAAACATTTTATTGCTTTGAATCTTTTGAAAACCAAAATGCTGAATGTTTTAAAACAGTTAAGAGTATGCAGTGTTAAAAGGTAACATTTGTAAATAATTGCCCCTACCTCCCATAAAATCTTACCTTTTGGTTAAAGTCTAAAAATATTAAAAATAATTTAATTAAATTATTTCCTTCATAAATCAGTTAAAAATTAGTAAATTTTCTAGTAAGTTAAAAAGGCACATATAAAAAAGGCAACATTTTAAGTCCAGTTAACTTTCTGGGTTTCTCGAAGGTCTGGTTTAAGTTGATGTTTTAAAAATGGTAGTTAGAATGTTTAAAATAACAGATCGGATAAATTCCTTTATTTTTTTTATATTCTTGGATTTTTTAACTAGTATAAGACCTACAATATATTGAGGATTTAACTTGATGAACAAAGTCGTGAAGAAGAAGTTGATAAATATGTTCCAATTTTAGTTCAAATAAAACAGAAACATTTCAAGGCCCTTACACTGGGGCTACACATGATTTTTTTATATCATAATATGTAACAGAGAGTGTCAAATCCGCTCTCTGAGAGAATTATCTCACGTGTAGACTAAAATATTAATATTATAAGAAATATTATGAGACTGTTGTGATAAGATTTTTCTACACAACTATCTTATAAGATTTACTGTCATAAAATACACATATACGAAAGTTTGTTTATGTGTGTGAATTTGTATTTTTAAAAGTACTTAAAAACAATGTTGTTTTGTACAATTGTTTTATTTTAATGGTTATTCTACATTCAGAAATATATTTTCATTAAAATTGTGCTAAAAAATTTCGAATTTCTTAAATAAAAATTACATGTTTACTCTGTGACTGAATGAAAATAATGAAATATTATGAGATTTATTAGAATACATTTACCCCTTGTTTAAGATTTAACATAATATAAACAAAATGTTTACTCTCTTCTGCCTGCGTTATCTTACATATTATATCATCGTGGAGACAGTATGTTATGTGTAGTCTACACGGGAAATTTTTCTATCATTACAACTAACACAACGTCGTTACCGTAATTTTTGGTTTATATCAGCATATGTGGGAACACGTAGATAAAATTTTATTATAATAAATTACTTTTTTAGTTTTTCGTCATTTTCAATATATTTTGTGTTATTTATGCTCCAAATGATTAATTAATTGAGATTTTCATGAAAAATTGCGCTTCTTCTTAAAAAAAAAAAAATCAAAGAAAACAATAAAAAAATGACAATCAAAATGGTGTTTGATAACAAAACAAATGTATCTTTGATTGAGCTCTAACAATAATATCATAACGCTGAAATAATATACATAAATAAATTTGGTCTATAAGTGATAAATTCTTATCATAATAAAAATTTGACGTTTGTTATGATAGGAAATCGCTCATGTAGACACTACGTTATACCTTTGGATTTATATTCTATAGAATTAAAACTTAATTAAGTTCTTTATATGAAATATAAATCCGAAATAAGCATATATGTATAAAGCAGAAATAATTTAAGATATCCCAGCGGGAAATTTGTGTCAATTGCAGTAATGGACCGGTTCCTCAGTACCAGTTGAGTACCAATTGACACCTAACTCGTCACCAAAATTCCAATTGAGAACCGGTTGACACAAACACACTCACTATTTAACAGTTGAGAGTCAATTTATAACATGCTTGTTAAGTGCGCAATTAACAACTAGCGCGCAATAACAATCAGTGGCTAAATGGTTAGCGTTGCAGACTTCAAAACATAACATACGTTAGATGAACATGGGTTCGATTCGTGGTGCCGCCAACATAATTTAATGAAAATAATAATAAATGTTTAAAAAGTAAACAATTACCGATTTTTTTGATCAAATTTTTATTATATTAATCGACCCTGAATCTGTCCTCTTGGACCAGTCCTGTAACCTGTCCTAAGGGACTAATTAGCCACCTCCAATGACAACCCCATGTAAAAGTGACATGTTCCTCTCATATAAAGTTCCGGAACTGGGACCGGTCACTAGCCCTGAGAACCTGTCACGTGACTAGTTTTGAACCGGTTCTCTTTACTCTAGGGATATTACTCTTTTCACACGTATTAATTAAGGCCCAGCTCAATACTTTCGCTTGAACTGCAAAGGACAGCTACGCAACGCAAAAAACATGTGGTTGCATTATTCAATATTAAATTTTGTATTAGACAAATTAAATTATATTTGAAATTAAAATAAACAATTGCAAATTTAATTCTCCGATTCAATGAAAAAAAAAAATAATAATTAAATGAAAAGAAAAATAACCGTCAAAATGTATTTACGTACTTCGGTTCTTCAAAGTTAAATTTTTTCATCTTGGAAGTACTTCACGCAGAAGTTTGGCGTACTGATTTGGTTCCGTTCCAGCTGTCAATTGCAGTTGAAGCAAAACTATTGTATGTGTTTTGGCGTTTAGTCCTGCAGGAACACATACATATAAAGAGTTTTTTTGACAGCTGATTTAAATTAAAAAATTCTATTCCTATAGAAATATTTGAATATTTATAATTTTAATAATTTAAATATCTAAAAGACACATTGCAATATATTGAAGTAATTTTAGATGAGATATAATTCAACTTTATAATCAGAAATGCAAATTGTAATAAATTCTTATTAATTAAATGTTAGCACGCAGTAAAAAAACGAATAAGTGCTTCCAAAAAAGAACATTTTCACCGCTTCAAAACTAGAACTTTGTGCATATTTTTTTTTTTTTTTTTTTGGAAGTAATTATTAATAAGTGAAAATAAATGTATTTTTAGCACGGAAAAAAAATTAATAATTCCTAAGAAAATTAAAATTTCACAAATTTTAAAGTATTTTTATTATCTTTTAATAACAAGGCTAAAACAGAATTAAAAAAAAAATTATAAACATAGTTTTAAGAGAAGTACTTCAAAAGCAATTAACAAGAAGCATAAAATAAGAATTTAAATTTTTCAGCACTAGATACTTCCTTTTAACACATCGTTAAAATCATGACTTTTTCAGCTGTTTTTCAAATCCTTTTTTGCTGGGCAGTAGGAATAGTTTATGTTGAAACTAGCTGTCAGCAAATGATAGAACAAAATTTGTCTCAATTTAGTTTTTAAATTTTTAATTTTTTATAATTAAAAGTGCAAAATTTAAAAAGTTTTAATTAAAAAAATCTATTATTTAAGACTATAAAGTCGAAATTTTTTTATTATCTTGTATATGTGCTTGTCTCTATACACTAAGAGAAATTTTTATATAATTTTGGAAAATTAAAGATCAAATAAGCTTATATTTGTTGGTGTGAGAGTAATAAATAACATTAACTAGTAAGAAAAACAAGTACCAAAAGTACCATCCATCGCCTGATCGCATACTAAACTCGTTTCCATTTAACACGGCGTGATATTGGTGACATGGTTTTGTCTAATATCTGCCAAAAGAAGCGACAAGGAAAGCACTTGGTCATAAGTGGTAATGTATCTGTATGATAAAAAGAAACTGAGGTATTTTTTAAGAGATTTTGGCATTTACAAAGGGGGGAATAGTAAAGAACTTTTTTATTTAGTACTAAAATGTCCTACGTACAAGATGTTTGTTAAATTTTAATTCAAAATAAATCTATTTTTAGAGGACTTACGCATTGTTCCTCCGTTTTTAAAGGGTTTTAATTGAAAAATAATTCAATGACGACGTAACATTAAAATATATAAATGTTTCCTGTTTTAAATTAAAAAGCTCAGCTAATATTTTAAAAATAAATAACGTATATATTTATATGCAATTTTGTAATTAATAAACTATTATTTACAATTAATTAGAATTTTTCGTAGAGTAGTTAATTAGATATTTTAAGTAATGGAAAATATATGAGATATCTTTAAATAAAACCACATAATAATGTAAACTTTCTAAAAAGATTTTTATAACGTTTTTTTCCAAATATATAAAAAAGGAACTTTAGAGAATAAATTAAAAATATCTCATTAATTTTTGGCCTTTAACAATTTGACAAATTTACTTCTAATAATTTATAAAGATTTCAATAAATTAATAATCAATTTTAAATATATTCCATCAATTCAATGTAGCCATTATTTAATTCAATTCATTTTATTATAGTTTGTTTCATTCCTAAATCTTCTAAAATGTTCCTTCAATAATTTAAAACGATTTCTTTCCAATAAGAGCTACAAAAGCTTCTAGAATTATGGGTCTTTGACCTGTATACAAACCTGCGCACTACATAGAAAATAAACTTTAAAACGATATTACGCTCTCTAAACAATCATAAATTGCTCTCAAGCTTATTATTTTTTTTTTTGTTCGATTTATACTCTCTGCTAAATTTTGTTCTCTAAATATCGTTAATTTGCTCTCAAAGTAGTTTTTTTTTCCTATTTTGAAATGTTTCACAGATTCGCTTTTATTTAGGCGAAATTGAAGCTTTTGAACCAATTAATAGTATTTTTTCTCGCAAACCCCTTAAGAAGGTTTCAAATCTTAAACTATAAATACTTAAATTTTTCTTCCCATTTTTATATAAAATTGTTTCTCTATTCCAAACAATTTTCTCTCAGTTAAGGATCCAATATTTTTTGCATTATTATTTTTTTTTAATTTCTATTCCCTTTCAGTTAAGGTTTCTTTGACTCACCCTTTTCATTTTGTTTAACCAATTTTTTGGTAATTTTAACCGCTTTATTGGGTGTTAATTGTACTAATTCCGTGCCCGATTTTGATAAAACATCTTTAATCCAATTTTGTTCTTTGGGCCAGGGTTTTGCCTCAGCAACAGCTGAACTAGCAGTTGTAGAGGAAGTTTCAGACATGTTTTTTTTTTTTTTATAAAACTTATAAATATTTATTTTTTATTTATTAAAAAAAATCAGTCACATTAAAAATTTCTTTTAGTCAGTCTTAAAAATTGCTTTTATTAAGTGAGTTTTTTTAATTCATTTTTTATTTCTTTTAATTAATTTTTTTATATTAAAATTTTGGTTTTCTTAAATATAATTTGTTTCTTAACATGTTTTTTTAATAATTTTAAAATTTTTTTCAAATCTTTGGTTTGTTGATCCAGGGGCGGTGAAAATGAACTAGTTGAGTTATTAATATTTTTAAAGTGAGTTGAGGAGGTTGAAGGAATATTAGAGTTAGAGGAAGTTTTAATTTTTTTATTCATACGCATTTTTTTAAAAGATTTTAATATATCATTCATATTTTTAATTAAATCATGAGGATTATTTTTAGATTGTATGCGAGGCATTACATTATTTTTGTTAAAATTTTATTTTAATTTTTTTTTTTATGATTTTTTTTAAATAAAACACATTATTTTCTTTAGAGTTTTCTTTTTATATTTCTCTGATAACACTTTTGTTTTATTTAACACCAAACAAAATTTTCTTTGTCCCCCCCTTTTTGTTTTCAAATAAATTTCCGTTTTATTTTGTCCCCCGTTTATTAGAAGTTCAATGTTCGCTTGTAAGTACCCGACTAAAGTTTGAGTTTTTCAAAAATCTTTTACTAACCACCATAAATTCTATTCAATCTTTATGGTTCTTATCATTTCTAATATAATTTCTAACTCAAAATATTTTGCCTAAAATTCCCACTCATTAGACGCAGCTGGTTTATTTCTAATGCTAGTTACACTCATCAAAAATAATTCCCATTAATAGAGGGTACTTTCTAATTTGGAAAAAAGTACCTTTTGAAAATTTTACTCATTTGTGAAAATCTAATAAGATTTTGGGAAAATTTTGTGTGGAAGGGAAGAGAGTGAGAGAGGAAGAAGGGGAAAGAACATTTTAAGATAAAAATATTATTATTTTTTTTTTTTAATAAAAATTAGGTTTTCATAAATTTAAATTTTAAAAAATTGTTTTTAAAATTAAAAAAAAATCATGAATTAATGTGATTTTGTTAAATTTTTTAATAATTTAATTATTTTCTCAGTTTTATTGATTAATAAGATTTTTAATAGTTTATTATTGTTTGCATAGAGTTTGGGTGAGAGTTTAGAAGAGTGTGAGAGGGAGTAAAAGATAATTGTAACAAATGTAAACAATGTTAAATTTAAAGCTGCCACATGTTTTCAAAAGTATTTAAATACCCAATCTAAACCCCTATTAGACTTTATTTAACAACTTACACTCAAAATTTCTATAAAATTAAATAACCAACTGGAAAATGGAACAGATATCAAAATAACAAAATTATTTGAGGGATGAGTTGAGAGAACATTTTTTAAAACTTATAAAAGTTTATTAAAAGAAACACAATAAAATAGGAATAATATCTTTAAAGATTTTTTAAAATTTTTAAAAACTTGATAAAATAACTTTTAACTAATTTCTTTAAAAAAAGATTTAATTTATTGTTATAATAGAAATAATTTGTTTAAAAAGAAAAATATTTTATTTTTACTCAAGAAAAATTGTATCTCTAACAATTGATAACAAGAGAAGACGCAAAGAGAGTTGTATGAAATATTGAAACTCTCATTTTTACAAGAAAAATTTCCAAAAATCCCCAAAAAAATTTTAAAACCAAAAAGTTTTTTAACAGATAAGGGCATTTGTTTAAATATTGGGATTTTTGTTAAAAAAAAAACTAAATTTTTTATATTAGAAATTTCCAAAATAGAAAAGAGAAGAGGGAAATTTTGTTTAAATAGAGAAATTTCCAAAATTTACCCAAAATTTTTAAATCAAGTTTTTTTTTAAATAAAAAAGTGAAATTTTGTTTAAATAAAGGGATTTTTCAATTGTTAAAAAATTTTCCAAATTGGGTCCCTGTTATAAAAAAAACTCAATATATTTTATAGAAAAACTCAATTACAAATTGTAATGTCTTTTGAGTATTAAAATATATATTTTTTTTGAAAACTTAAAAACAACTGTCTATAACTTTATTTTAATAAAAAAGCACTCTCTCTAACTTCTTTTAAACAAATTTTGTTCTCTAATTTTGTTATATATGATTTTTTTTTAAATGCCGGCTTTTAAATAAAATATTTATTTTTAATTTGTAAAAAAAAATTTCTTTTGTTTTCTAATATTTTAGGGGTTGTGTTATTATAAGTTTTATGGAGGTTTGTCTTTAATTTTAAAAACTATTTATAGTTTAATTTTCTTAAAGTACTTAAGAAATTTAAAAGCATTTTAATAGCTTCTAAATAAAAATGAGTCATCTGGTTATCTTTAAAGAAATTTTAAATAAATAAAATTAAATTTATGTTTTTATACTATGCAATTATTTTCTTATTAATTGTTATATTTTGAATGGAATTAATAACTATTACATATAGCGTTTATACGACCCTATTACTCGCAATTAAAAATATTACAATATGAAAATTTTGCTGTATAAACGGTGAGTTAACAATTTATTTGCCAGTAGGTAACTTACGAAAACTAATGGTGATTATTATTATGTTTATACGTACCTCTTACTCGCAATTAAAATTATTGCGATATGAAAATTTTGCCGTATAAACGGTGAGTTAATATTTTGTTTGGGAGTTAGTAACTCACGAAAACTTATCATGATTAATGAAACTAGTTGCAAATAAAGCGTACAGAGTTGCCACTTAATTTAACGTTCATCGACTTTTCTATTATCAAAGTAGTATTCTTCCCATCTGGCACAACAAAAAATAAATTAAATTTCTTTATGCAATTTGCGTATAAATAGTGAGTTAATTATTTGCAAGTTATTTTTATTTGCAATTTTCGTGCGTATAAACGTAATATATAAATTAATTGCAAATAATTCGTACGGCGTTGCCACTTCATATTATATTCAAAGAATTATTTATGACAATAGTTGTATTTTTTCCATCTGGCACAATAAAAGGAAAATATATTTATTTATGCAGTTTGCGTATAAACGTTGAGTTAGATATTCGCCAGTTATTTTATTTGCATTGATCGTATGTATAAACGAAATAACAGAAAGTTTTACTTAGTTAAATGTAGAAAATGGGGGTAAAAAGTGCAAGATCTTTTAAAAAGTGCAATTTTATGGGTCTTTTATTTTATTTTGTTCATTTCACCAGAAAATTTATTTTATATCATTGAAAAGGAAATTGTTAATACTTTTTAAAATTATAAACATAATTTTAATATTTCAATATATTTTGTAAAAAATAAAAGACTTTATTAAACAAATTTAAAGTTAGTTAAAGATTATTTAATTAAATATAAGTTAGTTAAAGATTTAATTTAAACTTTTTAGAAAATATTTTTATAACAATTATTAATTCAAATATTTTAACTAAAATTTATAATTTTTACAGACAATTTTAGTTGAGTGTAGAGCCAAATATCAGAGAAATTTACAAATTTACAAATAATAGCAATCTGAAAAGGGCAAAAAGTACTAAAGTGCAAAATTACTAAAAGGGCAAAATTTGCAAGTTAATCTCTACACTGCACATAGGTGTAAAAGGGGTCGAAAATCAAAAATTTTATGATCACGTTTTATTTTTTATTTTATTTATTTTTAGGTAAAAAAAGGATTTTTAGAATTTTAGGATTTTTTTTGGCAGAATGGTAATGTCCGTCCGTCTGTCTATACAATGGAGTTAAATGTGGCGAAAATGATAATTCAGGGAAAGGTTTTATCAACACTTTAATGATCACGCTCTATTTTTTCTACTTTTATTAAGTAAAAAATGAATTTTTATTCATTAGTGAGTTAAAAAAATCATTTTTAAAATTCTGAAGATTTTTTTTTATCTGAATGGTAATATCCGTCTTTCTGTCTATACATTTGGGTTAAATGAGTCAAAAATGGCGCTTAATTCAGGGAAAGGTAATAATAATATTTTAATATTTATATTTCTTTTTTATATTGATCGAGAAGTAAATAAATGTATTTTTGGAATTTAAAAAATTTTCTTGAGAGAATTCTGATGTCCGTCCTTCCGTCCGGCTGTTTGTTAATTTTTGCAAATTTTCCATTCGGCACTACGAAGCCTTGAATGCGATCGAACTTCAGTAAGAAGTCTTGCGAACGTTTTGGGGTGAGTCTGCAGTTTTTGAATGTATTTTTCACTTCCCTTTTTAAACTCGTTTTTAACCAATTAAGAGTGCTTTGAAAGTTTTGTTGAAATTTAAGCCCATTTATTAGCTTTACGGGAAAGAAAAGTTATATACACTATATATCATTGGAAAGGACTTGGTGTCTATTTTTTTAAATTATAAAATTAATATTATAATTTAATACTAAAAAAATAATATAAAATATTTAGTAAATTGTATATGAAAAGTACATTTTAAATTTTTTAATTATGTCTTTATTATTTGGTACATTTTTATATTTTTTAAATTGTTCCACTTTCATTTGGCCTGGGAGAGGGAAAAGTTATCTATATTATATATTATGGGAAATGAATTTGTGTCTATTTAAAAAAAATATAAAAATAATATAATTTAATACTAAAAATTTAATAAAAAATCTTTAGTAAATAGTAATTTTAAATATAAAAGTACTATTTTATATTGTTTAAATCGTGTCTCTATTATTTGGCCTAAAAGAAAGAAAAGTTATCATATTATATATCATGGGAAAGGACTTGGTGTCTATTTACGAAAAATATAAAAATAATATTTTAATTTAATAGCAAACAATAATAATAATAAAAAATATTTATTTAAATTTATTTAAATTGTGCCTCTTTTATTTGGCCTGGAAGAGAGAAAAGTTATCTTTATTATATATCATGGGAAAGGACTTGGTGTTTATTTATTAAAAGTATAAAAATAATATTATAATTTAATACTAAAAATAATAATAAAAAATATTTAGTAAATTGTAAATAAAAAGTACCATTTAATTGGACTAGGACAGAGAAAGGTAATATATATTATATATCATTGGAAAGGAAATTGTACTGACTTTTTGGAAAATTTGTAATATATAAATATATTTATTAAAATAATATTAAAGTTTTGATTTTATAAAATGAAAATAAATTATTTTTTATAAAATTTGTTGAACCTTGCGCCCTGAAGTTAAAAATTAGACATATTTTATATCGTTGGAAAGGAAATTATATTTATATTTTAAAAATATAAAACTAAATTTATTATTTTAGTTTTTATGTAAAAAAATAATAAAAATAATAATAATTTAAATAAAAAATTCTTTAGTAAAAATTAATATTTTTTAACTTCTTTTTAACTGGTGCTTATTTATTTGGCCTAAGGGTATTTAGTCCAAGGGGTAAATTGTGTCTAGTTTTTAATACTATAAAATTGATATTAAAAACTTACAGCCATATTCACAAAAAAATAATGTATGCTTGATAACGAGTTACTAACTTTTTGTATGTAAATTTCCATAAGAAAAAGTTAGTAACTCTTTATCAAACCTACATTAATTTTTGTGAATACGGCTGTTAGTTTTTATATTAAAAAATATTTAATAAATAAATAAAAAATACTAGAATTTTTCTTTTTTTTAAATATATAACTTTTCTCTTCTTTGGGTGAAATAAATGGTATTATTTCACCTAAAGAAGAGAAAAGTTATATATGTATTATATATCATAGGAAAGGAAATTGTATTTCATTTTATAAAAATGAAAAAAATTATTGAACTTTTTATAATTATTATAATAGAATTAAAATAAAAAGTTAGCATTTTTTTTATTTTTTCTTAATTAAATTTATTTTATATATTTTTAGGTTTGTGACTAATTTTCATAAAATTGTATATTTAAAGATAATTTTACTCAACAATACTAAATATTACACATCAATTTCGACTGATAATCCTTTTTCTAATGAGTCATCACCAACTACTCTAATGACTCATGCTTTCATGATTAGTTCTATTTTAAGTTCTTGATTATGTTATTTTTTTTTTTTTAATTTTATAACAATTAAATAAAATTATGCAATCGAAATATTATTTAATAAATTTTATTTATAAAAATAAAAGGAAAAAATTATAAAACAAAAAATAAAATAAAGTCATTAATGAATTTTAAATAAGTTGACGATTTTATTTATGAAAAACGAACAAAAAACATTTAAATACATTAAGAAAAACAATAAAATCGTCTAAAATAACAAAAAAATAAAAAACTAGTACAAAAGTTCATTAACATTCCAAATGGTAACCAAGCATTAATACACATACATACACACACAAAAATAATATAATTATCTTGTATATTAAAAAAAAGACACACTAAAAAATTATGTATTTAAAACAAAATTTTGAAGGTAATAAACTAAAACGTCAAAAAATTATTTTAAACTTTAAATAAATAAAACAGATTTATGTATGTACATAAATGAACACCTATACAAGTCCAAAAACACTATTTATGTATAGTATTGTGTGTATAAAGCCAAAATTATGTGATGATTTTTACCTTAAGTCATTTAAAGAGAAGGTAATAAACTTTAAAAGGTTATTTGAGTTTGATTTTATAAATATTTTTATACAAAAAGCGCAGGGTCTTTGTTAAAAAAAAAAAACAAAACAAAACCCAAAAATAGTTTAATGACCATTAAACACTTACGCATACATACATATGTTTGTATAAGGAAATATATTTGAAATAAATAAAACCGTTACATTGTTGGGATAGTACCATTTAATTATTTTTGAATTTAACCGGTTTCTTTAACGAGTTTATTTTTCCTCAGCCACTGTAAACAAACAGAGAAGTTTTTTTAAGGTAAATAGCGAGAATGAGATAGTGAGACCTAGAGGGAGTAATGGCCCCCTAAAGTACCGTTAGTTTGTTAGTGTTGTTTTTTTTATTTCCTCTTTTATTAATTATTATGATATATTAGATAATTTTGTGTATAAATTAAATTATAAAAACTTAATCTTTTTTTTAACAATTAAATAATAATTTCAAGTGTTTAAAAAATAAAAAAAAAAATCTTGAAAGAAAATTTATAGCATAGGAAATAATAAAAAGCAATTAAAAAAAGAAATATTAAAGCCTGTTAAGGCTGGGAAGTAGTGAATTGTTTAGAAATTATTTTATAGGAAAATTATGAAAAATAAATTTTCAGAAATTCTAAAAAATTAAAAAATATTTTTCATGAGAAAAAAATTTAACATTTTTATGAAATAGACACAAATTTCTTTTCGAAAAAAAGGAAAATTTCCTTTGATATAAAATACATCTATTTTTTTTCTCCTCTAGGCTAAATAAATGAGTTCAATATTAACGTTAAACGTTTAAATATAATAAAAACTTTCAATTTATTTCCATAAATCTCTTAGAAATTTTTTTTTAGTAACTATATACTTAAATAATCAAATTATTTAAAAATTTTTCAAAATTAGACATAACCAGCTTTCTAATGATATATAATATGTTTACCCTTTTCCCCTCTAGGTCAAGTAAATGAGCTTTCAAAACAAAATTAAAAAGTACTTTTATTTATATAAATCTTTAATTTTTTTAAGTATAAGTACTAAAATAATTAAATTATTTTAAAATTTTCAATAAGTAGAAACAAAAGATACTAAAATAATTAAATATTTTAAAATTTTCAATAAGTAGAAAAAACTAGCTTTCAAATGATATTAAATATGTTTACTCCTTTCCCCTCTAGGTATAGCTCAAACTTAGAGCTATCAACAAGAAAATTAAAAAGTACTTTTAATTTGTTTAAATAAATCTCTTAAAAATTTTAAATGTAGGCCCTAAAATAATTAAATTATTTAAAAAATTTTTAAAAAGTAGAAACAATTAGCTTTCTAGTGATATATAATATTTGTACCTCTTTCTCATCCAGGACAAATAAATGGGCTCAAACATTAAACTTCAACAAAATATAAAAGAGTAATTTTAATTGATTAACATAAATCTCTTAAAAATTTTAATAAATATAAGTACTAAAATAATTTTATTATTTTACAATTTTTAAAAAATAGAAACAATTACCTTTCCAATAATATATAATATGTTTACCCCCTTCCCCCCTCTGGATCAAAATAAATAAATAAATAAGGTCGAAAAAAAATAAAGTACCTTTAATTTATTTATATAAATCTTTTAACTTTTTTTAAATAAAAGTACAAAAATAATAAACTAAAGTTAACATTTACAAAAAGCACACAAAATTTCCTTTCCTATGATATAAAAATTTTCAACCTCTTTCTACCCTTGGCCTAGATAAATGGGTGCTATTTATCATAAAAATTTAAAAAAAAAAAAAAATACTTTAATTTTATTTCCATAAATTTTAATATAGGTATTAAAATAATTAAATTATTTTAACATTTTTAAAAATTAGATACAATTAGCTTTCCAATGATATAAAATATGTCTAACTTTTTTCGCCTTAAACAAATAACGCTACCTTACGCTTAACGCTATATATAACAATTTTTAAGTATCCATTTTTATTAAATAAGAAAATAATTTTAAAATGTTCTTTAATATAGTAGAAAAATAATTAAATTATTTTTATATCGCCAAAAAGTAAACACAATTAGCTTTCTAACGATATACAATAAGCCTAAATTCTCTTTTTCTTCAACCCAATTAAAGAGCTTCAAAATAACTTTACTCCCCCAATTCTATTGAAATTGATGCCATACTAATATCTTCCCCTTAAATCACTTATTCATCCAGATTACCAAGGAAACACAACCTTTTCTTTTAAATTAATTCTTAACTCATTAAGTGCTTAACCCATTAAGTCCTATTCCCCAAATTCCCTAAAGTTTTTATTTAAATAAATAATAAACTAAATTAAATTTCCTATATTGTCTTTTTACACTTTATCTTCTTCCACTTGTCTTCCACTAAATATTTTCTCATTATTCTCAAGTCTTTGTAAGTAAGAGAGTGTTTGTTTGTGTGTGTCGTTGTATTACTTTTTTTGGGCCATACCAGACAAACATTTTTAATATTACTAGTGTGCAGGTCAATGAACTCACTGTAAAAACTAAGAGCTGCCACCAGCATTATTATTATATATTTTTTTTTTTTTTTTGGTAAATACTTCAATATAAAAACTTACAAAAAATACAATGAATAGTGCTTTTTTCGGTGATTTTATTATTTCAATGTTGTTGTAAATAAATGAAGTTGTTTTGTTGTTATAAGTACGTTAATAAATTATAGTCTCTCATCAAGTACTTCAACATTAAATATTATGTGTACCTCGATCTATATGAGTACTGAGAGCTTTAAAAAAAAGCATAAATAAATTTTTATAAAAGAAAAAAAGTTTCCATCAATGGATTTTGTTTTAAAATTTTAATTGTAAATAATTGAATGATAGAGTTTAAATAAAAAAACAATCAATTAAATATTTTTGTTTAAAATTCTATTTTCAAAAAAAAAAAAAAAAAAATAGGAATTTTGAAAGTTGAATGAACGGAAATATTTTTGGGTTGGTCTAAAATTTAAATTGCTGCTAATTAAAGTATAAAGTACAATAAATAAACAAAGAAGGGAATAAAGAAAATTTTGAGCTTTTGAATGAAAAGAATAAAATTATTTTATAAAATAAAAAATAAATATAAAAATAATTTAACAATATTTTTTTGATTTTATTTAAAGAAATTTGTTGATAACTCAATATTTTAAAGCAAATTTTTTAAATTTATGAAAAAGATTTAAATTTTGTATAAAAAAATATAAAGAAAATTTATTGATAAAGAAAATTTTTAATAAAAAAACAACTTGTCGATAACTATAACTTCATAAAGAATATTCAACGATAAAAAACCTTTTTTAAGAAAATTATCGATAACATTAATTTAATGAAGAAAATGTATCGATATATTCAATTTTACTATGAAGATTTAATGATAACATAAATTATATGAAGAAAAGTTGTCGATAAATGTAAATATGTTAATAAAATTGATCGATAATTAAAACTTTTAAGAAAAAATTTATCGATAATTAAAATTTTTAATAAAAAAAAATATCGATATTTAATATTTTTAATATAAAAATATCGATAACTAGAGGTTTATAAAGAATATTTAACAATACCTATTATAGTAAAAATCGATTTTTTCTTTTTTAAACTTATCGATAACATTAATTTAATAAGAAATTTTATCAATATATTGAAATTTATAATGAATATTTAGAAATAACATAAATTATATAAAGAAAAGTTGTCGATAAATGTAAATATGTTAATAAAATTTATCGATAACACAATGCAACATGAAAAAATATAACCATATACGGACACCACTACGTGATAAAAGACCAAAAAAAAAAAAAAAAAAAAAACCGTGTCTCCCAGTTTTGCTCAAAGTCAAAGATTTGGTGCCTCGGTGTCATTTTTGCAAAAAAAGTAATAATTTTCTAAGGCTCATATCTTGCAAACCATTCCGAATTTTACTTTCTGAGGCAAAGTTGTAGCTCTTGTCATAAAGAACAAAAATTGTGAACATATAAAATCAAAAAAACTTCATCATCAAGATCAAAATCACAAAATTTTTTTTTTACCTTTTTTTCCCCTGTACAGGTCCATAGGCAGCAAACCGTTCAAAATTCAAGGAAACAATCAACTAAAAAAATGTACCTAAGATCTCAATAAACAACTTTCTAGAACATATGAACTAGGAGTGATTCTTAACACCGTTTAGGTAGCGCTAAGGTAGCCGCAAAAGTGAAAAATTTTTAGTAAAGAAATTTTGTCGATAACTTAATTTCTTTTATGAAAATTTATCGTTAACTTGATGTTAATACAGAAAATTTACCGATTACTTAATTTATTTTAAGAAAATTTACCGTTAACTTGAATTAATTAAAGAAAATTTATCGATAACTTAATTTGTATAAAGAAAATGTCTCTATAACTAAATGTTTTTAAATAAAATGTATTGATAATTAATATAAATTCAAAATGTTAAAAAAAATTCATAGATACCTTGATGTTAATAAAGAAAATTTATCGATAACTAGATAACTATGTTTATAAAAAAAATTATCGATAACTTTATTTCTTTTAAGAAGATTTATTGGTCACTTGATGTTAATAAAGAAAATTTGTTGATAACTTAATTTCTTTTTTGAAAATTTATTGATAACTTGATGTTAATAAAGAAAATTTATCGATAACTAGATGTTTATAAAGAAAATTTATAGATAACTTAATTTCTTTTAAGAAAATTTATTGGTCACTTGATGTTAATAAAGAAAATTTGTCCATAACTTAATTTCTTTTAAGAAAATTTATCGATAACTTGATGTTAATAAAGAAAATTTATCGATAACTAGATGTTTATAAAGAAAACGATTGATAATTTAATTTATTTTAAGAAGATTTATTGGTAACTTGATGTTAATAAAGAAAATTTGTCCATAACTTAATGTCTTTTAAGAAAATTTATCGATAACTTAATTTATTTTAAGAAAATTTATTCCTAACTTAATGTTTATAAAGAGAATTTATATAAAACTTTAATAAAATGTATCGTTAAAAAGAAAATTTATCGACCTTAATTTCTTTTAAGAAAATTTATCGTTAACTTGATGTTAATAAAGAAAAATTATCGATTACTTAATTTTATAAAAAAATTTTCGTTAAACTAAATTTTGTTAACAAAATTTATCGATAACTTAAATTTTATAAAGAAAATTAATCGATAATTCAATTCATTATCATTTTATTAAGAAGATTATATTAACTTACATTCTTCTCCAAAAAATCTCTATCTCCCTAATTATTCAATAAGTAACCAAACTTAAACTCACGCATTTTATCTCACAAATACACTAATAAACAAATAAAAGAAAAAACAAAATCAAAAAACCAATTTCCACACGCATGTTATTTAATTTAAGCCTAGAACAACAACAACAAACACATACAAAGGCAAACAAAATAACATTTACTATCAAAAAAAAACAACAAAATCAAAAAACAAATTGTCTTTGTTATCTTTACTATTTTTCAAAAGTACGCATGTTTTACGCACATTTTGTTATATGCGTATATGTGTAACTATTGCTCTCTTAATAAATCTACTAATAAAGAAAAGAGAGTAAAAAAGGAAACGAAGAAACTTTTTATAAAAGCTAGAACAATAAAAAAAACACGAATAGTAAGTCTGTTTGTCTATTTTAATAATGAAGATCATGGTAATTTAAATGATTATAATAATTCTAATAGTGGTGGGTTGAATAGATAGATGTTGGTGTGTTTGTCATATACATAATATGTATTTTTTCTATTATTAGTGAGTGTTATTTTATTTTGTTGTTGTTGTGCTTTTATTTTTCTTGATAGAATGCGTGTGTAAATAATAAATTATTTATACATTGGCGTAGGTCACAAACAACAACAAAATTCTTGCTTATTGTTTTTTTTTTTTTCTATTTTATTTTATATATTCTATAGCTTTTTTTGTTGTTTATTTTTCTTTTATACTATAAGTTTTAACACGTCATATTTCTATTGCTGTTGATAATTTCTTCTAATTATGTATTTGTTTTTTTGAATAAGAAATGTGTTTTTTATTTAGTATAAAATTTAAAGGTATAAAATTATTTAATATTTTTCTGTTTTTGTTTTTTAGTTAATTTTAAATAATATATACCCTGATGATAATGAAAGGAATGAACGTCTTACGTTATTCATTATTCTTATGAAAAAAAAACATCATATTCTAATAATAATAAAATTTAAACAATTCGTAGTAATGGCTCGACAAAAATAATGATAATTAATTGTACAAATAACTAACAAAATAAATAAAACAATTGCAAATAACCACATAGAATGTTTATTCATGTAAAAAAATAAAAAACAAATAAATAAACAAGGGAAAATTTTTATAAAATTAAATTGCTGTTATGAAAAATAACACAAATACATAAATAACAAAAAAGAACATAATCGAAAGATTTGAAAAAGTTTTCTATAATATTTTTTAAAAAATAAATATTTTATTGATTTCTTTAAGAAATTTTAGTAATTGATAAATTTTCATGAACAAATTTTGTTATTCTAAAATTTTCCATAAAATAATTAAATTATATAATAAAATTTTCTTACAAAATAAAGTTATCGATAGCTATTTTTTATAAAATTTAAGTTATCGATAAATTTTCTTTAAAAAATTAAATGATCGACAAATTTTCTTTAAAAAATTAAGTTATCGCTAAGTTTTCTTAAAAAAAATGTTAGTTATCGTCAGGTATTCTTTATAGAATTTATGTTATACATAAATTTTTTTGAGAAATTGAAGTTATCGACAACATTGCTTTATAAAATTTAAGTTAGTGATAAATTTTCCTTAACAAATTTGAGTTATCGATAAAATTTCTTTGCAAAAATAAAGTTATCGATGAATTCGTATGACAAATTAAAGTTATCGGTAAGTATTCTTTATAAAATTTTAGTTATCGAAAAATTTTCCTTAAAAAAAAGTTATCGATAAATTTTCTTTAAAAATGTTTGCTATCGATAAAATTTTTATTATAAAAATAAAGTTATCGACAAATTTGTATTAAAAATTTAAGTTACTAATAAATTTTTTTTATAAAAAAAAACGATAAATTTTCTTAAGAAAATTAAGATCGATAAAATTTTTTTACAAAAATGAAAATCGATGTTTGTATTAAAAAATTTAAGTTATCGATATATATTTTTTATAAAATTTAAGTTATCGATAAATATTCTTCATAAAATTTACGTTATCGTTGAATTTTCTTTAAACTTAACGACAAGTATTTTTTTTTTTTTTTTGTTTACAGATATAAAGTTATCAATAAATTTTCCTTAATAAATTTGAGTTATTGATAAAAATTTTTAACAAACATAAAGTTATCGATAAATTCGTATTAAAAAATTAATGTTATCGGTAAATATTATTTTTAAAAATTTTAGTTATCGATAATTTTTTAAAAAAAAATTAAGTTATCGATTGATAAATTTGTATTAATAAATTTAAATTATCAATAAATTTTCTTTAAAAAATTAGTTATCGATACATTTTTATTGAAAAGTTGAAGTTATCGATAACATTTCTTTGAAAACTTTAGATAAACGAAAAACTGTCTTTAAAAAAAATTAAGTTATTGATAATTATTTTCTTAGAATTTAAGAAATTGACAAATTGTTTTGAAAAAATTTAAGTTAACGATAATTTTTCCTTAAAAATTTGAGTTATCGATAACTATTATTTAAAAACTTTAAGTTATCGATGAAATATCTTCAACAAAATAAAGTTATCGTTAAAGTTTCTTTATAAAAATTATTGAAAAAAAGTTATCGATATTTTTTTTATAATTTTGTTTTATCGTTAAATTTTCTTAAAAAAATAGTTTAATTTTTTTTGGTTTCTTTTAAAGAATTAAGTTATCGAAAAATTGTTATTAAAAAATTTGAGTTATCGATAAGTTTTCTTCATAAAACTTAAGATCGATAATTAGTTTCTTAGAAATTAAAATATTTATAAATTGTTCTGAAAAAATATAAGTTAACGATAACTTTTCCTTAAAAATTTTGAGTTATCGATAACTATTATCGATAAAATTTCTTTATCGAAATAAAATTATCGTTAAAGTTTCTTTATAAAAAATAAGTTACTGATAAAATATCTTGAATAAAGTTATCGATATATTTTCTTTAACTAATTTTCATCAATGTATTTTTTTTTTTTAATTTAAATAATCGATAAATTTTCCTGAACCAATTCCAAAAATCGAAAAAAATAATTTAAAAATTCTTTAAAAAATTAAGTTATCGAAACATTTGTATTTAAAAATTTAAGTTATCGATAATTATTCTTTATAAAAATCATGTTAACAAAAAGTTTTCTTTATAAAAATTAAAATATTTAAAAATTATTGTTATAAACAGGGCAAGTTTTTATATGCACAAAAATAATTGAAATATGCGCTTGAAAAAGCACGAAAAAATTGTATAATATGCACAGAAATATGCAAAAATAGCATGAATATGTATATAAAAACCAACGAATTTATGCATTCTTATATATTAATGTGTAGAAAATATGCCCAAATATGCATTTTTTAACTTTCAATCTCAAATAAATTTCGATGTTTATAAAAATATAACTATTTTAATTTTAAGTATCATATTTGACGCTTTCGGATTTTTTTTCTTTACAATATTTACAATGTACTAAAAATACTCACAAAAAAATGTTTAGAAATCATTTGATTGAACTCCAAAAAATCACCAAAATATTGTGTTTTTGTTAAGAAAACTAACTTTTGTATCCATTATATGCAAATTTATGCAAAGATTTAAAATATAAGCATTTTTTGTGAAATTCTTTTGAAATATGCAAATGCTTACTTTCCAAGCGAAAAGCTTGAAAAACTTGCCCTGGTTATAAAATTTAAGTTATAGATAAAATTTCTTAATAAAAACTTTAATTTTCTTAAAAAAATTAAGATCGATAATTTAAAAAAAAAATTTAAGTTATCGATAAGTATTCTTCATAAAATTTTAAATGATCGATAAGTACTGTTCATAAAATTTAAGTTATCGTTAAATTTTATTTAAAATATTTAATTTATCGTTAATATTTTTTTATAAAAATAAAGCTGTCGATAAATATCCTTAAACAAAAATAAATTATCGTTAAATTTTTTAAGATACCTCAAGTTATCGTTTTCTTTTTTTTTTAATATTACTGAATTTTCATTAAAACTTTTAATTAATGGATAAAATTTCATTAAAAAAATATAAATTATCTTAGTTTTCCTTTTTATTTAAAATTTATTTAATTTTAAATGAAATTAATTTACAGATTTTAATTTTTCTTTAGTTTTCTTTTTAATATTTTTTTATTTTTAATTAAATGAATTTAATGATTTTAATTTAATTTTTCTTTACAATTTTTATTCAGTTATAAAAAATATTATTTATGTATCTTATTTTCCCAATTTTTTCTAAACTTTTTATTTTAATTTTTCCTCATTCCCTTATAAAATCTAAAACTCCTGTTTATTTTTATTGCTCTCCCCTAAAACTCCCACTTACGAGTAAAAATTTTCCTTTCACAAAACTTTATTTTCTGCTATTTTTTGCAATCAAAAACTTCACTTTCATTTTATTGTTCAAAAAAAATCCTCATCCTTAATTTTTAAAGCTTTAAAAAATGCCTGCCACCTTGTCTCTAATACTTAGCAAATGAAACAGGAGATATTAGAATTAATGTGTGAGTGTGTATATAACACACACATCTACATACATTTGACATTGGCGCGTGTATTTTAAAATATCCAATCCCAACCCCTCTAACATACTACAGCAGCATACAACAAGAACAGAAAAAAATCTATAATTACAAAAACAATATTACAATTTAGCAGAAGATGAACAACAAAATAACAGCATTTCAAATAAAATTAAAGCAACCCTCTACGTCATACAAACAAATACATTTGTTGTTGTCATTTTTTTATACAGGCCTGCCTTAAGTTGAAAACTCATGCACTGCCTGTTGTTGTGTTTGATTGTGCATACAATGTATTCTTATTATTTTTGTTGTTGTTTTTGTAGTATCTCATCGTTAATTTTTACTCGTGTAAGTTGAGTAAAAGAAAGAAAAAAAAAAACGAAATGAAATACAATTTGTTTGTGTATGTACTTAGTATAGAGAATAACATTCTATGTTGAAAACTCTTGCACTGCCTCCACGTGTAGTTCAAGTTCAAAGCTGTTTTTTGTGCTTATTTTTTTTGTTTGTTTCTTTTTTGTGTGTCTCTCTGTGTATGTATAAAAAGAACATTTTAATGGTGGGGTTCTGTGTGTACTCAGAACACAGGGAGTATATGGATGTGTGCGAGAGTGTATGTTAGTTAGTTGTTTTTTAAATTGTTTTTGACTTTTTTTGTTTTTTAATGTAAAGCAAAAGCATAGGGGGAAAAACAGTGTCTTGCATACATACACTTCCATACATAAATTACAATATATGCAATGCTTTTTTCTGTTGTTGCTTTACTATGAAGCTTTTATGGTTAAATGGTGTGTTCTTATGCTGCTACTGCTCTGCTTGGAGAGAGTGTATAGGTGAATATGTTGTTTTTTATTTAATATTTTCATATGTTTGTTTTTGCTTCTGTTCTTATGAATTCTTAAAGCAGCGTCATCATTTGTATGTTTTTTTTATTCAATTTCAACACGAGCAAATGATTTTTGTGTGTTTGTTTTTCTTTGTGTGCGTGAGTTTGCCAAAAAATTTTGGGTGTATAAATTTACAATATGCAGAGAAAGAATGAAAGCACATACAACAAAGAAAGAAGGGAGTAATGATCGTTAAATGTCAAGTTTAACAAAATTATTATTTAAAATTTTTGTGGGTGTAAAACAAAAAAAAAAAAAAAAAAAACTTTAAAAGAAACTAGTTTGAGTTTAGTATGGACCCTGAAAATATACTATATTTTTGTTAATATTAAAAGGAATAAAAAGGAAATCTTTTATCTTTATATGTCTAATAAAATCCGTTTGAAAATCCTCAAAAATTTGTTTAAAAAAATAAAATTTTTTAAATAATTTATTTTATAAAATTTTTTATTTCATTTAATTTCTTTTTATATTTTATTTAAAGTTCATTATTTCTATTTTTTTTTAATACTCAGCAGAAAAAAACAACGACATTTTAAGACATTAAAAACTCAACGACCACACTTTAACAAAACAGAACCTTAATCATACAACAACAAAAATTTATAAAAAAAAGGGGTCAATGAACAGAGCAACCAACAACGCCACCGACCTAACCAGCCAGCAGAAAGACGTCAGAAATGAAGAAATACATTTTTTTGTTGTTTTTGCTTTATAATATAAACAAGATCTTAAACATTAAATAAAAAAGGGAAATATAAAGAAATGAAATAAACCCATATTAATTACGTTAACTTTTTTTCGGAATAAAAAAAAAAAAAATTATATTTTTTTTAAGTAAAAATTTTGGTTTTTGATTAATTTTCTCAACACAGAAAAAGCTATTATCGTCTTTTTTACAATTAACTCAGTTGTTTAATTTTGCATCAAATTTTAATAAATATATTCAAGAAAAAATAAAATAAAAAATAAATTTTGGTATAATTTTTGTTCTTATACACATTTTTAATTCATTCAATCATCTATTTGATTGATTTAATTAATTTATTAATTGGGAATTTTTTTCTGTTTTGTATTTTTTATAGTTTTTAGTAATTGATATAATCATTTTGGTGAGAGGTGCAAATTTAAACAAGTTTTTAATTGAATGAATTATTTTCATATATATTTGTTAATTGGTGACTTTTTTCTGTGAATAAAAACCGAGTTATCGCTTAATTTGCTTTAAGAAAATTAAGTTATCGTTAAGTTTTCTTTAAGAAATTTAAGTTATCGTTACATTTTCTTTAGGAAATTCACGTTATCGATAAATTTTCTTTAAGAAATTTAAGTTATCGATAAGGTCTTTTTAATAAATAAAGTTATGGATAAATTTTCCTTAAGAAAAATTATTAATTTTCCTTAATAAAAATGTTGAATATTGAATAATTTTCTTAATAAGAACTAAGTTATTAACAAAGTTATCGATAAATTTTCTTTAAGAAATTTATGTTATCGATGAGGTTTTTAAATAAATAAAGTTATCGATAAATTTTCTTTAAGAAAAATGATAAATTAATTTTCTTAAGTAAAAATTTTGGGATTTTGCTTAATTTTCTTAATAAGAACTAAGTTATCGATAAATTTTCTTTATAAAAGTAAAGTTTTCTAAAATTTTTTGTTCAAAAAATTTAAGTTATCGATAATTTTTTTCATGAAATTTAAGTTTTCTATAAAATTATTTACAAAATTTGAATTTTCGATATATTTTCTTTCAGAAAATGACGTTGGCGTCAATAAATAAAATTATATTTAACTTTTCTTTAAGAAATTTGTCTTTTCGAAAAACTATTAAATTATCGTTAAAATTTCCTAAAAAAAATCACAATTATCGATAAATTTACCTAAAAAAATTTATATTATCGAACATTTTTTTAAATTAAAAATAAAATTTAAATTATAGACAATTTTTCATTAAAAATTTAAAAAATTAGTTATCGATATTTTTTTAATAAAAAAATTAGTTATCAATAAATTTTCTTTGAAAAATTTAAGTTATCGATAAATTTTATTTATAAAATTTAAGTTATCGATAAATTTTCTTCAAATTAATTTAAGATCGATAAATCTCCTTTAAAAATATTAAATTATCGATAAATTATCTTTATAAAATTTAAATGATCGATTTTTTTATAAATAAGTTATCGAAAAAAATTAAGTGATCGTTCACTTTAGTTTAATAAAAAATTTAGTTATCGATAAATTTTCTTTGAAAAATTTAAGTTATCGATAAATTTTCTATACAGAAATTATGTTACGATAAATTTTATTTATAAAATATAAGTTATCGATAAATTTTCTCAAAAAAATTTTTGTAACGATAAATTTTATTTAAAAAATTTAGGTTATCGATAAATTCTATTTATTAAATTAAGGTTATTGCTAAATTTTCTTCAAATTAATTTAAGTTATCGTTAAATCTCCTTTAAAAAGATTAAATTATCGATAAATTTTCTTTATTAAATTTAAATTATCGATAATTTTTTTTTATAAAAATAATTTTTTTCTAAAAAATTTATGTTTTATTATAAAATTTGGTTATCGATAAATTTTCTTCAAATAAATTTAAGTTATCGATAAATCTCCTTTAAAAAGATTACGTTATCGTTAAATTTTCTTTATAAAATTTAAATTAACGATTATTTTTTTATAAAAAATTAAGTTATCGATAACATTTTTATTAAAAAATGAAGTTATCGATAACTTTTTTATAAAAAATTAAGTTATCGTTCACTTTACTTTAATAAAATTTAGTTATCGAAAAAATGTTCTTTACAAAAATTAAGTTATCCATAAATTTTCTCTATAATATTTAAGTTATCGATAAAATTTCTTTAAAAATTAAGTTTTATTTAAAGATTTACAAGTTACAGAAATATTTTTTAAGAAAAAAGTGTTTTGAAACCACTGTGCATCTTTAAGCTCACGATTTTAAGTTTAAAATTTTTAATAGAATTTAGATTTAAATTAAATAAATGTAAATTTTTTTCTGATTCCAGAATAAAATAAAAATCATTTACATATTTTGCTATAAAAATCTGTTTTTAATTTTTTCTTGTTTTATTTTAATTTAATTTTTAACTTGTTATATAAACAGTTTAGCGAATAATTCCATAATTACTTAAATATTTTATAAATTTATTTTATTTTTTCTAACGAATTTCATTAGATTATTTTCTCATTTTTTTAGAGGGGTTTAGAAAGGGGAGGTTAGGGTATTTAATCATGATTTAAACACAAGCTATAAATTATTGAGTTAAAATGAATGTTTTCTGGGGAAATGAGATACAAAATTTATTTTGACACAGACAACGAGAACAAAAACTTGTTTTTGAGATGATTAAGTCTGTTTTTTTTTTTTTTTTTTTTTCAGAATAAAAAAAATTGAATTTGAAATTATGAAAAAAACACTGACCAACTTAATGTGTTTTAAGTTGTTTTAGAAACATACTGAGACTTTTTGGGGGTTTTTGAAATTAGTTTTTTAAAGATAATAAATTTAGTAATTCTAGTAAATTTTAGTTTTTCAACAAATTTTCTTTATTAAATTAAAGTCATAAATTTAATTATCTATGTAATTTTGAATAAAAAATTAAATGTCTTTAACTACATTTCCTGTACATATTTTAAAAATATTTTATTTATTTATTTTTGTTTATCTTTTTAAAAATTATTTTGCAATTTTATGTTTATTTTTGAATTATTAACTGATAAAAATATAATTGTAAATTGTATAAACATCTAAAAAAAATAAACAATAATTAAAAATACAAAAAAATTCTTTTGTTTATCTTGTTTTTTTTTTTTTTGCAAATAAATAACAATTATTTTAAAGCAAAATGGCGTTTATTTTATGTTGGTATAACAAGAAAATTAATAACACCAAAAAAAAAAAAAAAAAAAAAAAAATACAAATACACGCACTCTCTTACACAAATACAGACATAAACAACATGCATTACGCATTAGAATTAAATTTAAAAACAAAACTACACAAACAACAAGCGCAAAAAACTACAACAATGATGAAAAAATAAAATAAATAATAAAACAAGGTGTATGGGAGTCAATATAAGGTAAGTTTGTGTGTGTATAACAGAATCCCAAAATATATAAAGGGGAGCATATTATATGTATGCTCTTTCTTTGTTTTGTTTACTGTGTTTTTTATTTTATTTTTGGCAACTCTTATCCCCCATAATATTTGGGAGAGTAAGAGTTTGCTTTATAATTACACAGGTTTATTTGTGTGTATGCTTTCGGTACATATTGGCTTATACTCTTACCTTAAATTATATGCCCAAAAATATACAACTGTACATAAAAAAGCCGGCTTTATGAATATAAAATAATTTTTTTTATTTTCTTTTGCTTTTTTTTTCGCAAAAAAAATAAATAAAGAAAGAAAAGATGTTTCAGTTTTGTCAAAAATAATTTCTTTGTTCTGTGTCTAACATAAAATTTAATGTGGTAGGCTAACAAAAAATAAAATGTATACACATACTAATACACTTAAGGGGGTGTATAAGAGCAGATTTAGATACACACATTATGTGTGTGTGTATTTTTTGCGTAAGGTTAAGGGCAGATCAGTTTTCTTTGTGTCTTGTTAATCAGGCATTATAAATAAAAAAAATAAAAAAGAACATGACTAACTTTTTAAAATAATATAAAAATTATATAATTTCCATAAAATTTTTAAAAAAACATTTTGATTAGACAGACCCCTTTCTTCTTTCTTTTTCATATTTTTATTTGGTTTTTAATTTCATTTTTAATTATTTAATTTATTTATTTATTTATATAAGTAATTAATTTATTTTTTAAATTTCTTGGAAAATATTATAGTAGATTTTAATTATACAACTTTATTTTCTTATTTTGCTTTTTTTATGCACTGCAAATATTATTTTGCTTGTTATTATTTTGCTTTAAAAATATAACTCACGTGCCTTTTTAACAAATGATAACAACAATTTAATTCTTTTTTTTTTTAACTAAATATTTTAATTTAGATTATGACATGAAAAAAATTATTAATTAGTCTAGGAGGATAAACGTCATTAACATGTTTACTTTAAATGCAAATAAGATAAAGTTTTGCGCTAAATTTAAAACAAATGATAAGAGTTCAAGACAAAACAGAATTTAAATAGTTTTATATATTTTAAATTATTTTTGTACAAATATTTTATTTCATAATATAAATTTGAAAATTTTGATATTAAAAAGTAGTAATGTTTGTTACTTAATTACTTCTCTAGTATTGAAAATTTTATATTTTCCTCCTAATATTTTAATAACGTAACTCTTAGTTAATTAACATTCAAAATTTAATTTAAATCGCTTCAATAATTAAGAAGTTATACCCAAATAAGCTTTAAAGAAATAATATGCGAAAATAAGCTTTAATAAAAATTAAAAAAAGTCTTAAAAAAAATGTTTTAAAAAGTTTCTGTATCATTATTTCAATAGTTTTATTTTAGTTCTATTCATAAACCAAATATTGTTTTAATCCATTTTGATTTTAAGCCGATATAGCCATATAAGCTTTTAAGCCAAAAATATGCTGCAATAAAACTTAATAAAAAGTTCTAATAAAAAGTTTTAAGAAATATTTGAACGTATATCAGTTTAAAAAATATTTATATGACATATTTTTAGAGGCTTTCTTTGTCGATTAAATTTTATTTCTTTATATTTTTATGGCTTCCTAACATTTTTTTTTTTATGAAGAGGAAGTTATAAAAATATTAAAACCTAAATAAATAAAATTTGTATTATCAACATATGTATTTAAATAAATTTATAATTTAATTGTAAAACATAAATAATATTTTAAAAATATATTGTTAAAGATTAATAAGAGAAAAATCTAGAGATAAAATTCCAAAGTTATTCTACTCAAATGATTTTTACTTTTACTTGGTAACAGATTACTGGATTCCGATTTAAGTTTATAATTTTTTAGACTGCTTTAACATTTTTGTATAAATTATAACATTTTTGAGTTTATTTCTACTTTATTGCCCTTAAGTATTTTAGAGTGTGTACAGTTGGAAGTTTTAAATTGGCTGGTAAAAGGTTTATAGCTGGCTGGGATATATAATTAATTTTTTAAATTATTTTGGCCCTCATGTATTCTCCTAAATACAATGTAAAGTCTACCTTACTGTCGCTAAGTAATCTATAGTTTAGACATTTTAAAATTTTGCTGCAGCTACTAAAAAGAAAAGTAGATATTATTTCTTTCACTAATGGCTACACACTTAATTGGTCTCTACTTATAGAATAAATTTTTGTAAACGGTTGAAAACATAAGGAAATCAATTCATTACTTTGTTATTCCGAAGTGATCTAAATTCTAAAATTTCGATTCGGTTTCTAAATTTCTAATATCTGGCAGCGATTGCTATATAAATTTTTGATACTTATGATTGATACTTTTTAATATAATGACCAAATAATTACCAAAGTAATCTAAAGTGTTTGAAGTTTCAGTGCAGCTTGTATGTTAAGCATTTTTTATATTCCTGTTCAATTATGGTTGAAACTTAACTGGTCTCAATTTATAGTATACATTTTTGTAATCTTCCTAAAGCAAATGGAAATCAATTCACTACTTTACTGTTCCTAAGTAATTCAAGTTGTGAACAGTTAAATTTTTGTAACGTCTTTTAAATGGTTTGTAGTTTGCTACGATTTACAATGTATTTTTGTTTTCTTCTTCATGTTTGTATATATATCCTTTGTAATACAACGCAAATCCCATTGTCTCCCTAACTAATCCTAGGTAATTTATTGAGTGGAAAGTTTGATGTTTCCAACTCGCTATGAAAGCTTTAGTAGCTATTGTTTCTTTAGCTTAATTTAAGATTAATTGGCTGGTTCTAATTTGTATATTTTTATAATAAATAAAAGGTCGAAGTAATAATTACATTTTTTTTAAATAATTGTAAACAGAAAGGGATTGACCATTTTACTAACACAAAGTAATCTAAAGTGTGAAGATTATAGGGCAAAGCTTTCTATAGTTTGAATAGCTATATATTTAGAGAGGTTTGATTCCCAATATTTCTGTTAGTGTTATTGGACACTTATGCATCCTTTGATAACAACTTAATTGACTACAAAACATACCCTAAGTTATTTAGAGTGTGGACAGCTAAAATTGTACAGAATTTTATTATTCGTTTATAATGCTATTGCTTTTTTTAATAATATTTGGTTACTTAGTTGGCTTCGGTTTTAAACTTTTTAAAAGAGGAAAACTTTAACTGTCGCCTAAATGAACCCTAAGTAATCCATAGTGCGGATATTATAAAATATCACTGCAGTTTTAGAGTTCTATAGTAAATGAATTTTTCTATTAATACTTGTTCATTTGACGGTGTTAAATTTTTCTATTTTTATAGTACAAGGGGATAAGAATTGACTACTTTAATGGCCCTAAGTAATATCTACTGAAGTTAGCTCAAAATTTTGCAGTAGCTTTTTATATTTCACTTCACTTAGGATTGATTTCATTCTTGTTATTATTTCTTATTATAATTAATAGGTTTTTGGTGCATTCGAGTCTTCTATTACAAAGGAAATTATATTGTAAAACTTTAACTGTCGCCTAAATGAACCCTAAGTAATCCAAAGTGTGGAAATTGTAAAATATCACAGCAGCTTTTAAAGTTCTATAGTAAATGAATTTTTCTATTAATATCTGTTTATTTGGCGGTGATAAATTTAAATATTTTTATAGTTTTTTTTTTTTTTTTTTTTAATACAAGGGGAGAACAATTGACTACTTTAAAGAGCCTAAGTAATATCTATAGAAGTTAGTTCAAAATATTACAGTAGCTTTTTATATTTCTCTTCTATATCTTGCTATTATTTCTTTATATAATTAATAGGTTTCTGGTGCATTCGAGTCATCTGTAACAAAGGAATTTCAATTATCTATTTAACTGTCACTAAGTAATTTTTATTGTGGAATCTTTAAAATTTTAAAATATTAACTTAAGGGTCAATAGTAAAAGTAAGGACATTTATCAGAATCAAGGACAATTTAAAGAACAAACAAAAGTTTAAATAAATTTTAGCAGCCAAATATTGAATAATTTTAAATCAATAATAATATTTTTATAACAATTTCTTTAGTATTTTTATTGAATTTTTAATAAAAATTCCTTCAAAATTTTTCAGTTTTTTCTCTCATGTCCTTCATTTTCTATTCATTTATTTTTTATTTTGTTTTTTAACAAATGTTTTCGTTCCCAAATACTAAACAATATGACAAACAATTCACAAAATACTGGCTACGGTTTTTTATTTTTTTTTTTTTTAACAAAAAATTTTTAAAATAAAAAAATTAAAACAAAAATTGCATTTTATTTTGTATAGCTTCTCTATGTACATATTTTTTTTTCTCAATGTTAGAGTATATAACTCTTTATGTATTTATGTATGTATATAACGAGTATATGATGTCAAAGTCATGGTCATTATGAAATGTATTAAAGAAAAATTTAAAAAAAATCAAAGAAACAAACAAAAAATACACGGCAATAGCAGCAGCAATAAATAAAATAACAATGAAACAAAAAAAACTGCATTTATTTACTCTTCTTACTAATGCAAAATAAAATAAGAGAGGCAGAGACAAAAGCAGAGCAGTTATCCTTGAACTTGCAAAAATACTAAAACAAACTTACAAACAAATAAACCAGCACACATAGGGGGAATTTAACGGGTGATATGTATGTTTGTATGTATGTATCAAAAAATATACAAAAATGTTTTAATTTGTTGGTATGTTTATATGTATTTTCTTCAAATATTCCATGACAGACATAATGTCATTTCGTATGTTGTTTTTTTTTTGAAGCTTACAAACAAACACACATGTACTGAATATTTAAAAATAATCACTCACGCAATTTGTAATTAATAAGAGCAAGAAAGATGCTGAGATTAATTAACAAATGCATAATAAATTTTGGAATAAAATTTAAAACAAAAAGAATAAAATATTTAAAAAAGGAAAGCCCACAAAATTATAGTCCAGTGGTTCCACATTGGTAACACAAAAGAAAACAAAATACGAAGCCCTATTAATTCTAAAAAGTACAGTGTTTTCAGTTAAGAAAAATTTCCTCTTAATTTCATTTTAATAATAAATAATTTGTTTATTTTAAAATATAACGCCCCCCTACATTGAGTTAAATAAATCTGTGGTTATTGTTTTGTTAATTAAATTAATTTTAAATAATTTATTTTATATTTTTGTGTGTTACTGTTTCCAAACGTAAAATTCATTAGAACATTTAAACCAGAAATACAAAAAACAAGATCATAAAAAAAAGACAAATTGCCAAAATATAATAAAGGGGAGAGGGAGAATCACAAATAAAAAAAAAAAAAAAATCAAAAGACAAACAAAATGGAGTCTTGTTGGTGTGAGTTGAATAGCCAAAAACATTTTGTTATGCGAGGTCATTTTGTTTAATAGTTATTGTTGTTATTGGGATAAAATAAAAAACAAAAATATTCTAAGCAAAATATAAAACGATAAAAAAAGCAAATAGGTAGATCATAAAACACGAAAAACAAATGGGAAACAATAGAATTAGGATAGAAATATAAATGAAATAAAAGAATCTAAAGAAAAGAATTAATAAATTGTTAACTACAGCAAAAAAAAAAAAAAAAAAAAAAAAGTTCAATAGGAATCAAAAATTGAAAAACTAAGATATTTTGAATAAATTCCACATCATTCGTAGAAATTTTTAAGTTGATATTTAATTCTTTGGTAAAAATTTTTGACATTTAATTTTAGTTTACAAATTTTTATTTGAAAGATTTTTTTATTAAGAAATATTATTACAAATTCAAATAGAATGTAAACAAGTTCCTCTTAAATGTTTAAATGTTATAATTATTTTAAATAATTCACAATATTTTTTAACAAATTTCTAAATTGTTTCGAAAAAAATTTGATTACGTTCCACATTATTTCAATAGGTTCCACTCAAAATTTTAATGCAAAAACACTTATTAACAAGTTAAATTTCATTTTTAAAAATTTTTAATAAGTTCCACAGATTTTGAACAGATTCCACATAAAATTTCTACATGAAATTAATAAATTTAAGTATATTTAATAATTTAATAAGAATATTTAATAATTTTAAATTAAAATTATAAAAATTTTAATACAATCCAAATATTTCGATTTATAAAAATTTTAAATTTATTCCACCAAATTTGCAATAAGTTTCACTTGTTTCGAATAGATTCAGTACAAAATTTGTATGATTTTAAATAAATTTAATAGATTTAATAGGTGATATTAGATAAATTTAAATTAAAAATGCTCAAATTTCCAAAGAATTTAATTAATATTTGAATAAAATCTACATGATTTGAATAGGTTCCATATAAAATTTTTGCTATTAATGTAATTTTCTACTGTTTAAACTAAGATTTATAAACATTTTAAATAAATACCACCAAATTTGTAATAAGTTCCACTTGTTTCGAATAGATTCCACACAAAATTTTTGTGATTTTTATATGGATTTAATAGATTTGGTGATATTAAATAAATTTAGTTTAAAAATTATCAAATTTCCAATGAGTTTCATAAATATTTAAACAAAATCCACATGATGCGAATATGTTCCACTTAAAATTTTACTATAAAAATAAATTTTTTATTATTTAAAGTAAAATTTATAAATATTTAAATAAAATACCACCAAATTTTAAACAAGTTCCACATACATATATTGAATGGATTCCATTGGAAAATTTTAATATTTTCATATAAAATAAACTGCTTTTAGAATATTTAATAAATTTGAATAAAAGTTAAGAAAAAAATTAATAAGTTCCAAAAATTTCAAAAATTAATAATTTAGTGAATTTAAATAAAAATTTAACGAGTTTTAATAAAAATTAAAGAATTTTTGTAAAATTTTGAATAAAATCAACACGATTTAAAGAGATTCCACATACAATTTTACTTTTAAAATTACTTGTATTAATTTTAAACTAGATTTTTAAAAATTTAAAATAAATTACACAAAATCTGAAATAAGTTCCACAGATTTTGAATAGATTCCACTTGAAATTATCATGATTTTGATATGGAATTAAATAATTTAAGGAGATTTAATAAATTTGAATAAAAATAATGAAAAATTTAATAAGTTCCACAAATTTCGAACAGATTCTGCAAAAAATGTTTAAGATTTTCATATAAAATTAACAAACTTAGTAAAATTTAATGCATTTTGATAAATATTTTAAGAATTTCAATAAAATTTTCATAAAATCCACGCGATTCGAATAGATTTCACATATAATTTTACTATTAAAATGATTTGTATTAATTTTAAATTAAATTTTTAAAAATTTTAAATAAATTCAACAAATTCTGAAATAAGTTCCACACATTTCGAATGGATTCCACTCGAAATTTCCATGATTTTCATATGGAATTAAATAATTTAAGGATACTTGATAAATTTGAATAAAAATTATGAAAAAAATTAACAAGTTCCACAAATTTCGAACAGATTCTACAAAAAATTATTAAGATTTTCATATAAAATCAACAAATTTGCTGAAATTTAATAACATTTAATAAAAACCTTTAAAGTTTCAATAATTTTCATAAAAATTTTAATAAAATCCACAGGAATTTATATAATTTATATAACAGATATGTTCCACATCCAATTTTATTTTATTTTTTTAGTTTTAAAAAATATTTTGTAAGATATTAAAATAAAATTTAAATTTCGTAAGCATTTTTATAAGTTTGAAAGCATTTTTATAAATTTTAGAGCATTTTCATAAATATCACATAAATTTAAATAAATTCCAGGGAATTTTACCAACTTATTTTGTAAATCCCTTCACTTCACTTTGATAAAATTTTCATATAAATTTTTGAAAAAGAAAAACAATTTATATTAAAAATTTTTCAAAGTGAGGGGAAGGAAGTGTTTTACAAAATAAGGCCCTTAATATGTTCCACAAATTTTGAAAATTTTTTACTTATATTTTTAGTGTTGTCCATGAAATTAATTAAAAATTTTAGTCAAAATTTATTAAAATTTGTTTAAAAAATTTGTTCAAAATTTCAGAAAAAAATTTATTAAAAATTTGAGAACAATTTTAAAAAAAATGTATACAAAATTTATTAAACATTTTTGACCAAATTTATTAAAAATGTTTGACCATATTTATTAGAAAATCTAAAAAAAAATTTAGAAAAATGTTTGACCATATTTATTAAAAAATCTAAAAAAAAAAAAAAAATTATTAAAAATTTTGTTAAAAGATTGATAAAAAATTTCTGAAAAAAAACTATTAAAAATTTCAAACAAACATTATTATTTTTTTTTTAAATTTTAGAAAAAATGTATTAAAAGTTTCAGAAAAAATTTACTAAAAATTTCCGAAAAAAATTATTAAAAATTTAAAAAAAAAGTTGTTTAAAAATTATTAAAAATTTGGCAAAAATATTTATTTAATTGAAAAATGTTTTGATTAAGAAATTTTGTAAAATTGTTTAAACGATCACAAACAATTTCAATAAGTTCCACATATTGTTACTGACTTCCACATAATTACTTTATAATGCATTTATATTCTATTGTCTTTATAATTTTGTTTTTCATTCAAATATTTTCCATATAATACTCGCTTTGTTAACATTCTTTTCAATCTTTAATATCTAAAATATTTGGGGTAAAAACGTTTTTGAAAAAAAAAAAAAAAAAAAAAAAAATTCATTCATTTAAAAATTATTAGCTACTGAAAATAGCTACTGTTATCATAAAATTAAACTAAGTAACGAACAAAATTTCAAGGTCTTCATATAGAATTATAAATTAATAATAAAAAGCTTTACGTTCTTTTTTTTTGCTCATATAATGCGTGAAGAAAGCGTCAAACATTACTAAGCAAAATTTTTTTAAAATATCTAAAAAATATTTTGGCACAGGAAATAGATTAAATTTTTAATTATATACTAAACAATGAAAACAAGGCATTCAAAAGAAAAGAAAGAGGGTCTCAATAAAATTTTATTTATTGCTTAGATTTTTTAAAACAATTTCCTTTAACAACCCTCGTTTAATGCCTATAATAATTATATAAATAGTTTGGTTATAAATTATATTTTTTGGTTACCAAAAAAAAAAAAAAAAAACGAAAATTTATAATACCAGATAAGAAAAATTTCAAAACAAATATTTAGACTTTAACACTTTATAGTTCTTCCGTTCATTAGATGTCATAAAGAGCTGCTTCACTAGAAGAGCAAGGAAAGTTTTTTTTTCTTAACAAAATTTTAATTATCAGCTGATAAGTCATTTTTAACTTAACTAAAATTAGAAACTACCCCAACATAAATTTTAACAAGTCAGTCATTTAATCAAACTAGTAAGAACCAACAAATTTATCAATTTAATTTTTTTCCACGCCATATTTTCTGATTGAGCAATTTTGTTTTTGTTGAAAAAAAATTTATTGGGTACTTTTTTATTTTAAATTTCTACATTTTTATTAATCAGTTAATTAATGATTATTATTATTTTTTTTTTGTTTTTGGAATATTTCTAAATTTTTTTGTTTTTTAAACAAAAACAAAACTTAAATTATGTGATCATTATATAAAATTAATTTTAAAATATAGAAAAAATAAAAGATATGAAAATTGAATGTTAAATATTTAAGGTGATAGAGATTTTTAGCACGTAATTAAGATAAAAATAAGAAAAGAATTTTATATGAATTAAAAAGATTTGAAATAAATTAATAAGATTTTCTTTAAAACAAAAGAAATCAAATTCGTAAAATGAATATAATTCTATAAAATTTTAAATGGGTTCCACAAGAAATTTTAATGTTTTTAAAGAGATTTAAACACTTTTCTTAGAAAGTTAAAAAAAAGCATTTAATTTTAAAAATTGTTGTTAGTTTCTCAAAAAAATTGAATGAGTTCCACAAATATTTCCACACTAAATTTTCTATATTTCCTTTAAACAATTAATTTTTTAATATTTTTCTATTATTTTATAACAAAAATGACAATAAAGCAACATTTTTCTAAAATTTTGAATAAGTTCCACAAGAAATTTTAATGTTTTTAAAGAGATTCCCACACATTTCTATTTAAATAAAAATTTCCATTTAATTTGTTTAAATTTCAGAATAAACTTCCTCAAATATTGACTAAAATCCACAAAAATTTTAATAGGTTCCACATTAAATTATTTCTATTTATATAGAAAATTTAATATTTACAATATTTTTGTATTATTTTGTAAAAAAAAATAATGATAATTTATTATTATCCACAAAATTTTGAATGAGTTCCACAAGGAATTTTATTTTTTATTAATGTTTGTCAAACATTTTCTGTTAAGTTAAAGAGTACATTTAACTACTTAATAAATTTTGATTAAATATTGTATAAGTTCCACTTAATCCACACTAAATTATTTCCATTCCTACTAGAAAATTTAATTTTTCTAATATTTTTGTTTTATATTTTTATTTTATAATAAAAATTATGATAAACCAATATTTTCCTTTAAATTGTGAATAAGTTCCAAACAAATTTTATTAGGTTCTTTCTTTAAATTTAAATTTCTTTAAAATATTGAATAAGTTCCATACAAATTTCAAAAGGTTTCACACAAAATTATCGACATTTCTACCAGAAAATGTAGTTTTTATAATATTTTTGGATAAATCTATTATTTTATAATAAAAATTTTAATAAAGTAACATTTTCCTTTAAATTTTGAATAGAATCCACAAGAAATTTTAATGGTTTTAAAAAGATTATTAAATATTTCTTACTAAATTAAAGTGTGCATTTAATTTTTAAAATGTTTAAATGAATTTCTTCAAAAAATTTAATGAGTTCCACAAAAATTTCAACTGGTTCCACAATAAATTATCTCAACTAGAAATTGAATTTTTTAAATATTTTCTTATTATTTCTATACTTTTTAATATACAGTAATATAAAAAAATAAAGCAACATTTCTGTAAAATTTTGAATACGATCCACAAGAAATTTAAATGTTTTAAAAGATATTTCCTCACATTTCGAACTAAGTGAAAGTATATATTAAATTTGCTAAATTTTTTAATGAATTTTTTTAAATTATAGACAATTTCCACAAAAATTTCAACAAGTTGCACAATAAATTAACTCAATTTCTACTAGAAAATTAAATTTTTATAATATTCTTGTACTTCCCTATTATTTTGTAATACAAATCATGACCCAGTAATATATTCCACAAAATTTTGAATAGGTTCCATAGACAATTTTTATAATTTTAAAGGCATTTTCACACATTTCTAATTAAATAAAAGTTTACATTAAGTTTTTTGGTAATTTTTGAATGAATTTCTTAATATTGAATAAAATCCACAAAATTTTCAATATATTCCAAATAAAAATATCTTAAATTTTACTAAAAAATAAATTTTTTATAATACTTTTTTACTGCCTTATTGTTTTGTAATAAAAATCATGACCCAGTAATATATTACACAAAATTTTTAATAGGTTTCACAGGAAATTTTAATATTTTTAAAGGCATTTTCATACATTTCTAATTAAATAAAAGTTTATATTGAATATTGGGTAATTTTTAAAAGAATTTCTTTAATATTGAATAAAATCCACAAAAGTTTCAATAGATTCCACACTAAATTTACTTAAATTATACAAGAAAATTGAATTTTTCTATTATTTTATTATTTTGTAGTACAAATCGAAAGAGAAAACAATATTTCCGTTAAATTTTGAATAGGTTCCACAAGAAATTTTAAAGTTTTTAAAAGGATTTCCAGATATTTCTAATTAAATTAAAGTTTATATTTAAGTTGAATAAATTTATAAGTGAATTTCTTTAAATTATGAACAAGTTCGACAAATATTTCAATGGAATCCACACTAAATTGTCCCATTTTTCACTAGAAAACTTAAATATTATAATAGTTTCTTATTAATATATTATTTTGTAATAAAAATTCGAAAAAAACAGTATTTGCGTTAAATTTTGAATAAGATCCACAATAAAATTTAATGCTTTTTAAGGAATTTCTACACATTTATTATTAAGTCAAAGTTTACATTTAATTTTTCTTTTAATTTTTGAACAAATTTCTTTAAATATTGAATAAGTTCCACTAAAATTGCAATTTTCATTATTTATATCAGAAATTTTCATTTTATAATATTTTTGTGTTACTCTATTGTTATGTAATAAAAATCTTGATCAAATTATTTATTTCACAAAATTTTGAATGGGTTCCACAAGAATTTCTTTTTTTGGGTATTTAAATAATTTCCTTAACTTTTTTAGTATTTTAGGAAATTTTTAATTCAATTTAGAAAATGTTCAAATGAATTCCTTTTAATAATGAACAAGTTCCACTACATTTTCAATAGGTACCACATGATAATCTTATTATTTTCATCAGAAATTTTATTTTTATTAATTTTACTTTAAATTTTGAGATAAAGTATTATAATTTACGACGTTTTAAGGTAATAGTAAAAAATTCCACAAGAAATGTTTAAAATGTTTTTAAAAATTATAGAGATTTCTTTATTTTTATTTAAATAAATTAAAATTCCATTTAATAACTCTTCAGTTTCCCTTTCATTTCTTTACTATTTATTATTAGTTTGTAAAAATACTTTCATAAGAATTTTGTTATTCTGTTAGACAAATTTTTAATTGAGAATTCTTTATACAGCTTTTTATATTATTTAAAAAAATAATAGATTTTTTTTATAAAAAATTCCTAAGAATATCTTTAATTATATTTAAATAGAATTTGGACTTCGTTCAGGGAAAAACCTCCCAACAAGTCATATAAATCTATTTATACAAATTAATAACAAACAATAAATAATTTTACACTAGTTATTTATTGCAAAGAAAGAACCAAACATAATTTATTTCCAAGGAATTTTGCGGTTTTAAAAATACTTGAGTTTAATAAAATATATTTTTTTAAAATGGTAAATAAACAATAACACTGAGAGAATTAAGGGGGATAAATAGAATTTATAATATTTTTTTATAAAACGATCAGATATTTTTATAGTAGAAATGAATAAAACATTATTTAATTAATTAATAAAAAAATTACTTAGTTTTAAAACAAAATTTTTAATTTTAATTAAAAATTTATTTATTTTTATTTAAATAAAATTATTTATTTTTAATTAAAAATTATTTAATTTTAATTAAAAAATAATTTAATTTTAATTAAAGAATTATTTAATTTTAATTCAAAATTATTTAATATTAAATTAAATAATTTTTATTCTTAATAAAAAAATTATTTATTTTAATTAAATATTACATATTTAAACTTTTTAAAAAAATTATTTATTTAATTTTTATAAATTAGGAGAAAATATCTTTGACAGTAAAATGCAATTTTTTATTTGCCTCCTAAAACCTTACTTTTATTTTTAAATAAGTTTTGACATTTTTCTAATCATCATTATATCATAAACTGTGATTAGCCTTACACATTTACGTCATATCAACTTTGAGGTTTTGAATATTTATTGAAAATAGTTTCTTACATTTTACTTTATAAAATGTTTTCTGGTATTTAAAAATATAAACATTACACTTTACTATATAATTAAAAAAATATTTGTTATTTTACCATATTTATAATAAGTTGTAAACAAATTTTGCTGTGTCATCATGTTTTAATATTTTTATAAAAATTATGAAATAATTTTTTTTTTTTTTAAAACTTACCATAAATTGTTGTATAAATTTGTATTATGTGGCAAGATATTTTTCTTCGATTATTTCACTTAAATTCACCTTTTTTTTGTATTTCAAAACTTTTTGCAAATGTCAAATTAAAATAAATATTATGTTATTTTATTTATTTCTTTTTTTTATTTTTCTTATTATTAAATTTCCAAGAAATATCTGTTGCTTTTGTACTATTAAATTGCGTTTATTTTTGTACGAATTCGAATTTCAAAAATTGATAACTGAAAAAAAAGCACTAACGTAAGTTGTTTTTAGTTAAAATTCTATTAATTAATGAATGAATTCAAATAAAATGCTCTTTAATATACAGGAAACACAAATATTAAATGTTCTAAACAAATAAAAGCTATTAAGAGAGAGGGAGAGAGATCTAGAAAGAGAATTAATGATTAGTATCCAATATGTAATCATAAAAGATGCACAGTGGGTTTGTATAAAAAATAAATGGAAAATTAATATGAAATGTTTAATTGGTTATAAGATCTTTTAAAAAAATGTTTAAGCTTTTAAAGTGATCTTAATAAAAGTTTAAAAATAATGAAAATAAGTGTAGAGCTTTCAAAATATTCACTCAAATATTAAATTTAAACCTAAAAGCTTTTTCACAGAAAATTAATTAAATAAAGAATTTAAGAATAATGAAAATAATGGTAGAGCTTTCAAAGTATTGTTTACTAGAATATTAAACTTAAATCTTGAAAGGAAATTAACTATATAAAGAAATTTTAAATTTGTGTGCAGATATTTGAGTAAAACTTTTAAGCTCTTAAAGTGATTTAAATAAAAGTATAAAAAAAAAAATAATAATAAAATAAGTGTAGAGCTTTCAAAGTATTATTTACTCAAATATTAAATTTAAATCTAAAAGCTTTTTAAAAAGAAATTAATTAAATGAAGAAATTTAAAATTTGTGAGCTTATATTTGAGTAAAACTTTTAAGCTTTTAAAGTGATTTAAATACAAGCTTAAAAATTATTAAAATATAGAAGAGCTTTAAAATTTTTGTTTACTCGAATACTAAGTCTAAAAGTTTATTGATAGGAAATTAATTAAACAAAGAAATATTAAATTTGTGATCACTGATCAGATATTTCAGTAAAACTTTAAAGCTTATGAAGTGATCTTAATAAAAGTTTAAATATGACGAAAATAAGCTATGTTTAATCAAATATTAAACTTAAATCTAAAAGCTTCTTGAAAGGAAATTAATTTTATGAAGAAATTTTAAAGTTGTATGCTGCTGATATTTCCGGAAAATGTTTAAGCCCTTAAAGGATCTTAATAAAAGTTTTAATATGATGAAAAAAAAATTTAGAGCTTTCAGAGTATTGTTTAAATGAATTTAATAAGAAAATCTTATTAAAATTTAAAAAAAAAAATGAAAATAAGAGCATAGCTTTCCTAATATTGTTTACTCGAATATTAAATTTAACTCTAAAAGTTTCTTTAAATGTTAAAAGTTCAATCTTAAATTCCAAATTAATAATAAAAAATAAAATTAAATATATAAATAAATAACCGGATTTCACCTTCAAACTTGTAAATTTTTAAAACTGTCTTTATAATAGTTGATATAAAAATAAAATAAGATTTAAGCTTTCAGAATATTTCTACCCAAGATATGGAATTTAAATATTAAAGTCACTTTTGGATTTTAATAAAATGATATAAATAAATTTTAAATTAGTCACCTAATCTCTCCTTAAAACTTCTAAGCTTTTCAAGCGATCTTCTTAGGAATTGATAAATTAAAAAGATTAAAATAATTGTAGAAGCTTCTATAAAGTTTTAAAGTTAAATATTTGGATTTTAATATAAAAAATATATAAAATGAAATACAAAAATGTTAATTTATTTAGTTGATTTCTCCTTATAACGTATACGTTTTTGAAGTAATCTTCATAAGAATTAATATAAGTATATAAAGTAAGATTTAAACTTTTAAAATAGTGTCTCCCTAGATATCAGACTTAAACCTAAAAAACAATACAAAGGTCCAACTTTTAGACCTTTTAGCTTTAAATAAAATTATATAAATATATTTTAAATAAGGCTTTTAATATCCCCTTATAGCTTTTAAACTTTTGAAACGATTTTCACAACAATTGATATAAATATGTATAAAGTAAGAGTAAAGCTTTTAAAATATATTTAAAAGCTTCTATAAAGGTTCAAAGTTCAATATTAAGGTTTTAATAAAAATAAGTAAAATTAAAATTACAAATTTTATATTTGAGATCGACTTAATTTAATAAAATTTCTAAAGTTTTGAAGAAATATTAATAAAAGTTTAGGAATAAAATTACTATGAGGTAAGCTTTCAAAATGTTGTATTTTTGGATAACAAACTTAAATCCAAAAGCCACTACGAATGTTCAAAGTTTATGTTTTTGGTTTTTAATCAAATTAATTATAAAAAATTGTGACCTAATTTTTACATAAAACCTCACATTTTTCTTAATAAGAACTTTTGGAAGAAGAAAGTAAGAATAAAGCTTTTAAAATATTCAGTTAGCAATTTTAAAGCAAAAAGCCAGTATAAATATTCAAAGATTAACTTATTCGTTTATAATAAAATTAAATATATAAATTTGTGATCTGACTTTCTTATATAAAACTTTTCAATTTTAGAAGCGATGTTAATAAAAGTTAAAAAAAGACCAAATTTTATACATATCACTTAAAAAATATGCAAGTTATATTAAAAATTCTTTTAATATCTATTTTTCTTTTCAATCCCACTGTGTGATATTTTCTAATCATTTAAAGTTCAATAAATACAATTGAAAATTTGCTCTATGAGAAAAAACACATACATAAACTCTCATAATTAAATCATAAAGAGCGCCAAGCAAAAAAAAAAAAACAGTTTTTTTTCTATTTTTCTAGGTTCGTGTGTAGGTTCATTTAAATGAGAGGTGTTCTAGAGAATTATTTTGCAAAAACAAAAAAGCTTAAAGTAATTGTTGTTGTTTTCTTTTCTAACTACAAAATTTACACGTGATGTTTTTGTATTGGTGTTGTTGCTTTTTTTTGTGATAAAAACTAATACTTTGTTATATTTATAACAAGTTACTTTTTTTTTTGTAGTTGTCATTATTGTTTTGATAATTTATTTCACATTAAACTTGAAAATTTTGTTGTTTTTGTTTTCTGGCTAAATTAAAATAAACTCTTAACTAGTTGTTGTTGTCTCTTTTAATGTTTATTTGTGCGATTTATCTATTTTTTCTTTTTGCTTGGCTAGAGAAGTGGGTGGGTTGCCAGTTTTTTTTTTGTTAAAATTTTATATATAAGAAACTTTTTGCTGTTGTTGCTATTTCCTTTTTAAATTTTTTTTTTGCTTTTTTTTTAAATTATTTAATTTTTGTTGTGCTTGTGTCTAATCTTTTTTTATATTATGTGTCACTATAAACAATATTGACCTAGGTTGTTGTTGTAGTTGTAACAAAAAAATTGTTTTAAATAAATTTTAATTGTTGATAGAGATTTGGAGAATTTATGAGTGGTTTTAAAGAAACATTTGAAAAATTATTTAAAATTGAATTTAATTTTTTTTTTAATAAAAAAATTAATAATATTTAAAAGTCCTTAAGTTGTTAATTATGTTATATTTATAGTTTTAAACTCTATCTTATTTAATAGAAAAAGGAAAATCCCAGGAAAAATTGTATTGTAACTAGTTCCAGAATGTATGAAAATGGCCTGTAATCGTTACGACCAATGATTTTTGCTTGAAATTGTCATCTCTTGAACTAGTTCTATAGAAATGTTATCTGGTTCGTACCTATTCTACGGAACGGTTCTAGAACTAGTTTTTTAATCAATGATTTTTGTTCGAAATTGTCACATTCAGAACTCATGCCATAGAAGCGTTAGAGAATGGTTTCAGAACCAGTTTTTTATTTTTTATTCCAATGAGCCATTTCCTAGAGGACACTTTTTATATCAAAATAATTTCGTTTTTTATTAAGTTTTTGAAATTTTGTCAATTTTTTATTCGAAGTCGTTTGGGAACCAGTAATTTGTTAGAGAAGTGATGTAGAAGTCATACAGAATTAGTTCTTAATGAATTTAGAATCATAATAAGATTCTACTCAACGTGTTCCAGAATAAGTTGGGAAACCACCAGTTCTAAGGAAGTTATTAAAGAATCTGAAACGGTTGTGATTACACCAGTTCTAGAACTAATGATTTTAGAACGTGTTCTAAAATTTTTCTTGGGTAAATAGTTTTTTATATTTTTTTTTATAAGAGTTTAAAGTTTTCTTTAGTATGAATTGAAATATAAAAAAGTTGATAATGACAAAATGGCTTTAAAGATGACCTTTGAACTGTTTATATAACAAATTTATATTCATAACTTTCTAAAGTTATCATAACAACAAAATTTAGTTTTAAATTATTCTAATTAAACAAATTAATGAAACAATAATCCTACAGAATTTTCAAAATATTGTTTTTAAAAATGACCTTTGACCTGCCTCGAATGCAATGGAATTTTATATATATTTAAAAATTATTATTTTAGTTCTATTATTGTTTTCTTAATTTTGTGTAAGAATTTAAAGTTTTCTTTAGCTTGAACTCAAATCAAATAGTGACAAAATGGCTATAAAGATGACTTTTGAACTGTTTATATTAAAAATTTATATTTTTTAAAGTCACGGCCGATATGAAATTTGTCTTTTAATTAATCTAATTATAATCATAATGAAGCAATTATTCTGGGTTATTTACAAAATGTTGTTAAATATTATTAAAAATTACCTTTGACCTGTCTACATAAAGAAATCATAATTTTATATATTTAATAAATTAATATTCTAATCCTAATTTGTATTTTTGATTCTAAAATACTGAGCGAAATGACTACAAATATGACCTTTGACCTTTTTAGTTAAGTATGTAATTGATATTCATTTTTAAGTTTCGATTGCAATTAAATTTCATATAAATCTTTAAATCATACACTTTATTAAGCATTAATCTTTCTTTTTTAATAAGCTTGAATCGGTTTATTTAGGGAATTGAAAGCTCTTTAAAAGCTTTAAATATGTTGTATGAAATTCATATAAAACTTGTAATAAAACAATTTTTATTAAACATTTTTTTTGGGCCTTTTAAACTTATGTTTAGAATGAAATATTATATGATTATTGTAATTATAACTTTTACCAAATGTTGTAAAAAACAATACTAAAATGACCTTTGATTTCTTCCTATTTTAATAATATTTTGACAGTTTAAAGCTGTAAAGTCAAATCTATTTATAATAATTAAATCAAAACAAGGCATTTTTTAAAGTTTTATGATAAATTCTTTCAGAAAAAAGACAATTTTCTTTTAAATTTTATTAAAATTATTTAAAAAAACAATCTCTTATATTTGATAGAATATTAAAAATTAACTCTTATAAGTTAGTGTAATATAAAAAATCTCTTATACTTACTTTGAAAATATTGTTGATTATAAAAATGATTATATAAAAAATCCAGGGTTTTATTACTGCTTTTAGCAGCAGTTTTTTAAATTTATCCTTGTATATTTTCTCCTAGTAGTAGTTAGTTTATATTTGAGCAAAGCTTTAAAACTCTTAAGCTGTTTCGTTTTTTCTCTTTATAGTTTTTAATAGAGTTACTCTTTTGTAACAAGGTTTGCTGCAATTTTTGAAAAATATTGTTATTAATGCTTGATTTTTTCTAAGTGTATAATTTATAACACTAAGAAATTCAGTCTTTATTTAGAGGATTTAATTTAAAAGATTTTTTTTTAAGTTTTGGTATAAAAAATGTAGGAAATTTTGTAAAAAGTTTTTAGAAAATTTTATAAAATGCTTGGAAATTTTTAGTATTATTTTGAATATTTTGAATTTATTTTATTAATTGAACTTTTTTTTTAATATTTTATATTTTTTTAAAGATTTTAATTAAAAAATTTAGTTTTGTTTGTTTTTTGTTAATTTTGAAGTTTGTTTTATTTTTTTTTATTAATTTTTTTTGCATTTATTTAGCAAATTTATTTTAAAACTGGTTTAAAAAAAGTTTGAAAAATATGTTGTCTTTTTAAAAATGCTGGAGCTTTTTTTTTATCAAATTTTTATTTTTCTTTTAAATTTTATTTAAATTTTTTATTTTAAAATTTCCGTTTTTTCTTTTAAACGGTTTTTTAATTTGTTTTTTATAAAATTCTTTATTTTATTAAGTTATTTATTTATTTTAATTAATAATTTATTTATAAGCATTTTATTTATTTTATTGGAAAACATTTTGTTTTCTTTTTTTATTTTTATTTATTATTTAAAAATAATTTTATTTAATTTTATAAATTTTGTTTATTTAATTTTCTTAATTTTAGTTTTTTACTTTTTAAACTTTATTTTATGTAAATAAAATAAATAAAAATTTTATTTTCGAACTTTATTTTTTGTAAATAAAAGATTTCAATTTTACTTTTTTTTTAATAAATTTCAGTTTATTTTTTATTTTATTTCACAAATTATATAATTTTTCAGTTTCTTTTTTAAAGTTTTAATTTTGTTTTGTAAAAAACTTTATTTCCAATTTGTTTAATGATTTCAGTTTTTAAGACTTTTTCTTTATTTTTTTAATAAAAAAAATTTTTGTTTATTTTTAAATATTTTTGTTTATTTCAAAATTTTCCTATTTTGGCTTTGAAATATGTTTTATGAAATATTTTTCTTTAATTTATTGCATTTATTTTTTTTTATATTTTTTTTTTTTTATTTAATTTTTTATAAAAAAAAATTTTTATTTTCAAATATTTTTCTGTTGTTTCAAAATTTTCCTTTTTTGTTTTTGTATTTTATTAAATATTTTCTTTTAGTTTTTTGCTTTAAATATTTAATTTTCATAAAAAATGTTATTTAGTTTTTGCTTTGACTTTTGAAAAAATATTTTTCTTTTAGTTTTATGCTTTAAAAAAATTTTTTTTTTTTAATTTTATTAAAAAATTTATTTCTTTAGTTTTTAATTTTATATTTTATAAACAATTTTCTTTTAGTTTCTGTTAAATTTTTTTTTTTTAATAATTTTTCTTTTAATTTTTTAAATTTCTTAAAACATTTGTTTGTAGATTTTGAGAATTTTTTGTTTTGAATTTTATAAAGAATTTTTCAAAATTTTTTTAATTTATTATGAATTTATTTTTTAAATTTATAATTCTTCAGTTTTTTTAATATGATTTTTTATTATTTTTATTTTAATTTATAATTCTTTTTTAAATTTATATTTTTTTTTTATTAAGTTTTTAAAATTGTATTGAAAATTTTAGTTTTCTTTTTATAAAGTATTGAAAATTCTTTCCTCTTTTTTTTTTAATTTTTCAATTATTTTGTATGAAGAAATTTTTTCTTTTTTATATTTTAATTTTTTTTACCTTTTTTTTAATAAAAATTCTTAATTAAAAAATTTGTTCTAATTTTTATTAATTTTTTGTAGAAAATTGTATTTTGTTTTATTTTAAGAAAATTGCACTTTTTTGTAATTCATTTATAACAAAATAAAAAATATTTTTTAAGGCATTTTATTTTTTATAAATAAATATTTTTTAATGAGATCGTTTTTTTAAAGGAATTTAATTTTTCTGTTTTTAAACTTTATGTTTTCCTTTTCTTAAAAAAAGGTTAATATGTTGCAAATTGTTCTATTTTGTTTTTTAATTTTTTATAAATTAGTTCTAATTTAGTTAGTTGTTGCTTGAGCCTTGTGTATGTTGTTAACGCGTTGCGAGTTAATTTTGAAATACTCGAAGGCAAAAACGTTATTAAAAAAGAATAAATATACCACCGTGCACAGACAGCAGCGTAAAGCTTCTCTGTGGCTCGTTTGATAATAAATTTGTGTTTTTTTTCTTCTTCTTCTTTTCATTTTGTTTGGTTCTTACACTTATACCAGTGTAAATTGAAAGAAGAAAAAGCAACAAAATTCATTGAAAATATAACGAAAAAACACAACAAAATGTCAATGTATAAATGAAAAACCAAAAAAGTATCTGTGTGTGTATAAAAGTGTATAAAAGTATAAATAGTAGGGGGTATTGACAAGGCATTGGTAGGGGTTTTTCGGTGGGTATATATAAAGCTTTTTTGTTCTCTGGCAAACAACAAAACATAAGCCAAACACTCACACCAACTCACACATACAAACACTCGCATGGGTCTTGGCTGCAATGCAGCAGAGCAGCAGCAGCTAACAAGCATATACAAAATAAAGTTAGAATTTACATGAACATTAAAAATATCTTCGTATGTATTAGTTTACTACTACAACAAGTTTTTCTATACAAAACAAAAAGGGTTTTTTAAATCAAAAACTTTTTTCTATAATTTCCTATAAAAACGCTAAATTATTTAAAATCTCCTACAAAATCCTACTCATAAAATTAAAATAAAAATTAAGCTTCTCTTCTACACCTCCTACTCAATTTTAACTCCCTTACTCTACCAAAAAAAAAAAAAAAAATTTGGTTTTCTTACTCACACATATGCAAATGCTCTTCTCTATACTCAAAAAAATTCTTAATTTTTGCCAAAAAATTTTTTTGTCGTTTTTTTTATATTCTCTCTAACAACAACAAAAGTATACAAAATTTTGTTTATTTTTGGGGAATTTTAATTTAATGTTTTTATTTATATCTGTAAGTTGTATCTGAGAGTTTTGTTATCATAAAAGCCGCTTTTTTTACGCACTCTTCCTCTTCTTTTACTTTTTTTTTTTTAAATTCCTACTCTTTAACAATAAAATAATCATCATCGTTGTTCTTCTTTGTTTACTTACTCAATAAAATTTTTATTATGATATCAACCGTTTACTTTTTTTTTGGGTACGTCTTTTGATTTTGTTGTTGTAGTCGTATGAGAGTATAATAATTTCTGACCTTTGTTATACAGGTTTATATTTTGGTTGGTTGTTGTTGAAGTGTATGATGTATGTATTTTATATTTTGATGGCTTCTCTAATTATAACAGTTTAAAGGTTTGTTTAAGGTTTTGGTTTGCACAAGTGACGTAAAATTAGAATATGTTTGAAATATTATAAAATTTTTCCATATTATGATAACAAAGAACTGTTAAACCGGATAGTATTGTTTTTTGATGATTAATTCACTTCCTCTAGGTATTTTTTTAAAAAACAAATATTTAAATTTGTTAATTAAAATAATTAAATTTCTATGTTATATGATTTATTATGGGATTTTGAGAGTTCAGTATTCTAGAGTTTAATGATTTGGAAAACAATTTTATTATTCTACTTTGTCTAGTGGCTCCAACTTCCAAAAATAGTTCATATAATTTAAAATATTCCATTACATCCTACACACAGTGTTCTCAAATCGTGTTTTTATACCCTTTAAACAAGTTTGCAATCGTGAATTGCCTTGCTGTCTCTGTTTGGCGGTACCAAAGCAGAGTTTGTGGACTATAATTAGACACCAGCAGAATGGAATACGTATTTTCTGTGCCGCTACACACTTCATCAGCATTCGTGGTGTCTTATCCATTTCGGTTTCGTTGAAACCTAAACACCCTTCGCCACAGGTGTAAAGGGTATCTATAACTTTGTCATTCCGATTGTAATTTCCACAATTTTCGCCGGAGAGCAAAAAAGATTTTATTTTCGGGATTCTTGTAAGAAATGATGACGATAGGACCATGTCCCTCCGGTCGTGAGTCGGTTGAAATGGCCTTTATGAAGCCCAGCTATAACTGGCATATATAATATATATATCAAACGATTGGAAATCCTTTCGAGAATTTTGCTATTGAAATTCAGCAATATCGGTTCATATATTGTGAAGATATGCTTAAAAATTCGGTTTTTAGAAGCGGTTTTTCCTACCGTATGATACCCTAAACCGTATGTTCATCAAAAATTCACGGAGGGCTCTTATAGTAGACCTATGGGCAATTGTAGGGAGATACTTTTACTTAGTGTAAAACAAAATATACGAATACAGAATATTATGTTGATACTAACATTTGTATGTATTTATTCACTTTATAGTGATTCCCGAAAATAGGCTCTATAGGTGCTATACCGCTCGTAATTAAAGCCGACGCCCATCATGCAGTTTGGGGACTCGAGAGTCTCTAATGACTGTTTCTTCTCCAATCACTCATAAATTGACTTCAATATCGAAGTCGGTTTACCCAGGGCTAAACCCTTTCAGAATAGGAGGACGACAAATTGGACAGAGCAACATAATATTCTGTCCCAACTCCTCCTTAATCCCCACAACCATCAACGTTTGCAAGGACATTGAATCCTGTGTTGAAACGCTGACAAATGCATTTGACACAGCCGTTTATTCAATTAGGCAAAAAGACTGGGACCAGACCAGATAAGAAGCACGAAACGTAAATCCTGGAGGGCTTTCCCCGGCAGTCTCGGGCCCAGATGGTATTATACCTGCTGATTTGCAATATAATAGTTCCCTGGCTAATTTGGATATACTCAGAATGCCTATCATGTTCTTATATCTCTGAGTCATGGACTAGATGTACAGTGGTGTTTATTCCAAAAGAGCGGACCTCACACACTAGACCGAAAGACTTCAGTCCTTCCTCTTGAAAGCACTGGAAATGTTGATTGACCTTCATCTTCGTAATAGAATCAATCCTAATTATCAGCGTCTCAACACGCCTAAATGAAAGGCAGATCTGTTGAGACTGCCTAACACTCACTTGTAGGTCATATAGAAAATGCTCTTGAGCATAAGGAGTTTGCATTAGTGTCCTTCCTCGACAAAGAGGGGGCTTTTAATAATGTGACTGCGGAGGCAATCAAATTGTCTCTGGAAAGACTGGATATCAATCAGTTATAATATCCAATAGGGTTACAGTATCCAATAAGGGAGCATCTACCATATACAGGGTAACAAATAGGGGTACACCGCAAGGGGGAGTTTTAGCTCCTCTTCTACTCAGGGAGCGATTCCAGATTCTCTGAAGTTTACGACTGTCTCTTATGCGGACGATATTGCGGAAGCTGTATCTGGGAAATATCTGGATACTATGTCTCATCGCCTGCAAACTGCTCTAGGTCTACTTAGTGTGTGGAGCACAACTAGTGGCCTTAGTGTGAATCCAGGAAAAACGGAACTTATTCTCTTCTCTAGAATATATTAAATTCCATCTTTCCCATTACCACGCCTAAAAGGTGTTGAACTGAAAGTGTCAGATAGTGCGAAGTATCTAAGAATTATACTTGACTCCAAATTATCCTGGCTCCAGAATACAAGGGCTAGAGCCTCAAAGGCCGGGATTGATCTATATACGTGTAGGGCAGCCATTGGGAAATAAATCCCAGGAATACAAAATGGCTCTTCGACATGTTGATAAATCCCATACTTATGTATGGAACGTTAGTATGGTGGAAGGCTATGGAGAAATCCACCTTTTTTGGAATCTTTGAAAGGCTTCTGCGTAGTTCAGCGCTACTCATTACAGGCGCGTTACGTACAACTCCATCTAAAGCCCTATTCGTTCTAATGAACTGGCTACCGGTGGACCTTATGGCCAAACAGATCGCCATCATGTCGGCGACTAGGCTCAAAACTATAGGTGCATGGACTGATAGAGGATATGGCCATGTGACCGTTTTAGGGCGACTTGATGACATTCCTAGCAATATTGACTATTAATCTCGAACCGATTCAGTGGAGGTTTACACTGATGGGTCCAAATCTGTTGATGGGGTTGAGGGTGTATATATACCCGCATTTAGGAAAATTATTTCCTTCAAATTGCCGGATCACTGCAGCATTCTTCAAGCAGAGATCTCGGCCATAAAAAAAGAGGTAAACTGTTTGATGTACTATAGGGTATTCGGTGTGGATATCAAAATCTGTTTGGATAGTCAAGCTGCAATTAAATCACTCTCGGGTGTCTTTTCGACATCCAGACTGCTACATGAATGCCGGATATATCTAAATGCCATGACGAGACTTTTAAACCTAGAGCTAGTCTGGGTTAGGGGTCATTCAAACACCCCGGGAAATGTTACTGTGGACGAACTGGCTAGAACCGGTTCTCTTCTTCGACATGAAGATGTGGATCAACTGGTCGGAGTACCGCTTTCCTCCTGCAGATCTAGAATATCGAGGATTGCACTGAATAGATTGTCGATCCTGTCCACATGTTCAACCTCGAGGCAATTATGGCCCCATTATGATGGACTTCGGTCAAACCTCATCTTGGCACTACCAAGGCATCGGTTACCTATTCTAATATCCGTTATCACAGGGCACTGGATTGCTGAACAAAACCATTCCAATGATACTCTAAAATCAAAATTACGATGAAAAATTTCAGAAACATTCAAACTTTAATAAAATAGTATTTAAAAAAATTCGTAGAAAATATTACTAAAATCTTCATTTCACGGAATTGAAAATTTTAAAAAAGTTTTTGCTAATTAAATATTAGTCGTTATGGGTCTATTACATATTGTAATTGTATTGACAAAAAGTTAAAGATTGTGTACACTGTTTATCGAAAACCATGTTTTTGAAGGAATTTTAAAAATGGTCTAGCTCAAGAGAATGAAATAGTTGAACCGAAATATTTTGGGGATTAGCTTATAACAAATCAATCTTTAATTTTTTGAGGGTATACTTGTAACATTTTTTGTATTCAGACAAAACGATGCGCTTTAATACACATAGAAACTATTTTACTTATTATTTGTATTATTGCATTTTTAGAGATTTTGTACTACCAGAATTTAAAAACTCATATTTGATTGAATTATTTTTAAAAATAGCTATTCGGATTTTCCTAAAGCATCAAATTATATATTGCCCATAAAATGAAATGTGTAAAATATTTATAAACAACTCAATTTATTTTAGGAAATGATAAAAATTCTTTAAATTTTCTTTTTCAACGATGAGTGATTGCATTATTTGGCTATAAACTTATTTATTGATATTTGTTGCAAAAACTTAATTAAACTTTTACCTAATACGGTTGAAAAGTTCTTTTAAAACGGAAACTTACTGATATTGATAAAATAAAATACTTTTTCTAAAAAGGTAACTTCCCCAGTAGTGCCAGAATAAAAAAAAAAAATATTATGTTGTTAAAAAAAATTAATAATAAAATAAATATTGAAACGGGTGTAGCAGAGTAGTTAGTCATTATTATTGATTTTTATTGTGTTTTATGATTATAGAATTGATATTTTTTAGGCAGTAAAAATTACTTGAATTGAAAATTCATTATCTCGAAAATGACAGTATTGAATCTGCTTAATCGTTTTCCCTTAAGTGTAAATACTTAATAAAGCTAAAGGAAGTAAAGCCAAATATTAAGTCTTTATTCAATGTCCTTAAACATTTGGAGGCAATTAAAACTGCTTTGGAAGGACTGAGTATATTTCAGCCAATTATTTGTTTAATATAGAAACTTTTGACCAATAGGATCATAATTTCTACTGCAGAACAGAAAATAATGACACAAGTCCCGTCTTTCGATCACTATAGTTAACATTTTTCTCAGAGAAATTTTAATGTAAATGCATGTAAAGTAAATCCGGAGCAGTTTGGAGAAAAGGTCTGCCCACAAGCCCTAACCAAATTTCTAAAATCGCAAAGCTGGAATCAACTTAAAATTATTTTAATTTTTTAGCTCTATATGTAAGGTATACACCCAAAAAGTATTTTATAACTGAGGCGCCTTATAATGACAGGGTGACCATTTCAATGAAAAAAGTAAATTTTTTAACACGTTTTATTCAGATTGTAATTTTGGGTATTTTCATTTAAAAATGTGGAAATTTTTTTCTTTATATGATTTTAGGACAAGTTTGTACATATTATACTGAAATTTCAATAAAATATAACTATTCGTTTAAATTTTATTAATGTTTATATATTAATTTTATTAAAAAAAGCCGTAAAAATGATAAATTTTAAGTCCTTCAAAAAATTCTGCGATCAAATTATATTTCACAATCTTTTTTTTGTAAATTATTAATCTTCATATTCTAACGTTTTCTTAGATATCAAATACTTGTATAAAAAGATTATACTTTTGCTTAAAACTTAATATAAACTTGGCCTCCTCTAGCCAAATTAAGCCATTTTTCATACATTTGTGCGGCAAATGTATGCTGCTTAACACAACTTTTTTACACATTGAGTTTATGATTTGTTGCCTCGAATTTATTTCGTTTTTCGGGAAGAAGGCTTGAGGTTTATGAGGGAAAAAAATTTTAAAAATAAAGTGAAAAAATCTGCATTCTTGCAATCGTTTTTGTCCGGGTGGGATGCAGTTTAGTGTCAAATCGATCTAAATCTACCATTTTCAAACAATTCTGGGTGCAAACATAAAGATATTTAAAATTTCTTTATTACCCATTTCTGAAACATTATCTTTTAAAATATTTAAAGAAAAAAATTATTAAAATAACTTTGAAAAAATTGAACAAATAGTAGGTATTTTTTTTTTTTTTTAAATAGTAATTTTTCATACTAATTTCAGAGTGCTGACTTCGAAAATTGTTCACGTCTAGACGAATTAAAATAATAAAAAAAAAAAATCAGTATGATACTTCGGAATGTATTTGAAACTACAGAATATTTTTAAAAGTTTTTTCCCTTATATACCCCAGAACTTATTCCCGAAATACGAAATAATGTCGAGTTAAAAAATCAAAAATTCAATCGTAGATATCTCTTTAAATGTAAGAGATAATTTAAGTGGGTAAGCTTATTATTTGTTTACCTTGTCAAATACTTTATATAAATATAAAAGTCTTTGAAATAAGATTTGTAGAAGTAAAGATTTTTTACATATTTTGGCACCCTGTAGCACAGTGGTCCCAAAACGAAATTTTTTGGAAATAATTCTGTAACTTTACAACTGCTAGATGTATTTAAATGAAATTTCACATAGACAATTCTGAGGTGTATGCCAATCGATTTGGAGGAGGACAGGTTCTTAGCGAGTCTGGGAGACGGGGGGTGGATCTACAAAGTTGGTCACCTCGGGTATGAAAATTTTTAAAAAATCGCCAAAATTTGATTTATGATTTGACTGAAAAAATTTGCACATAGATAGTCCTTATAATTCTCTGAAATGTGAAAAACGCATTTTCTTTCAAAATACTGGTCAAAACAGTATCAAAATTTACGATAGCTATTGGAAATGGGTTTTTATGGGTCAGACAATATTTTATTTAATAGGAGCAAGGGCAAACTTACCTCCCACAATTCCTATCATTATTAAATATTATTATAATTCCTGCACCCATTTTTTATTATGAGTAAATCATTAATTTGCCTAATTTCGACCGATTTCCGGTCCAAAATTGTTATATTTTTTTAGTTTTCAATATTTTAATAAATTTTAAAGCAATGACGATTTAACAACACGAAATATTTCAACATAAAGAAATTTTTAGACTTTTGTGTAATAAAAGGAAATTTAAAAATTTTTTGAATTATTATTTTTTTTTTAGTTGTGGCAAAAAATAGAAAGTACTTTTTCTTTTATAAATTAAAAAACAATACTAAACTTTAGAATCAAGCAAAAAAAATATATGATTTTTTATATATTTTTTTAATACTCCAACGAACTCATATAATTTCTGTATTAAAATTTAAAAATTCTCTATAATTAGCGCCATCTAGAGGATTTTTAACGTAATATATTAGGTCCAAAAATATATTTTTCTATTCCTTAGTTGTTTTTTAAATTTCGAAATAATTTTTATAATTATTTTATTTTAATTTAGCAAAATAAATTACGTTAACATTGAGAACACTTTGAAATTGTAGTAAAAACGGAAAATAAGACACTTTTTCAATTAAACTTTTTTTAAAGTTTTGGCAAATCTATTAAATAACTATAAAAACTTACATAAACCGTAAAAAAAATTGTATAATTTTTTTCTATCCTTTATCAAATTTAAGGAATTTTTAGGTTTTTGTTAAAAATATGTGTGGATTTGAGCAATAATATGTATATATTCAAAATACTATATTTAAAAGATAATAATAGTTATAATCTACCAAAAGTTCGACGCATTTTATCAAGAAATAAATTTTTGACGATTTTTTTCTTAAAACAGTTTAAAACCAGCTTTTTGGATCATTAATATTGGCTTTAAATTCTCTGATTTTAGAGCCCTCTAGTAGCCACAAAAACAACTTTATTCAAAAAAATATTTTTAAGTTATATGATCTATATTGTTACCTTCCCAAAAACGTATATTTCAACTCAATTTGAAAAATGTTTTTATTTTGATTTTTGTCTATGGAACAAAGCACTGTGGTGCGGTTTCAACCGCTGTGCACTTTTGGTCTTATATGACCACAGGTCTCATATAAGATCCTCTCATGTTAATCAGTTTAGTACCCGTAAACCAGTATGTAGTGTATAAGGTGGTCGATCTCGAGCAACACTGCTTAATTTTATCTTTACTATTTCTTTTTGTACTAAATTTAAAATAAAATTATCAGAACACCTAAAAAGATATTATTTTATAAGTAAAATTGTACTAACTGCTGTTGTAACTATAGATAAACTCTGATTCCATTGAGATCCTATTTTAAAATTTGTATACTATAACGACAAAATAACTAAAAATATTGTGTAACAAATAATGCCAATTAAAAGACTCTTTCTCAGGATATCCTAGGATAAAGGATATTTTTTTCATTTTGGAGCTCCATGCGCAAGGAAGATGTGTAATTTGTACAATCTTATGAAAAGAGGAATCTTTTCCATTGACACCAAGTAAATTAAAATCGGATGATGCACATAAAAGCTATTAAACCTAAAACTTTGCAAATTTTTCATAAAAAAGCCCTTGAAGTCTCACTTTAGAAGTCCATAAAATAAGAACCAAAATGGAACTGATTCATATGCCATAAAATGCATGGTGACTAGTTTAAGGTGCATCCTAAATTTCAAAGAAATCGAAGATGTAAACTTTTTAAAACTGTAATTTGGGTCGAAATTATTTAGAATTACATATTATATAAATTATACTTATAATAATCTCCTTTTTGTGCAACAAAATAAATAATAAATATTGCAAAAAAATTTATTTTTTAATTAGAAAATAATATAAAAATTATTCACTGCTCCCAACTAACTTTATCTAATTACCTTGAATTTATCAAATTCGTTTATTAATTCATCAATTGCTTAAATAGATTAAAAGCAAAACACTTAAAGTATCTTAGCTTTAAAGTAAATTAGAAAAGAAAAAAAAAAAAAAAAAGGATAAAATCTATAAAATAAAATAAATTACATAGAATTAATAATGACCACATACTCTCTCATACATCTACACATTAAAAATCAACATATCCGCTGCAGTCACAATTGTCTATGTGCTATGCACTGCCAATATCCTGCAGTTAACCGAGGCAGCAACTACAACCCCTTACTTAGGCATATGCTGCACATACACTATCAAATAAACAACAATAGACGCTACTAATACCAATACAAAAAGTGTGCAAATTTTAGTTGAAGGGAATGTAGGAAAAATTGCACGCGAATAAAAATAAAAGCAAAATGAATTGCAACTTAAGTTTATGGGAATATTGTTGTGTGTATATGTCTCTCCCTCTCCATGCTACAAAAAATGGGAAAATGTAAATGTATTGTTGCTACTGCTGCTATTGCCAACAATACCAGCACATAACAAAAGCATGCTGCAGCAATGTAAAATAAAATTAAAAAAAAAAAAAAAAATGTTACCGAACTAAAGCCAGACATTGGTTGTATGGGTAGAAGGTAGAATGAAACATGAAAAGTCGTACATGTGGAGGCCGTGACCGAGTTTTCAACAAGTTTGGAACAGACAGAGTGGTCAATGATGCAAAAAGTTGCACATGCAACTGGATAAGTTTAAAACAGAGTCAAGAAGAGATTTGGGTATTTTGGTATTTAGAAATCCAGGAGCGAACTAATTAATTAGTTTTTGAGGAATCAGAAACTTTTTAGTCCCTGATCAAACTAATTAGTTGAAATAGTTTCTAATGATTCTAGATCAATTTTTTCTATATTTATAAAAAAAAGAAAGTTTTTAAGTAATTTTCCTTAATCCCTTTTGGGAATTAAAAACAAATTTTCAAGTCAACTCTTTTAAATTGTTGTTGGTGCAACAGTTTTTTTTGTTCACATATAACGTCATCATCTGTTTTCTCTTATTTGTTCTTCTGTATGCAGACCAAACCTGCAAATATGTTGCTGCTCGTGTGTATGTGTCTGTGTTGCTTGCAACTCTGCACATTTCACAATTTGTCTCAAACAGTATGCGTGCTCTGTGTGTGTGTGTGGTTGTGCAATGCAAGGGAATTTATTGTTGTGGCTGTTGGCAACAATTAGTGGAATGAGGTGTCTTTAACCCCAATTTTAATGTGGGCGTAAAAGAGGAATAAAACAAATTTTTTATCATTTAATATCAATAAAATGTGTTTTCCGCTACAATAATTGCTACTTTTTAAATATGTGTGTGTGTGTGTATGTGTCTGCGTGTTGATTTAAGGTCCTACCACAATCTTTATTACGACAGGTCATCGTGATTATGCTGCGATCGAAGGAATGGTTGGGCAGAAACGATTTTTAAAGGTTACAGACGAGTGTTTTTAAGAAAAAAATAATAATAATAATTGCAATTTTTAAAATTTAAACTGACTTTTTCTATATAAGAAAATTAAATATTGTTTGGCGCTTAATTTGGGGAAAGGTGATTTATCAATAAAAAAAAATGCTTATTTGAAATGTTCATATTTTTTTGAGAGAATTCTGATATCCTTCCATCTGTTTATTCAATACAAGACTTTACAAATGGTTAATAAAAAAATTTAAAAAGAAAAAGTTTTTTTTAAGCATTTTAAAAGCTGGAATGAAAGATCGATATCTGAAAGTAAAATAGGCTATTTTAGTTTTCGATAGGAGTATGAGGAATGGTAGCCCCATACAAAGTAAATATCAATATCCATGCCACATAACTCCGGAACTATTACAGTTATAGTCCTGAGATTTTGTGGAAATAATTTTGTTATAAATTTATATAATTGAGATGAAATAAGACAGGGAGTGATATGCCCCATAAAAGAAAATACCAATTATCGTATAACTTTTAATATTGTTATAGCAAGAATAATAAATTTTTGCGAGAAAATCTTTCTCATCCAACCATAAATTTTAAAATAAAAATGGAATGGGTAGGACAAGGGGAAATGGTAGATCTAGATTTAATATCAAATTCCGTATAGGTCGGATAGATCCAGGGAGAATAGAAGCCCCCCACATAAATTAAATATTAGTTATCGTATCAAACGGGGTAGCGAAGTCCACTGGGAAAAGCTAGTTGTCGATCAATGCTAAATTTAGGATGGAAATCTAAATCAATTTAAATTTTTTTTATTAACAATTCATGAAGTCTTATCTTTTGAAACATAAAAGGTGGTCCAAACAAAAGGCACGATGTTAATTGTAAATAGGGATCCCAATTTCCCGGGTTTTTTGATTTCCCGGGAAAGCGAGAAAAAATTTTCGTCTTCCCGGGATCCCTGACTAAAAACTATAATTATTATTATTACTCACATTAGCTAGTCAACTGAGAACCAAATAGGATATAAATCTTTCCATAAGGAGATTTGAAACAGGATTGTAAATGTAGCGAAAATGAAATTCAAGTAATTGATTAATCTGAATAATTGAAAGAGTAATAATAATTATGAATTTTATTTAAAACACAGAAAAATCAAAAAATAAATTCAATTAACAAATATGTTAGTTAATAATTCATTCAATTAACAGCTTTTTTAAATTTGCACCTCTCACCAAAATTGTAAAAACTGAATTACAGAAAAAAATTCTAGATTAAAAAATTAATTAAATCAATTGAATGAATTAAAAATTTAAATGAGTAAAAAAATATTACTGAAATTTGATTCTTACTTTAATATATTTATTAAGCTTTGAAGCAAAATTAAACAACTTTTTCGGAAACCCCTAGTTGTGATTTATACTTGAGTTCATACGCTATTAAATTGTTTGTAGCTTCAATATCGTAATCCAATTTAAACGTAGCTTATATTTTAAAAATATTTTGGACTAAAATTTTACAAATGATGACCTTATTCATATTTTAAGGTAGGTTTAAATTTAGATTGAAAAAATTAACTTTGGACCAGTCAGTTTCAATTTCTTGTTTATTAATATTCCTAATAAAACATTTGATTTCATGTTATAGATCAGACCAGACGATCTCATACATAGCAGAGAATATTATCTGTAGCTTTCCAGTTGAAAATTATATGAATAATTAAGGATTTGTTGGACTCACTTTCTAATACTTCTCCTTAATTTTAATGTTAATGTTTTGTCAAATTTCTATGAGACAAATTCCGCTTGTTGTCTATACTACTAACAACTGATAACGAATAGGTACATATTTAAAATGTCTAAAATTAATCAGTTTTCACTAGCTGTTTTTTAGTGTTAACATTTTATTAAGATGCTTAATTGAATAAATGCCATAAAGTTATCCCAAATAAACCGTTTTATATAGTGTACACAAAACATACTAATGGAATTGCCGTTAAGATTTAATTCCTAGCTGAATTTTTAGTTTAATTTTGTTTAAAAATGACTAAAATGTAAACATTTTTGCTAAAATTCAAGTAGTCTTCTTCCATTTAAGTGCTTTTAAAATTCCCGGGAATCCCGGACAAAGTTCCCGGGAAGTCGGGACATAAAAAATGTTTAATTTCCCGGGAATCCCGGGACGGGAAATCCCGGGATGCATTCCCTAATTGTAAATAAAACAAAATGTTTTCAGAGAATTATTTTAATACTTTTTATTATGATGGAAGGATTTATAACAATTATGTGTGATACAAAATATCGGGTAAATGCTCGGTACGGCTTCGGTGGCATACCTCTATACGATGATCAATATTTTCAATGACTTTGAGACATAATTGAGGTTCAATGTAGCTAATGTTCCGAATTATCTCATGACGTACAATTTTTGTTTTAAATATCCCCAAAGTAAGTAGTCCACCGGTGTCAAATTAAATAACACGACATGAGATATAACGGTCATAGAATTTCTCGTGCAAAATAGCCATTGGCTATGGGGCAATTGGCACCATACTGTTGGATCCAGGTCTAAATCCTCAATCCATATAAGAACAAGTTATCAAGAAGTCCATTATCATATCGCGATAGTGAACACCATGGTAACTGCTTGGCTGACATATTTTTCGAAGAAGTGCGGCCATGATGATGGCGCCAGGCCATTTCCTACAGACCCGGTATTTTGAAATTTGCGCACAATTCTCCCGATCCAGATTTATTACAAAAAATTTGTATTTAGTCCTTCTGTAAAATGTGTTTGTTTTGATATTTTTCTAAAAATTGTACATAATACTGTGACAACATGCGCATATATAGCCCGATTTTGGAAATTTTTCAAGTTTTTTTTCGAAATAACTCCAGTAGCTCTCATCCAAACAAGAGCAGACCACTAAGCGAATTTTTGTTCCTTATCCCATTTCAAAGATATAGCTCTTGATAAATCCTTTAAAAACATGATTCCATTTACTATTTTATATATTTTTTAAGTTATATGGATTTAAAACTTCAACAATCTGAATTAAGCAATATCTTGGTTAAGTATATATAAGGAGTGAGATCGAAAAAATCTTAACATATATATAATTTAAATGATATTATATTGCAGATCACAGAAAAACTCGTGGATCTTTTTTGGTAATCCTTCCATTAGATAATTGATAGTTATTTCAGTCATTTTTTTGGTACAGTTTTCCCATCTCATTTTAGAATCTTCTATATTTTGGGTCACCTTTTTTGTGCTCTTTAATTCGCTTTTCACAAGAGCCCAAAATCTCTTCACTAGTCTTAGCTATGGATAATTTGGAGGATTGACCTCTCTGGTACAATAACTATGTTATTGTTTTGGTACCACTCCATAGCTTTTTTACGTTAGTGACATGATGCCAAATCGGACCAAAAATATGTAGACAAATGTGCAAAAATTAACAAACAGGCGGACGGAAGGACGGACATCAGAATGTTCGCAAGAAAAAAAGAATTTAAAATTCCAAAAATTAAGTTTTTTACCTTTAAATTAATATTAAAACAATATTTAAATATTTAAATTTTTTTCTTGCGAGAATTCTGATGTCCGTCCTTCCGTCTGCCTGTTTGTTAATTTCTGCACATTTTTCAATTCAAAATCATTTACTTTTTAACTCAATAAAGATATCGACAAAATTCCTTTATTCGTTACATAATTTTGTTCATTAACTAAAATTACACAAATATGATAAAATCGGTTGAAAATGTTGGGCAAGGAGTGAGATCGAAAAGATCTTAACGTTTTGCCTCTGAACTTTTTTTGGGAAGCAATATTTATTATTATTATTATTTTTTAAATACATATCAGTTATTATTTTTAATTACAACCATGTTGATTTGTTGTGAGTTTGATCAAAATGAATGACGAAAAGGAAGTACGTCTTATTTCTTTACAAATTTTTAAAAAAAATCTAAATTGGTCCTACAAAAAATTAGCCAAAGAATTAAAGGTCTGCCATCAAACTGTTTCCGATTTTATTAAATAGTATTAGAAGAATTTGACCATTGAGAGAAAACCTGCTTTAGGGAAGAAAAAAAAAAGGTCCACATGAATTAAGGCTCCGTTACTCTAACGTAAATGTAAATGTAAAAACGTAAATGTAAACGGAACGTAAGTGGATGGTTACTCAAAAAACGTAAATGTAACCAGTAGTTTGATGTTGTTTTGTACACATCAGTGATGTGACATCACTGATGTCAATTAAAAAAGTAAGTCTCAATCAGTTTAAAAATCGTTAGATTTATTGGTTTGTATTTTAGCGATTTGTATACAAAACAAAATTTGTGTTTTTATGACAAAAATGTTTAATTTGAAATTATTGATTCAAGGCTTTAATTAAATTATTTTAACAATTTTTTTTTAGTGAAGAAAACAGAAAATAATTTGTCCAATTGATACAATTTTTTACACAGATTTGGTATATTGAAATAAAAAGCTGCCAACACTGTTCTTACAGCTGTCATGTAAGAACCTAGAGCCAAAGAGTAACAAGAGACGAAACTAATTGTCAAAAACCTAAGTCGGTTGTCAAAAACCTAACTCATGCAACAACAAAATACATGTAATCAAATACATTTTGTTGTTGCCAAAAGAAAATAAAAACACATTTTTGTTTACAAAACAACAATTTTGTTTAAATGTCAGTCGAGAATTTCGTCTCTATATGCTACTCTATGCCTAGAGCGACCTAATTTGATTAGGTTACTACCCCTGCAGTTTATTTGGTGGCGATTAACCTGCTTTTAGACAGTAAAATTCATTAGTATATAGTCACCATTGAAGCGTGAATTAGTTGGTTGTTTATGTGACGTTTCCTCCCGCAAAGTAAACAGCTGATCGTTTATATTGCATGTATTGTAATGCTAACAATTATAAAAACTTCACGTTGATGTGATGTCTGATTCTGTTGAAAACAGAATTTTCTTGCGTTGTTCCGTGACAGCTGTTAGCAGTGTTGCCAAACAATAACTTTTTTCTTACAAATAAAAAAATGCTTAACGAAATAAAAAGGAAAAACCACTAAATAAACAAAGAAATAAATGAATAAAAATAATTAAATGCTCAAACAATTAAGTAGGTAAATATTTGGCATGTTTAATTTTAAACAGAGATGCATTTTAGGCTTTTTCTAGTAAATAATTTATGGTAACTCTGTGTTTTTGCTAACAAATGTCACAAACATATGTCACGTTATTAATTTTGGATAATTGCACAAAATTCTTCCCGTAAATAAACGGAGCATCAACATCACATAAACAACCAACTAACCCGGCCTTGAGTGTATTAGCAATTTTTTGACTCTAAGGTAAGCGGGAAGAAGACGAAAAGAACAATAAAAAATGTTAACGTTTTTGAGTACACATACACACATAACTCTAGTAACGGAGCCTTTAGACGCCATTTTCGAGCTATTTAATTCCAATGTATAGACGGATGGACGGACACTACCAGTCTGCCAAAAACAATTTTAGAATTATAAAAACTTATTAATAAATAAAAAATAATACGTGATCGTTAAAATATAGATATCACTTTCTCCTGAATTAAGTATAACATTCGACTCATTTAACTCTAGAGACGGGTGGACGGACATTACTATTCTGCATGTAAAAAAATGTTTAAAATTCTTAAAATGCATTTTTTTACCTAATAATATATAAAAAATAAAACGTGATTAATAAAATATTGATATTACCTTTTTCCGAATTAAGCGCCATCCTAATGTACACAAAGAGAAAATTCAGCGTTTAAAATAATAACACAAATATACATACATATGTAATTATATTCATTAAAGAAGCCATAAGATTGTATATTTAAGTACGAGGTCAAAGGTTAAATTATATACAAATTACATTAATTAATACAATTATATACTAATAATATTCAAATAAATTTTTTTAAAGATTTTGACAAGTAAAAATATTACCTTATATTAACTAAAGTTAAGTTATGTTCCCATTTATTAAATATTTGACCAAATTTGCGTGAACACTAGTTTAAAAAAAATTTTTTGCCGTTGTTTGATCTTGCAAATGTTTTGTAAGAGAAGACAGTGTCAAACAAAATTCGGTCAAATGTTAGCAATGATTAATTATAAGTAAAAAATATTTTCCCATTAAAATGGAGAAATGTCATTTTGTTCAAATATTTGACTAGTGTGAATATGACTTTAGGATTTTTATGCTAATGAGAAAAAGCGTACATGAAAAAATAGTTTATAAATATTTCTAATTAATTACACTTTTATTTTTCATTTAAGCAAGCGTTTTTATTATAGTTAAGTAAGTAAATACATATTTATTTGTCTAAATAAAATATTAAATTGATAATTGTTGCATCATTAATATTCATATGTAATTATTATTTATTTTTTTTAATAAAAACTAAAAATGCTACCAAAAACAATATTAAGACGCAAATTGAAAAGTGTACAATTACTTCATCGAATTATAATTGAAAAGTAAACTAAATTGTGTAATAATGTGTTAAATTATTATCAAACTACTAAGAAAATATTAATATTGTATAATACGAGTATTTATAAACATAAATTATGAAACTAAACAAAAAAAAATTAAAGAAGAAGAAATAAAGAATTTCCATTGTACACAAATTGTAGAATTTTGTTATCATGATACATATTTAGAATAAACAAATCTGTGAGAATTTAAGCAAATTTTTGCAAGTGGTTTTTGCAATATTTTGAAAATTTGCATATGGATTTAAAAAATAAATAATGAAAACTGAATTTATAAAATAATTAAGGAAATATTTAAAAAAATGTAAACATAAGATTTCATAAAACAATTTTATCAATCTTATACTATTTGATTTTAATTTAATTTATAATTTTTTAAGTTATTTTATAAAAAAAAACTTTTAACTACATTATTATTCTCGACAAAATCATATGTGTAAAATGTGTTTTAAATATTTTTGCGCATTTGTTTTAAAAGACATTTGTGTTATGTCTACAAAAGTTCAATGCAATAGTCAGTGTATGTGTGTAACTATTTGTGTAATATTTTGAAGTTGTTGTAATTTTGATACTATCCAGACTTCCTTGTTTACTTTAGCGCAATAGCAACAGCAACAACAATATGTGACAGTTACTAGACGTTACGCGTGCAAAAGGGTTTAAATAATGAAACATCAAAAACAATTTGGCTTAAAAAAATTCAATTCATATTATACGACACTTGTATGACAGATAATGGGACAATGGTATTATAAATACGAATATAAATACCCACAATAAAATTGAAATAAAAAAAATTTGATTGCTCATTTTAGGGTATAATAATAGAATAAATAATGTATTTTCTATATTGGAAATGGTTAGGAGGTATAAAGATTGGATATGTTAGTTGAATCACGTTTTTCTAGGAAATTAAGTTTATTTTTTTTTAATTGAACAATTACACAATTTAGAGTAACTTTTATCTCTTGGATTTAGAAGACTTAGCAATACAATTAAATTTTTTCAATTAAACTCGGGCAATAATTAAGAAAAAATCCGTGCATGCTCTTGGGCTTATTACTTTTGATGTGTTAAAAAATAAATAATTCTGTTAACTAGTTTACATTTGTCATTATGCTCACTTGTAGTGTGCTAAATTTCATTGTAATAGCAAAACTAGTTTTTCTTAAAATGGAAATTTAATAAAAAGCATCCTAAACACATAATTCAATTTTTCATGAAATCTTATATCGGTCATATAAAACCATTGCTCGGAAGGCAGTCGTGTCACAAAATACAGTTTCTTGGGTCATAATATCATACAAAGAAGTCATGGTCACTGAATGGAAACCCGGTAGAGGAAGAAAATGGTATCTTCAGGCTGTAGGGCTCAGACAAACTAGAAAGGATTTTGACAGAAAATCCCCTAATCTCTGGAAGAAAAGTGTTATAAAAAGATAATTGCTTTGAATCTTTATCAGAAAATTTGAAAGGAAATCTAGCCTGAAGACTTATAAAGTAAGAAAAAAAAATCGTATTAGAAACGCAAGCAAGAATTTGGAGGAAAAAATATAACGTGAACGTAATTCAGGCGAATTTTTTTCATATTTATGTTTAGTGTATATTAGACGATGAAACATTCGTATAGGCTGCCGTTTTTCAACTTCCTGGCCAGGAATTCTATGTTGCAGTTTCTAATGTCGTGTAACAAAGAAATCAAAACTCCCAAGAAAGTTTTTGAAAAAACACCACGTTCTTAAAAAATGGTTCCATTAACACAGAAATATACGTGAATGAGTGTCTTTAAAAAATATTTCTTCCTTTCCTAAGAAAATACAGTGTACCCGCTGTTTTCTGGCCTATTCCAGCTTCATTACAACAACAAAACAATGGAGCGGTAACAACGAAATAACAGTCATTAATAAAAATATCACTTTAAAACAAGCGCGAATATATTCGGCCCGGCCGAATCTATATACCCATCATCAACTTTTTCAAATTTTACGTTATATGGAAGGGGGCGGTAAAGTGGGCAGTAAATTGGGCGGACCACGCCCATTTTTTTGTTTCCGATTTCTCATTGTTCTTTGAACTATTTGAACACAATTTCGTTGATTTCCACCTTATATGGGAGGTGGGCGGTAAAATGGGCGGACCACGCCCATTTTTGGTTTCCAAGTTTATATCGACCCCTGAACTCTACGTACAAAATTTCGTTGTCGTACGTGCTTTTATTGATGAAATATCAGCAGAAAAGTATTTAACGGACACCCTGTGTCTAGTTTTGTTTCTGCTTTCAACAGACAGACAGACGGACGGACATAGCTAGATCGACTCAGAATCTAACCAGGACCCAGAAAATATATACTTTGTGGAGTCTTAGATGATTCCTTCGACATATTACACACGGAGTGACAAAATCAATATACCCCCCATCTTTTTGATGGTGGGTATAAAAATTCACCCATTGGTTTAATTTCTATAAGCAGATTTGCATGCACGGATTTTTTCGTGCGCAGTCCTTATTTAAAAATCACTAAAATTTTATTTAATAATTATGTCTTTAAGATCAAACTTTTTTATGTGATAAAATAAATAAATATAGTTGAATAAATCAATTTGAAGACTTTTATTATATATGGAATACTTCTGTCTTAGATCAAAGGAGCTTTCTTTGCAATCAGTCTGAAAATTATCTATATAGAGTAATAAGTTCAAGAGATATTGGTGAAAATATATGAACCGGAGTTACGATGGACACCGATATCATCAGTTTTTTTACCTATAACTTTCTTTTTTATGGACCGATTCTGCTGCTTTCAATACAAACAAACCTTATTAAGGAGAAAATTCAAAATTTATCCCTCTAGGTGGTCCGTTTCGAGCTCTATTGCGCTTTCAACTGATGGACTGACATAGTTAGATCGTTTTAGATTTTCACAAGGACTAAAAATATATATAAATACTTTATGTGGTTTTAGACGAATATTTTGAAAATGTTATTAACGGAATGACAAACTCACTGAAAGCTTTTGGTTTCTACTGGATTCCAACCAAATTTCTTATATTACAATTGCAATCCAATTAATGGGGATGTTCTTATTAGAAGTCTTAACATTCTGCACTATATCACAGTAAATTCTCAACACCAACAAGATTGTTTCCAGTATTGAATAATATTCTAGTTTCAAGATTGAGAAGACAAAATGTTCCTGTGCTTGAATTGATAACAGTATCCAATCCAGGTCTCATATATTGAAACTTCAATGGAAGATAAACTTAGATACCCAAACCCTACTTTGCCACTTGGATCTTAACATTATTTTTTATTTTTTGGACACTAATTCAAAAAAATCCATTTTTTCCCTACGCACAGTGGTTCCAAAACGCCTTTTTTTGGAAATAATTCTGTAACTTATGAACCGTTGGAGATACACAGAAAAAAGTAAAAATGGACTTCAATTACGAAATTTGTAATATTAATTAATTTTTAATTGATTTTGCTCCAATCATCAAAATGATAATATTAATAACTAGGATAATTGATATTATTAATATTTATTTTTCTCAAATAGATGCAATGAGCTGAAAATTTTTGAAAATTTACTTAAATTTACTTTATTTCTGTACTTTTATAGACAAATATTTAATTTTTCTTTATATTTTATTAACAGCTGTCAATTTATTAAAAATCAAAACTGTAAACCAATAAGAAAATTAATTATATTAATAAATCATATAATTAAATTCCAATATAAAGTTAATTCATAATTTTATTAAAAAATTATTTGAAATATTTTTTTCTGTGTATCTAAATAAAATTTCACATGGTTAGAGGTGAGGTGCTTTCAAATTGATCTCGGGTTTGTATTTTTTTTTGAAAAATCGCCAAAAATTCATTTATGATATGACAGAAATAAAGTTTATATATAGAAAGTCTTTGAAAATCTCTACAAAAATTTGCCTAAATGTGTAGGTTATCTCTTTTAGTTTAAGAGATATTCGGGTCGAAATAAATTTTTACCTCATTGAAAAAGTTTGGATAGGACTTGTGGGGAGATCTTTGCCTTAAGCTCCTCCTTAAGCCCGCAAAGTTTAAAAAACTAGCGTAAAATTAATATTGACCCTTATATTTTTTCTGAATCCTGAATAATATTGCTGCATGAATCATTTAAATATATGAATCCGTTAAAAAGTTATATTAATCTGAAGTTGAAACTTTAAAAAGATGTTTAATTTTTTGTTTTTTTTCCCAAAAAGGTGGCAATATTTATTCACCGATAAAATTTGTTTTTTGTTCTGGGCTTTATAATTTTTTGAATGTTTTCAAAAGAAATCTTAATGCAAATGCGTGTAAAGTAAATCCGGAGGAACTTGGGGCAAAGGTCTGCCCACAAGTCCTATCCAAACTTTGTCAATTTTGAAAAATTGTTTTAACTTTTTTTGTTAAGTCCTCAAATTACAAAGCTTGAATCGACTTGAAATTATTTTATTTATATAGCTCCATATGTAAGGTAAACACTATAGTTTTTCACGGGAAATCCCGGGAATCCCCAAATTTTCACTTCCGTAATTCTGGGAAATCATGCGGGAATTTTCGGGATTTCTTGTGTATGCAAAATGTTTATATTTTCTAACTCATATATGGATATTTTAGTATATAATGTGTTTTTATACCCTACACCACCATAGGTGGTTGGGGTATTATATGTTTGTGCTGATGTTTGTAACGCATAGATTGAGTTATCCAACACCCACCTTAAAGTATACCAATCGACTCAGAATCACTTTTTAAATCGATCTAACGATGTCCGTCCGTCCGTCTGGCTGGACGGCTGGCTGGTTGGCTGGCAATTTTGAAGAAAATTGAATGAAATTTGGCAGGTGGGACTTTTATGATACAAGGACGAAGCCTATTGAAATTGGTTATGATCGGTAAATTATTTCACCTACCCCCATACAAATGTCCCCCTGGAATAGAGTTTCCACACTTAAAAATGTTTTAATATTAAGAATATTTTAATGAAATTCGGTCCAAAGAAGTTTTGTGCAAATACCAATCTTTGTGCCAAATTTTATTAAAATCGGTCCACGATTGACCATAGCTGCCATATAAACCCCCCTTCCGAAAATTACTTTAACGTGCATAAATCGCATACGAAAGATAGTATCAAGTTAATATTCGACACAAATAAGTTTTATTTAAGTAGAAACAACATTGCCAATATTTATGAGAATCAGTCCATAATTTACCAGAGAATCAGTCCATAATTTGATTTTGTTACGAATTTAAATATTTTTTAAGGAAATTTCTAAATATGTTTGATATAAAGAAAAAATTAGATTCTGCTATTTTTTTCATTGTGGTCAAAGATAATATTTTCAGATAAATTGCAAAATGTTCACTAATAAGACCATGCAATTTAAAGGGTCCAATTGTCCACTGAACTGAACTGAACATGATGTAAATTAATTTTTGAGCTTAGGTTTTCCTTAGTTATAGATTATTAGTATAGCATAAAAATAGAAGGAACTTATTTATATTTTTGTTTGAGAATAATCTGCTTTCTCGAATCTGCATTCAGTTTTCTCCCATCAGGTCGAGATTTTTTTTTATGGCCGTGTGTAATATTGCGCCCTAAATAGGCCGATTACTCGAATATATTTCATTATAACTCGAGAACGGTATGCACGATTTATATAAATAATACACCAAAATACGTGGAATAAAACTTTAAGTCGTTCTACTAACAAATTTTTATCCGCTCAATAGTTTTGGAGATATTTCGAAATAAGTTTCATGTTAAATTCAAGATTTCTTTTTTTTACTAAAACTTCTTTTTTAAAGTGAAAACATCAAAAATGTTTCAGTTTATCATCTTTATCTCAAAGCTGGTAAAACTACGAGTAAATAAAGTCACGTATCATAAAAATTGATGCACAAATCTTGATCGCACTCATAGTTAAGTTAGGATAACCATGCATAGCTACAGTTAAGTAAAGATACCCAAGTGGGCAAAAAAAAAAAAATTTTTTTTTCGTCTTAAATAAAAAAATAGGTGGATAAGATGGAATTTAACGTGCTAAATAAGAATCAGCTTTTACTTTTTTCTATCACGTATCGATTTTTTTATGGGCATGACTACTATGACCCCGCCTTTAGGCAGATTGTTACGATAAATTTAACTCTATATATTGGAGTTAAATTGACTTTAAGCTGAATTTACATAATTTTTTGTTCAGTTAATATTTCCGTAGATATTCGGTAATTAGTAGCAAAAGAAATAAAAGAAAAATTGAAAATTCGTGAAAAAAAACTATTTTTTTGCCCACCACTGTATTTCTATACAATTGTATGTAACATGGGTATTTTTACTTAACTGTGAATAAAATCAATTCTTATTTTATTAGCAGCATTACCAGCTTTAAGATAAAAATTGTAAACTGTAACATGTTTGATGTTTTCATTTACTAAAAGAAATTTTAGTAACAAAAAAATCTAAAATTTTGCATGAAAATGATTTTTTTTTGGACAATTATTTCAAAATAACTTCGAAACTATTAACCACATAAAAAAATAAAGTTTGGGAAATTTGAAGATATTTTTGGTACGAATCTTTTGGTGTATGACTTATGTCAATCGTAGACACCGTTCTTAAGTTATGAGGAAATATACTAGAGTAATGGCCTTACTATGGGCGAAATATTAGACATGCCCATAAAAAAAATCCAGTCCTGATGAAAAAACTAAAAGCAGATTCGTGTTTAGCACATTGATGGTGTTGTATTTTTTTTTTGTCGACCAGTGTAATTGAAGAATTTGATTTACATTGATATTATATTTATATTTCCAAAACATTTTTATAACCACCATCAAAAAGATGGGGGTATATTTATTTTGTCATTCTGTGTGTAACATGTCGAAGGAATCATTTAAAACCCTACAAAGTATATATTTTCTGGGTCCTGGTTAGATTCTAAGTCGATCTAGCTATGTCCGTCCGTCTGTTGAAGGCATGATAGGGCTCGAACGGGATAACGTAGGGGGACGAAATTTGGAACAAATATTTGTCTTATGTAAGGTTTGTTGGGCGGTAAAATGGGCGGACCACGCCCATTTTTGGTTTCCGAGTTTATATCGATCCCTGAACTGTATATACAAAATTTCGTTGTCGTACATTTTGTTTAAGAAATATCAGCAGAAAAGTATGAAACGGACACCCTGTGTTTCTAGTTTTTAGCCCATAACTTTTTTGTTTATTAACCGATTTTGCCCATTTTTAATCCCGAACAAACCTTATATATATTTGTGCCAAATTTCGTCCCCCTACGTTGTCCCGTTCGAGCCCTATCCTGCTTTCAACAGACGGACGGACATAGCTAGATTGCTGTTGCTAACTAAACAAAAACGTCACTAATTGTCATTAAAATGCTTAATATAGATGTTTGTGTGTGTATTTATATTCTTAACATTTGTTTTAGTTTTTAGCCCATAACTCTGTTGATTATGAACGAATTTGGTTTATTAAAAAAACCGAAATTTTATAAAAATATTTATGACCGATCTATATAAAAATATAAATCTATAGCTTAAATAATGATTTCAAAAAATCAAAAATGCGTTTTGCCCGATATCTCAGTTATTACGAACCGATTTATTTAATTTTTTTAGCAAAAACATTCAGAAAAAAATGTCCGAGCCTTCTTTGTAAAAACGAAGTCCCTAGTATATACAGAGGCTTTAGAAATTGGAAAACCGGTTCTAAAAACCGGTTTTTTAAGTATATCTCTGCAATGTATGAACCGATCTTGCTGAATTTCAATAGAAAAATTCTCGAAAGGATTTCCGATGGTTATATATATATATATATATATATATATATATACATATACATATATATAAATATATATATATATATATATATATATATATATATATATATATATATATATATATATATATATATATATATATATATATATATATATATATATATATATATATATATATATATATATATATATATATATATATATATATATATATATATATATACATATACATATACATATACATATATATATATATATATATATTACATGCCAGTTATCGGTGGTCTTCATAAACGCCATTTCAACCGACACACGGACGGAGGGACGGACGGATATGGTCCTATCGTCATCATTTCTTACAGGATCCCGAAAATGTCAACTTTTTTGCTCTCTGACGAAAATTGTGAAAATTACAAACGGAATGACAAACTTATAAATACCCTTTACACCTGTGATGAAGGGTATAATAAAGTTGTCAATAACAAAAATTAAGGTTAACATATGTTTCTTTATTTGGATGTTTACTTTCTACAAATGAAGAGTTTTTTTCAGTGTAAAATTGAGCTGCGTTCATGCAATATCGTTTTTGCAGCTTCACGCACACAAGCGCAATTGTATAGTTGTGTGTGTGCGCATCACTGTTATAGACCAAAGATCTCTGTTGTAACTAGAGTATATTTGCTAGTCAGGATTTGATGTTTGTTGAAGTAATATTCGAATACTACAAAAGCTAGACGGCCTTTTCGGAGAGAAAAATCATAATATTTTAAGTTTCTACTATAGCGTTTATGTAATTATTTTTTAATCAGGAAATCCAAAAGATTTCAAGCAACAACTTGATAACTTTTCAGATTAAACGTCACTTCATTGTTTTCCTTTTGTATCAAATCGGTTTGCCCTTAAATTCTCTCGCGCGAATATCTCTAATACAATCTTTTAATGAGTTTGGATCACATGATGATGTTACAACAATTATATACAACAATTTCCCTCTCAAACCTACTTTCTTTTAAGTTTGTTCAGCTCTGGCCCAGACTTTACATTAGATTTTACATTTAATAAAAAAAAAAAAAAAAATAATAATAATTTAACAAATATGTTTTTGTTGTTCAAATTATTGTAGTAGTTTTTGTTTTTTTTTTCGCCCTGTAGTTGTAGTCTTTTTTTAATTTGTTGTCTATTTACTTTGATATTCTCCGTAATAATATTTAATAGTAGTTATATTTCATTTGATTGCAAATGATAATGAAATTTCTATTGTAAAAGTGCTCTTTTGCACTGATCTATGCCAAATACTCATATACCTCTCTCGTCTTTACTTCTCCTTTTTCTGACTATTTTTACATTAACACATACACACCTCCTCATATTATAAGAGTGTGATGAAAGTTGGGTTGGTAGGTTGGATTCCATTATCTATCTATTTTGTCTATTGTTTGTACAGCCGAGTTTGAAGTGCATTGTCTGATTGATATTTGTTGTTTTACGACTTGTACAAGTAGTAGTTGTTGCATTTTCGCTTACAAAGTGCAACACTAATAACTATAGTGTGTTTGTTGTATTGTATACAGGCACATGGTGTTTATTATATGATTGTGGGCAATGTCTGACATTGACATTGAAAATTTTGCAAAATAAAAATAAAAAAAAAAGTGTTTTATTTTGTATTTTTTTGTATTCTTCTACTATTTAACAATGTTATACACTGTTTGTTTTGTTTAAGTATTTGTTTGCGTGTGTGTGTTTGTAGTTGGTTTTATTTATTATTTATTTGTTTATTTAATGCAATCTATAATAGTTGTGCAATAATAGTGAATACTAAATACAAAATATACAACAAATATTCATTATATTCGTATAGTCAGGGAGAAGACTATTATCACGTCAAACAGACAGACAGACATTACATTATAGATATTTACTTGCTGTTGTATCTATCCATCGTATATTTAGTTAGCCAAACAGTACTAAGTGTTTAAAGGTACTTTTTTTTTTTTTTTAAATAAAATTTATTTTATTTTTATTGCACACAAAGTCATCATTATTATTGATATTAACGAGGCTATTTTTAAGTAAATTATGTAAATTTTTTTTTATGTGTTTTTGGAAAAATTTTAGTGAGGTTTTTTTCTAGACTAATGTGACCTTAAATATTAAGGAATTTGTTTTTGTAATAAATGCGGAAATGGGTATAATTGAAGGAATAAATAGTTAAGAATTTGATAAGGTTTTAAGGATATTTTGATCTTTATTCATTAGTTTATGTTTAATTCATTATACATGCATATAAAGATAATAAAAATTTTTGTTTGAAAATATTTTCAATCTGTCTGAATTTGTATATGCCTAGCATTAAATGCACAGTGGGGCAGAATCGAAATTTTTTGGAAATAAATGTGTATCTTCTGATCGGCTGGTTGGATTTGCATGAAAGAGGAGCGTAAAATGTTAACTTTGGAAGAAGGACCGAACAGACCCCTCAGGGGTAGAGCTAAAGGGGCTCAAAGTTGGGTACCTCTGATATACAAATATTTATCTCCAAAAATTCCAAAAACATTGAACTATTGTGGATGTGAAAAAGCCAAAACAACATAAATAATTTGTTCCCGTAGCCAATGTTCGAATGTGTGTTTGTGCAAAAATACGCAAGAAATGGAATTTTCCGTGACTTAATAAACTTTAAAGTGGCATAGTTTCGGTTCTGTAAAAGATATTGATTTAAATTTTTTTCAGCATAACGAAGAATTGCGTCAGCTATGCAATGTAATTTAGATGAAAAAAATCGAGTTTATACTTTTTCTGATTTTTGTAAAGTAAATCTTTGTTATTAAAGATATCTTAACGAAATTTTTGGAGGATGTAGACTTTATCGTATAAAATGAGAAGGTGAAAAAATCTTTAATATTTTGGGAAAGGAATCCCACAATTGCCAAAAAAAAAAAAACGCCGAAAATCCCAAAAATGGGTTTTTTCACATTTTGGGCTATAAAATCCACATTTTTCCGAAGTCCCGTAGATTTTGATTGAAAACTTTTAACAACATATTGCAAATTCTTAAACTGCATTCCGCTTGCCGATTTGTGCTTTGGGATTTGAGAAAATATAGACTAAAATAAAAATTTTCATATAAAATGGGTCAAATTCGGGAGGGTGTGTACCTTAACCACTTATGTCATTGGGCTTATTTTTATTTTAAATTCTTCTCTATGAAGATACCTTTCAGAAAAGTATAAAATTGTTATATGTTTTTAAAGAAAATGTTATTTTAGAGACAAAAGAGTGAAGATACTTTTTCGGCCAACTTGGTAAAGATATCGACTTTATTCAACAGATAATTTTGTTCTTTAATTAGCTAAAGAAAAAAATGAAATCAGTCGGAAACACTAGGATATATATGAAAAAAACCTGGACCAAGAACATGCAAAATTGAAGTACTTAAAAATTCAAATGCAAATAACTCAAAAACTATAAGAGATAAATAGGACTTGCAAGCATGTTTCTTGTAGGTCTTATCAGTGCCTACAATAATGTATAAAAATATTTGAAATTGAACGAGAAAGAAAAATTTGACAAGCGATTCAAAAAATTGTATATCAGAGGTACCCAACTTTGAGCCCCTTTAGCTCCGCTCAAAGTTGGGTAGGCTGACGGAGGGGCTGTTCCGTCACTCTTCCAAAGTTAACATTGTATACTCCTCTGCTATGCCTATACCAAATTTCATGCAAATCCAACCAGCCGATCGAAGATACAGATTTATTTCCAAAAAATGTCGATTCTGCCCCACTGTGAAATGTAATCAATTATGAGTGTTGATTACACCACCGCAGAATTTTAGATATTATTGTCATCAACAACTATGTTGACTTTCAAGGCATATAAATAATGCGTTAAATTCATAAAAAGTTAAAAAAAATCCACGTTTAATGGGCCACCCTATATTTCCGTTTTAGGACAAGTGAGGGACACCCTAATTAGATATTAAGGTAGCTGACTCTACCCCCGAAGCATTAAAAATCATTCGGCATTTATAGCTTGAAAATGAAAAAGTACTTTTTTTGGCATATTGCTAAACATATTACACTATCTAATTTAATTCGTAGAAGTACCGAAATCAACAATCAATTTTTTTTATAGACACAAAAAGTTTAACTTTTAATCCAAAATATACCATTTTTGAATATTGCTGGATGTAGGGTGAACTCTCAGAACTTTTTAAAATTACACTTGAACGTTTTCCTGAGGTCCCGTCTTTCAGAAAATGTCAAAAAATATTTAACTTTTTTAACAAAATTTTTTAATAAAATTAATTATATAAAGTTACTTTTTTGGTAAAAAATTTAAATTTTTGAGACCTGTGCCACAGTGGGGTCAAACGCAAATTTTTTGGTAATAAATCTGTATCTCCTAAACTACTGGTTGGATTAAATTGAAATGTATGAAAGAGTTTCAGAGGAGGACCTAAGCTTTGAGAAAAATCATCCTGATAACACAAGAAAAACTATAGGGTGTCAAAATTGACTACCTCTAGTATGTAATAGTGTAAAAAAATCGTAACATATACAAATGAAGTCCGATTTTAAAGATTTTTATATTTCTGTAAAGTGCTTGGCAAGATAAAGAAAAAATAAGCTTACTCACCCAAGTTATCTCTTACAGTTAAAAAATTATTTGCACTTGAATTTTGAATTTTTGATTTTTTGGCTCGATTTTCTTTCGTTTATCGGGAATAAGTCCTGAGGTATATGAAGTAAAATTTTTTTAAAAATATCTTGTAATTTGCTATATATTTCAAAATAACATACTGAAAGAATTTTTGGATTATCTACATGCGTCTAGACGTGAAAAATATTCAAAGTCAACACTCTGAAATTGGTATGAAAAAATGACTATTTTTTACAAAAATATAGCACAATTCTTTCACTTTTTACTCAAAGTTCCGTTTAAGAAAAATATTTTTTCTCTATATATTTCAAAAAAAAAAAAGGTTTTACAAATGGCTAATGGATTTATGGATTTTGGAAAAAGTTAAATTTTTTATCGATTAATAAAAAAAATGTCACGCGAGCTTTTTTAAATTTTTTGACGATATTTCATAAAAAAATATATTTAGAACGATTTAACACTAAACTGCTTCCCACCCGGCCAAAAATTAATGCAGGAGAGCAGTTTTCATGAAAAAGTCAATTTTTTAAATGATTTTTTTTAATTGCATAAAAAAGCATATTAGCATAATATTTTCGCCATTATTTCTTATGTAATATATAAAATACATACCGATCATTTTTTCCTGCAAAAATCATTAAAAAAGCTTTACAAATAAATTTTTGACAATTTTTCAAATATAAACAATATTTAATAAATATAAGCGATTATTGCGAATATTATCTCGTTCAACAACCAAAACGTGCCAATACAATTGTTTATTACGTATACGCACATATGGAAATATTGTAAAGCAGTCAATTTGGTGAGAGTTGACCTAAGTTGTCAGTGCTTTTAAAATAATCTTTATATACACATTATACATCAATGAATTGGTAATTAAGTCTATTTTTATATTCTTGTAACAATTTATTAGTTTTTGGAAAGTAGGTGGAGTTTTGCTTTACAAAACATTATTTTTTTGGTTTTTATATATTTTTTATAGTTTTTAATTTTGAAAAATTGCAAAAAATTTATTTGTAAATCTTTTTTAATGGTTTTTGCAGGAAAAAAAGATCGGTATGTATTTTATATATTACATAAGAAATAATGTCGAAAATATTATGCTAATAGGCTTTTTTATGCAATTAAAAAAAGTCATTTAAAAAATTGACTTTTTCATGAAAACTGCTCTCAAATCGTTCTAAATATATTTTTTTATGAAATATCGTCAAAAAATTTAAAAAAGCTCGCGTGACATTTTTTTTATTAATCGATAAAAAATTTAACTTTTTCCAAAATTCACCATTTTCGACCAATGCCTGATGTAGGGTGCAGGCCTAAATCAGTTCAAAATTTCTATATTAGCCATTTGTAAAACCTTGTCTTTTGAAATATATAGAGAAAAAGTATTTTTCTTAAACGGAACTTTGAGTAAAAAGTGAAAGAATTGTGCCATATTTTTGTAAAAAATAGCCATTTTTCATACCAATTTCATAGTGTTGACTTTGAATATTTTTCACGTCTAGACGCATGTAGATAATCCAAAAATTCTTCCAGTATGTTATTTTGAAATATATAGCAAATTACAAGATATTTTTAAAAAAATTTTACTTCATATACCTCAGGACTTATTCCCGATAAACGAAAAAAAATCGAGCCAAAAAATCAAAAATTCAAAATTCAAGTGCAAGTAATTTTTTAACTGTAAGAGATAACTTGGGTGAGTAAGCTTATTTTTTCTTTATATTGCCAAGCACTTCACAGAAATATAAAAATCTTTAAAATCGGACTTCATTTGTATATGTTACGATTTTTTTAAACTTTTACATACTCGAGGTAGTCAATTTTGACACCCAGTAGATTTTCTTGTGTTATCACAGGGTGACTACAAGATGATTTTTTTAAAGCTTAGGTCCTTCTCTTAAACTCTTTCATACATTTCAATTTAATCCAACCAGTAGTTTAGGAGATACGGATTTATTACCAAAAAATTTGCGTTTGACCCCACTGTGCGATATTTGACTTAAATTTATGATCCCAATTTATCATATTTATCGCCACTCTTATATCTATATATCCAACATTTGCTTAAATTGCAATTTTCTATATAAAAATACAAAAACAAAAAGTGAAATTTTTGCATAATTTTCAAAAAGCCCATAAAATTTTTGTATTAAATTAATTTTTAATGCTCCTCTGATTTTGTTATGTAAAATATCAAAAAATAAGTTCACGCAGTAATCCATGCCGTTTAATATGAAACTGTGAATGTGCCTCGCGAAAAACTGACTTTTTGAAAAATTTTCGCACTTGTTTTCCAAACTTTGAGACTATCTACTACATTGACTATTTCGGGCACATCAACGGGATATAGCGCAAAATTAAAACTTTTTTTTTAAAACCGAAAATTTATTGAAAGTTTATCAACAATTTTCGACACATTTTTAATATGTAAAATTATTCCAAATTTAACGAAAATCTGTCCTAGAGTATTCATTTTACTCGACTTTTTCATTGTTCGAATAATCAAATAACTCGAAAATGCAGTTTTTAAATTACTCGAATAATCGAGTAAATCTTTTAAGTTACTCGAGTTATTCGAGTAAATTATACCTTAAAATTTTACTCGTTTTTTCAATGCATATTAAAAAATAAAGCAAGCCTTTTGTGTGAATATTTGCCTCTTTTGCCGTTGTTTCTCTATATTTAATATATTCATTGATAGTTTAAAAAATGGGTCTATGAAATTTGGTCTATCAATTCAAATCAAATTTTATATTAAAAGGTAGGTGGTCCGGAGTGTTTTTTGTAATGTGTGTAACGCTATAAAAAAATAGTTTTTACACTTCGAAAAAAAAAAAACTAATGATATTCAATTAAAGGTAATTATCAATACTTTTGATAAAAACAAAAATCAATAATGAGTTTTTATCCACTTTGAAATAATTTGCGATTTTGTCTCATAACCTCACTTTTTAATTTGGACTCATACTAACCTATGTGCTACACAGAGGTTTTCAGTTATATTCCAAATGTACAATATTTTTAAGTATCGGAAATCTACTAAACCCAGATTTATTTGAAGCATAAAATGTCTTTAAATGGTTTAGTTATAGCGAAAACATATCTCAACATCTACAGTATCAAAACTACAGAATAAAAGATACAAGCTTCTTAAATAATTTAAAAAACTTATGTCCAAATTTATCTTGAGACTTGAATTGTTCTAAATAAAACAAAATCGTAGGAAACCATGCTCAGAATAATTTCTGTGCACCAGGTTTTATAATGTTTTAAAATTCATTGTTCAATTATGTTCAACATTTAGAAGGCATTCAGATGATCATTTCATATTATAAAAATGTATAAAGTTTTTTAAGTTTAAGTATTATAGCGATCTCGTAATTATTTTTTAGTTCAATTTTGTGCAAAAATGTTTCGCGACTCTTAATTTTCTAACAATATCGGTGTACAAATATAAAAAATTAAAAAATTTTGTAATTGAAAAATGACCTTTAACTAAGTGTTGTGATTTAGGCATATATTCGGTTCTTTTTACTAAACAATTTTTTTTATAAAATTACAATTTGTGATGCCACTTTTACATTTAACATTCTATAAAAATTTTGAAACATTGTTTTTAAGCTAAATTTTTTAGAAAACTAAAATTAAAACATCCTAAAAATTTGTTAAGAAAGAAAATATTCACTCGAATTATTCGATTAATCGGCATAATTTGCTCGAATAAATTTTTACTCGAAATTCTTGATTTTAATTTAATCGAACAATTATTTGATTTTAATTTGTCGATTAATCGAACAAACAATATTCGAGTGAATACCCTAATCTGTCCTTAAGTGAAAATTAAATTTTTTTTTTAGGTAAATTTTTTTCTGTGCGTTACGAACTTCAACACGTAGAACATGTTATCAAAATTATACTTTTGTAGCCATAATTTTGTTTTAGAATCTGATTTAATTCTGTCTTTTATCTTAGTATTTATTCTAGTAGAATATATTGTGGCAAGTTTATAGTTGATAATTTGGGGAAAATGCAATGATTCAGAATTTCTTTCTTATCTTTAAAAATAAATTTATTTGCCATGATCGTCTTTAATGATCAGAATGAAAATTTATATAAGGATACATTGAAAATAGAATATTTAGTTCATTGTATTTCATTCCGGAATTGAGCCCTTATTTGAATGGTGTAATAAATTTTTTACTATTAAATATTTTTTATTATTATTATTTTTTCAAATAATATTATAACAAATCTAAATTGGTAAATTGGTAGGTTTTTTATAACTAAGTAGTTTTGTATGTATAGTAGTACATAAGTATGTTATCATTAAAAATTAACTTTAATGCTTTGCTTTCTTTTTATTATTTATATATATTTTAAAGCTAAAATTTCTAAGAAACTGCCCTATTCAAGAGGAATGTTTGTCAGGTGGCTGATATAAATTATCATAAATATAATTTTTTATTTTATATTGTTTATAGTAAATAAACATACAAACCAGACCGATTAACATGTTTTATATTGATGACTTCCATTAGTGTAAATATGCACATGTATTTGATCGCCTTCCGAAACATTCACTTTGTAGCTCTTACATATGTAAACATATTTTATTGGGTTTTAATGGAATTTACAACTCTGTTATTTAATATCTGCACTCATTTCAAAACATGAATTAATTGAACTTTCAGAATTCAAATATATCTATTCGATGATATGCTTAACGATCACAAATTGTGTTCAAACCATATAATAGTTAAACATTTTTGTATTTCCGACTTATGACTGTCATATTATATGGTTTAATCTTTTTTCAAGTTTTAAATTTAAAAGAAAAATTATTTTTTTTATTGTATTTAGTATTTTCTGTAAACTTTAAGTGTTCTTTAAATATTTTTTTACTATTACCCAACATATTTCTAATGGACTGAGTTTTGGACAGTTTTGTGGATTGGTCTTACTTTTTATCTAGCAACACCATTTGTTTGATACCACTCAGCTCCTTTTTTTTTGTTGTATTGTAATTAAATGCATTATCAGGCCAGAAAAATAAAAATTCGCTGTGCTTTCCATCATTTTTTTCCAATAGAACTCATTTCCTCACATTTCTCTAAAGTTAAAAGTGTGATTTTTCCCCGCATGTACAAATGACCAAAGACCAAAAACTTTTTTGACAATTTTGATTTTTGTTATTAAAATTACGACAGTATCTAAGAAAAAAATACAGCTGTGTGCAAAATAATAGTAGCTTCAAAACATATTTTGCAGTTTTTGTTGCTGCACATTTCCTAGACAAGGAATTTAAAAACAATTTGTTTATATGAAACAGTAAGAATAATTATAAAAATAATTATTTGTCTTTTCCTATACATATTCGATTACCGTTATATATAGCCATATGATTTTTACCTGTGCAAAATAATATTAGCAAAATGATAAACATCGGGAAATAGTAAAAAAGAAAGAAAAAAATCTTCCAAATAAATCCACGCGTATGAAGCAAATGGTGAACTTAAAAAATTTCTGAAGTCCACTAACTATTCCCCGACATTCCCAAAAACAAAATCTGTAAGAATGATTTCAAAGAAAAGTCCCATTACTAAACTGTATTTTGCTCAGCCTTTCCAGCCGGTATGAGTCAGCGGCGGCGACGGCTACAAAAATTATGCGGCGACCGGTCCGCTTGGTTCTCTGGTAAACGTAAACAAAATTTGACAGATATAATACCCAAAACAAAGCAAAAAAAAAAAAAAAAATAAATCAGCTCATAAACTGACTTTACTTGATAAATAACAGTGACTTGAAATGCCGCAAACATTCTCTGTACAGACGAGATTAAAGTATTTTTTTTTTTTTGTACATAGAGATGCATGGGACATGAATATATGTGAGGGGACAAAATAACAAATAATATGACCCAAAATTTGTTCTGAAGTCCTTCAAGCACTATGGTGGGAAAGTGAACGTATGGGGAAGCGATTAATATCATAGTCCATAGTTTGAATAAGAGGTTACATGGATGCCCAAATGCATATGGAAATACTAAGAACAGTCATGGTGTCTTATTCAGAAAAGAGTACGCCCCTCAATTGGGTTTTTTTAGCATGAAATTGTCCTTAAGAACACGAGCAAATTGACAAAAAAAAAAAATGGTTTTCCGAAATTAAAAATTATATTCTGGAGTGACCGACTCAGTCATTATATCTGATACACATTTAAAACTTTGGAGAGATGCCAAAGATGCAGTTTTTAAAAAGAAACCGGGAAATTTGTAGGAATTGTGGACGCCAGTACAGTCAGCTTGGAAAAATCTTCGCATCAAGAGGTCCTGGGGTTATTAGCGGGCTCAGTGCCCGCCTTTGCGCATCTTTCAAAGCCAATGAGGGCCATTACTCAAATATTAATGTGTGGAAACAAAACACGCCAAAACATAAAAAATAATAAAAACTTAATTACGTTGTTTTATTTGCACAGGTATTTTTCATCAATGATTATTTTGCATAGCAAATTTCTAGTGTATTCAATATCTTTCAGTATTGTATTCGAATTTAGATGATCAATTTTAAGATTTATTTTTTTTTTTTTTTTTTTTAATTTAGGAAAAATATCTTTTTCAAAAAAAAAAATCTTCATTTTATTGAAAGTAAAAATGTAACATATGGCACTACTATTATATTGTTATATTTCAATAACTTTCGTTCTCTCCTTTGCCTTCATATTTTTTTTTAGTATTCTCATTAGCAACTTTTTTTACTTTGTGGGTCTTCAGACGACCTTTTATAAATTTATAAAGTATTTCCTAAGGTCCACATGTATTTTGGCTATAAATGTAAACAAGTTATCGGTGCTAATGTTTTTAATATATACGAAAGTTATAAGTTTTAAATAGCGCACGGATTTTTTCATGCGCAGTCCTTAATTTCAGAGTGCAGACTTTGTAAATTTTTTACGTTTAGAAGAATTAAGATAATGAAAAAAAATATTCAGCATTTTATTTTGGAATATTTTACAAATTACTGTGTATCTTGATATAGTCAATTTTTTCACTGTGTATCTATGTCGTATTATTACTGAGTTACTACAAAATTATTTTTTTCTGAAAGCTTAGGTCCTCCTCTAAAACTCTTTCATACATTTCAGCTCGATTCCTCCAGTCATTTAGGAGATACAGATTTATTACCAAAAATATTGCATTTGGCCTGTGCTTTGTAAAAAAATAAAAATTTTTGTTTTATTAATTTTGTTTTTATTTTAAGAATATAAATTAATGAATTAAATTAAGTTTTCACTTTAAAGTTGTATTATTATTTATAGTTCATTAACAATAACGCAGTTAATTACAGCGGTGCCCTCGTTAGGTCAACCCAGTGCCAGACATAATAATTATGAGATTTTTTTTTTTTTGCTATTACATGTAAAAACTCTAATGTAAACAACAAGTATTTGTAAAAAAAAATGGAAAACTAATATTTAGTGAGAATTTTTGCAATTTGTTAATAAAGATAAGTTAGACAGACATTAATGACTGCCCCATTAGTTGCAAATTGTTGCTAGCTGAAATTCAAATGGTTAGAGAGGGGAAGAAACTACGAGAATTCCCCACCTGAAAATAGGGAACTTTAGTCAGGGACCGTAATAATAGGGATTAACTCAAAAGAGATAAAAATGTATATAAAGTATTTCAAATTAAAAAAATATATTTTTTTTTCCCTTAAAAGTCTAATAAATTAAAGTAATAACGAAGATATGAAAGAAAAAATTCAATTTAATTTAGCAACTTAAAATTTTATTTCCATATAATTTTTCAATTAAAGAAATGTCAAGAATATTACTTTGACAGTTTAAAAATATAATTTTTGAAATCCCCTTTTAAACAATCTAGAATGATTTTTCCTTTTACATTTAAACATGAAAGTCTGCTTGAGAAAAAATTTAATATTTGCTTAATAAATTATATAAATCTATAATTAAATATTATTTTTACAACTTATTAACACAATATTAATGGAAATAAAAAATTTATTTAAATATATTTCAATCATAAATAATCTCTTACATATTTATGATTAATAATTACAATCGCTAATAAATACATTTTTTTTGTTCTTTGACAAGCAATACTATTTTTTTTTCAAACGGAAAAACTTTTCAACAGTTTCTTACTCTGGGCGTGTTTATGCATTTACTTATTAATCAGAATCAGTTTTATTGCTATTTGACAAGATCATGAGTGCTAGAGCGAAAAATAATTACACGTGTTGCATTAATAATTTTTTAATTGTTTGTTTTTGCAATTTCTTTGCATTTAAGATTAAATATGCTCGAAGTTTATCGGAATCATGTCAGTTGTGTTGTTTATTTAAATGTTTAAATATTTTCTGTATTTGCTTTTGTCTGTTTTTATTATATTTTTGAAAATAATGTTTCTGGATGTGCTTTTTGCTGATAATGCAAATCAACTTGAGGCAGTCATTTATCAATTTATTTTTTAAATTCTAAAAATATATACGAGAATAAGTAAAAATAAAATCTTTAAATAATTACTAGTATGAGCTAAATTTGATAAATGTCATTTAGAAAAAAAATTATAGGTAATTATTTTACAATTGGGGATAATTAAATAGCACACTTTAAATAAATATATTTTTTTAGAGCAAATTAATTTACAAATCAATTTCTATAATATTTTGTGTCTGTTGAAATAAAAATTTCTAGGACTCCAAATGTCTTAGGAACACGTACAAAATATTAATGTAACGGAAATGTTGGGACCATAAATGGCTGCACTTTCGATTATTACCAAAAAGTATAATTTAAACAAATTTACAGCTTTTTTTTTTTTTTAAATAGTAATAGCAACAATGAAAAGTTTAAGCTTCCAGGTCAAAATTTGTATGTTGCTGATGCTCGAGCAAATGTTGAAGATAAGTTTAGGACTTAAAAGCAGACAAAATTTTCTAAAATATGTTTGGTATGGCAAGCTTTATGCAGTTGCGGCAAAAGAAGCAAGTCATTTGTTACAGTGGGCTCTACACGGAAAAAAGTAAAAATGGACTTCAATTACGAAATTTCTTATATTAATTAATTTTTAATTGATTTTGCTCCAATCATCTAAATGATAATATTAATAACTAGAATAATTGATTTTATTATTACTGTTTTTTTTTTTTTTTTTTTTTTTTTTTTAAATAGATATAAGAACTAAGAATTGTTGGAAATTGACTTAGATTTAATTAATTTCTGTATTTTTATAGACAAATCTTTAACTTTTCTTTACATTTTATTAAAAAATAAAATTGTAAACCAATTAGAAAATTAATTATATTAATAAATAATAATAATTAAAGTCCAATATAAAGTTAGTTAATAAGTTTATTAAAAAATAATTTGAAATATTTTTTTTCTGTGCAGAAATACCGAAATATACATAAAAGAATGTTTGCAAAAAGTCTTCAGGCTCCGTTACTCTAACGTAAATGTAAATTTGACGAATCAGCTGACACGTTTTACTTATGAGTGTTATGTGTGTATGTGTACTCAAAAACGTATATGTAACGTAGTACCCAAGGTAGATTAAGAAGGTAACGACAACTCTACAACTACAAAAAAACCTCATGTATTTTGTTTTTGATTTATATCTCTTATGTTAACTTTAATTTTGTCATTTCATATGTTTCTTTACAAAAATACATTTGACATTTCATTTAATAAAAAAAGAGGAGGAAGACGCAACAACACAAAAGTAAACAAAAAATGCCAAAAAAAAGTTAAACATAAACAACAATTTGACACTTCAAATTTTAAAACACAAGCCGCCATATTGATTTCAAAAAGAAAAAAAAAATCCTCAGCTGTTTTAATGTTGTTACCTTCTTAGTCTACCTTAGTAGTACCCTAATCAAATTAGGTCGCTCTACGTTTTTACGTACCGTCTATACTAGCCTTTTTCTTGTTCGCACAAGAACAAAACGTCGGCAGAGCAACACACACAATTTTTTCCTTTTTGTTTTCAGTGGGCAGAACATTTGTCGAACAAATCATAATTTTTTGTTTGCCGTCAGTGTCACTTCGATACTTTTACATGCAGCGCCTCTACTTCCGCATACAAAATGACGTTTGATGGCAGACATGGTTGCTCGAACAATTGTGCGAACAAGAACAAAACATGAACAACTTGGGTCCACACTATCCAAATGCTTGTGCGCACAACATTTTGTTCAATGTGCGAGCATGAAAAAAGGCTCCATTACTCTACCGTAAATGTAGCGAATCAGCTGACACGTTTTGCTTATGAGTGTTATGTGTGTATGTGTACTAAAAAACGTAAATTTTACGTAGCAACCTAATCAAATTAGGTCGCTCTACGTTTTTACGTGACAGCTGTAACAACAGTGTTGACAGCTTTTTATTTCATTATACTAAATCTGCGTAAAAAATCGCTGTAAAAGGTTTATCAATTGGACAATTAGTTTTGCTGTTTTCTTCACTAAAAAATTGTTGAAGTAATTTAAATAAGACGTAGAATCGAATATTTAATTTAAAGTTAAAAATTTTTGTCATAAAAGCACAAATTTCGTTTTGTATACAAATCGCTGAAATACAAACCAATAAATTTAGCGATTTTCTATTTGAATTTGATCCACTGGAAATATGTGTAATTGACATCACCGATGATCATGTGTACAAAACAACAACAAAGTACTAGCTACATTTACGTTTTTAGAGTAATCATCCACTTACGTTTCCCTTTACATTTACGTTTTTACATTTACATTTACGGTAGAGTAATGGAGCCTAAAGGCTCGTGTGGACGGCAAATTACGTGACAGCTGTAAGAACGTGACAGCAAAATATATTTGAGGTAGAACCCTCATTTTTTTGATTCGTTCGGAACATAATTTTTATCAGCGAATTTAATCCTAATTTTTAGAACGAATTTTATTTTTTTGTTTGCAAATTTAATTTTTAAATTTGTTCGAAGATAAAAATTGTATTTTTTTTTAATAAAAATATTATTCAGGAATTAACACGAAACGAATAAATCGAATTGAAGTCTTGTAACGGTATAGAAATGTATTGATTTATGTTGAATGAAAGATGTGTGGCGGATGTTTAAAACATTTGTACATGTGCCTGTGTTTAAGAAAGCTGCAGTTTTTTTTTTGTTACTGCTGAATTGAATTTAATTAAAATAAAACAACAACACAATGTTTATGGCAGTAGTTAATTGAGTGTGTTTTCTATTTGCATGCCCTTTAAACATTTGGAAGATAAATTTGTTGCCAATCTTCCAGACGTCACTTCCTAGTGACTTTTGGATGATAATTGGAAGATTGTTCGAAATTTACAACAACAAAATACATTGCTATTGTGCATTAATCGTCCAGACGTCACTTCTCAGTGACTTCCAGATGATTGTCGGAAGTGTGTACGAAATTCACAAAAACAAAATACAATACATTACTATCGACCTTTGATCTTCCAAAAGTTACATTGAAGTCACTTCTAGAAGATAATAAGATGATAATTCGAATATAACAAAAATAAAATACATTACTGTTGCGCAATAATCTTCTTGACGTGTGTTGGGAAGATTGTCAGTTTTTTTATGAAAAGAAAATAACGCAATAAAGAACCCAGTAAAAAATGGAGCTTCGCACGAAGCAGGTTTGTAAGGGAGAAAATTCGAAGTTTCGCTTACACTCTCCTTTACGGAAGGCATGAATTTTGTATGGCGAGTTCCCGGTTGGAAGCATTACATTTTGAAGATTAAAGCTATTATTTTCAAAGCGTACAAACACATATGCATAAAGCAGTTACCAGAAGCGCTCATTGGTGCACTTAAACAAATTACAATATTCATCGCTTAATTAAAGCACTTCTATAAGATAGTTTTGTAGTGCTTACAGAAGCGCTACTTCAACACATGTTTAGAACATTAAAATAAGCATTTATTTCTGCGCTTATATAAAGCGCTACTTTGATACCTTCTATTAATACCTTAGGAAAGCTATTTGGACAAAAAAGCATTTTATTTTTTATTTTGTTCAATTTTTTTTATTTATTACTTAAAAACAAAAAAAATAAATTTATTAAGGAATAAACTTAAAATACATATAAATTTGAACTTTTCATTTTTTATAGTAAATATAATGAAATAAAAAAAATAAAAAAATTAGAATTTAGTTCATTAATAAACTAAAAAACTAAATAAGACCATTAAAAATAAATTTTATAAAAAATTAAAATCTAAAATTTGTACTTTAGTTTCACACATATTTTTGGTATAAAAATGAAATCATAAGAAATTATTCAATAATTATTAAAAACATATCAATATAGACTTAGTTATCAACAAGTAATTTTAAATTTTAAAAAGCATCTTTAAGAAACTCATTGTTTGTTGTATCATTTTTGCTTAAACATACATTTTTATAGTATCTATTTTTTGTTAGTCTTATAGCTTTTCGTAGTTCGGCAAGAAAATCTTTTCTTGAAAGGTTTTCTCCAAAATTTGTTTCTGCAAAGAAATTAAATTATTTAAAAAAAAAATATTTTCAAAATCTTATATTTGTAATACTTACTGTATAAAGTTTCTACAAATTTTGGATAATCTAATAAATTTACTCACCTTTTAACTCTTTAATCTGCTTGTTGGAATCTTCCATTAAGGTTCTTTGAGAATTTACAATTTCTGAAAAATGTATTTATTTAATTAACAAAAATAATTTTAAAGTGTATTACAGATGTTTTACAAACCTTTCAAATCTTTTATTTCCTGTCTACAACCTTCAATTTCGATAACGTTGTTTTGGGTGTTGATTGCATCTATTACATATGTACATATTATATTAGCAAATTTTAAAACTTTAGTTTTTAAATTTATTTACCTTTAACATCATTTATATTTTCCAGAATTTCTTTCATGGTATCGTGGACTTTTTCATTTATAATTGATCGACGCATTTTTCTAAAATTATATTCATAGGTTTTTTATTATAAATCATAATACATATTTATGTATGTGCATAATGAGAAATAAAAATAAACAAAATATTTTATATTCAGTATTTTTTTTTTTCTTTATTTTTTATTTTTTTTTTTTTTTTTTGTTCTTGAGAGAAAGACAACTAAACAGGTTTTGCTTTTTTTTAATAGTATGCTTGTACTTTGTGTGAGTGTGGCTTTTTTGTTGTTTTTAATGAGTAGAGAAAACAACGGTATAATAACTATTCAAATAAAAAGTAAATAAAAAGAAACCCAGCAGTTTTCGATAACTGTGATAAACTAAGCGAAACTTATTGTGTAAAAACTATTTATTGTGATAAAAGAAAACTGTTGGAAATTTGTTGCAAAAACTTATATACATGTGTGTGCTAGAGGAATAAGTAAAATGTTGCTTTTGTATGGAATGCCCATAAATTTAGCTTTTATTTGATCCACTTTAACCATTTTATAATTAAAGTTATTCGGATTTATTAAAAATATTCCAAGAACGCTTGACAAAATAGGCTGATTAAAAAAATTTGATGGATTTAAAAATATTTTAACTTTAAAAAATCCATCCTCATGAAATTCCACAATTTCACATGGGGAATCTTTATTAATTAAACAATAATTGTTTGGGGCTTTTGTAGTAAATGTACCATTGTCAGATGCATACAAAATTATTTTATTTTGGGAATTTCTTTTAAATCCAACAAATTTTTCAGGTTTTAATATAGAATTAAGAGTAAAAATATTGAAAAGCTGTTGTTCGATTTGATGAGGCTTTTTGACTGCTTTTTTTATACTCTGCATACTATTTTCAAAAGGGTAAGCTGTTATGTTAGCAAGGGTACCGAATTCCTTAATTGTTTCTTTAAGGTGCAGAAGGTTATGCACATTGTATGTTACACTAGTAGAACCATAAAAATTTGCAAAACTTTGTACAAATTTTGTTAACATCTCGTGTGCTTGATTAAGGTATCTTTCTATTAATTTAGGGCAATTCATAATTCTGTAAGCACAAGAGAGTAACAAAAAATGGTTATAAAAGTCATCACTTGTACATTCCTTTAATACGATGAGCCCACTATACAAGAGAAACTGCCGGAACTCAACAGCCTTCCACCTTGCAACTTCCTCTAACGTCCTAGGTTTCCTTGTAATTTCCTTAGGAACATACGGACTTAAAGATGTCAGTAAAGATGATATATTTTGTTTAGAAACAGGTGAAAGGCTCTCAGTCGTTTTTGAGTTAATCAAATACGTAATCATTTTTTTCATAACACCTAAATCAACAAGGTGCATGGAATCAAGGGGAAATTGCGTTACCATATTAACTTGAATATCCTCTAAAGGTGTTATGTTATTTAAAAATTGTAATTTATGGAAATTTTTGTATACCCTTCTTTTAAAATTATTGTTAGTACGTTGTTTTCCTAAGGATGTAGAAAATGTTGTCACCTTCATAATGCTTACACCTTTTTGGTCACATTTACTACAACCATTAAGGGAATTGTGGCCTTTAGTACCACATATGAAGGCACGGGCTGGTGCATCACACAAAAATGCACGAAGTTTAACTTTTATATTAAAATTTTCAAAAACAAACCCATTTTCTTGTAAACTTTTCATTTCTGTTACAAAGTCTTGTAAAAATAAATTGACGTCATGAGGTTTATGTTTTCCTATGTAGCTACCGATAAGAAAAACTTTTATTGAAGGCATATTAATAATGCGTCCGAGAATAGGCCATAGTCCCACGGATGAACTCTTAAAAAGAGGCAAACCGTCAATGCCTATATCCAAAATCAATTCTTTAATATCTTGACTTTTAATTATATCTATTATTTTAAAAAAGTTAGCCTCTAATCCTACGTGGAAATAAAATCCTGGATCAACAGTCCTTTTTTGTACAGTTTGCTTTGTACCAATAAGTGTTTCTACACTTAAGGGAATTTCTGGTAGAAACTTTTTTAAAATGAGAAGCAAGGCGGAAGTGCTTTCAACGGACGGACGATATTTTATAAACCATTCTTTTAAATCTTGTTTTACACTAGCTTTATGTTGAACAAAAAAATCTTCGTCTGCAAAATCGACAATTTCTTCAGAGTTATGTTCTGTCTCATGATTATTTATTGTTGCTTCTAGAGCTAACATATTTTTATTTATTTCTTTCTTTTTTAACTTATTTAGTTGTCTTTTACCAATCATTTTGAAAAAAATAAAATAAAATAATATATTATATAATAAGAAGTACTCACCAGATTATACAATTGCACTATTATCACTTTATATACGTATATATATTTTTTTTTTTACTTTTTATAATATAACAAAAATTTTGCGCACGCGTCACTTAGAAAAGCCAGTTTGATACTGATAATTGTTATTTTGTTTTTGAATATTGAGAGCATCGATAAAAATCGACATATCTTCGGATTTTTTTAATACTTTTTCGTGTAAATGGCTTCGTTGATATAGTTGTGTTATAAATTTCTCCCTTACAAAGTTGCTTCGTAGTAAGGGATAAACGTAAGGACTTTAAATTTTAAGTTTTAAATAAAACTTTTCAAGAATTTATTCCCTTACCTTATTGCATCTCAAGAAGGCTTACTTCGAAGCGCATATGGATGTGATTTTATTTTAAAATGTACTCTTAGTGCTTCGTAAAATATCAAAATTTTTTACTGGGAAGCAGGTAGAATCATGTTTTCAGTAACAATTTAACTTTGGTACGGTTTGGCTGCAATAATAAACATAAAAAGAAAAATGTTCCTGATAATTAAATATGTTTTTTTTATTGTTAAGAATTTGGAAATTATTAACAAATGAAATTTTTAAAAGGTAAGTGAATCTTCTTAAATTTTTATTTAGTAATATCGGATTTCACTCACAATTTATATTAATTTTAGGAAAATCTTCATCAAAAAAAAAAAAAAAAACAAGTATTTGTATATTTAAAGAAGTCAAAAACTTTGCCTGTGAAGGTGTCTTGCCGCAGAAGAAGATTTTAATGATCAGGGAAACCAAAATATGCTCTAAAAAAAATGGGTTTTATGCGCATTAAATATGCAATAAAAAATTAAAAATATGCTCTAAAAAACGCGAAAATATGCACATAAGAAAACAGATATTTTGTATAATTTTTTAACAAAATTATGTTTTTCATTAAAACAAAGGGTTTTATTAATATTTCAACGTATAAAATAAGGCAAGACTGAAATTTATTAACCTCGTCGAAATTTGATTCCCCATTTTTTTATTGTATCTCATAAGAACGTTATTTATCTTCTATTTTCTTACCCATCTATTTCTAGACACTATTATTAGTTTAGAAATTATCAAAATTATCATATCGATCACTGACCGCCGAAATATCGTAACCGACAACATTTTCGAAATTCGTGTTTTGATGAAAATCTATAATTTAGAACATTTGTCAAAATTTCATCGACGTATCAAGTGTCATTTCAGATTTATAGCGAAAGTAATTTTATCGTGACATTTTTCATACATATAACAATGTGTAAACAATAATGTGTAATGTTTTATTTTCTGTACTTACGACATTTTCGCGGTTAGGGCTTGATATGCTTTTATAAAAAAATATTGTCTTTACAACATAAAATTCAATCATAATAATCTTTTTTTTTTTTCTCATTTTTTTATAAAATCAAATTTGAAAAACATTTCATGATGTATAAAAAAAATTATCCTTAAAATATCAAAATATGCTCTAAAAGGGTTAAATATGACCCAAAAATAACAAAATATGTTATAAATATGCACTAAAAATTGCCAAATGCAAAAATATGCCCTTAAGAGTAAAATATGCAGAAATATGCACTAACAAATCGATGCCAAAATTATTTATTTGTTCTGAAACGGATAAATATTTAATCGATGGCTTCATTCAACGTCCAGGAAAAAACATGCAATTGCATATTGTGGTTTCCCTGTTAATGATACTTTAGCAATAGTCGTGGCGATGAGTTTCAACTTCTGGAAGACTCTTCTTAGCCACTTCCGCAATAGAAAATGTTTGCAGGGTATTTATGTATCCATGTAAATATGTATGTAAATACATGTTTTCAATTAGATATGGGAAAATTAGAACTTATTAAACATTAATATGTACAGTGGTGGCCACGAATTTAAGACACGACATTTCACTTATATATTTCTGATAATTTTTACATCTTATCGAACAAATTTTAGATCCATGTTATTTTTTAAAGATCCTAGTAATGTTATGAAAAAAAATCAACAATAGTTTGTTACCTATATTTAGTTTCCAATTTTTATTTACATATTATACAGATTAATACAAGTTTAAGCCTGGTCATGAATTTAGGACATAGGCAAAATAAAAGTTAATTCACAAAAGTAAAGCTCAGCTTCATAAAACAATATTAGTATTTGGTGGGAAATCCTTTATTTTGAATCACAGCAGCGCATCTCCTGGGTAAACTTTCAACTAAGGCCATACAGCGCTCCTTTGGAATGGCATACCAAGCCTTTTGAATTTCTTCCCATAAATCAGTCAAATTTTTTGGCTTTACTGCTCGTACATGCTCCTCAACATCATTCCACAAGTTCTCAATTGGATTGAGATCCGGGGATTGAGCTGGCCATTTCAGAACTGTGATATTATTTTCCTCTAAGCAACTCTTCACTAGGCGTGAAGTGTGCTTAGGGTCATTATCATGCATAAATTTCCACATTAGAGGCATGTTGTCTTCAGCGAATGGTATCATGATGCTTGTCAGTATGTTTTTGTAAATATGCTGGTCCATTTTATTGATAATCTTCTGAATGGGACCTACACCATGCCAGGAAAATGCTGCCCACACCATGACATTTCCACCACCATGCTTAACCGTTTTAAGGGTGTACTTTGGGTGATGCTCCAGGTTTGGAGGACGCCATACGTACTGTTTTCCATCAGAACCAAAGCGACAAAACTTCGACTCGTCGCTCCAAAGTATATTTTTCCAAAATGTCATCGGCTTATTGAGATTTTCTCTTGAAAACGCTAGTCGGGATTTAATATTTTTTTTTGACACAAGTGGTTTACGTTGTGTAATACACCCACGTAAGTTCTTCTCATTCAGACGTCTTCTTAGTGTCCTGGACGATATATTAATACCAAAATCCGATGAAATCTCATTTTTAATTTTACTTGAGCTCTTGAAAGGATCTTTAGCAGCTGATTTATAAATTAAGCTATCCTCCCTGGGTGTAGTTTTTCGGGCTCTAGGGTGCTGTTTGACATTTTTGGTAGTGCCATGTTGCTTGATGTGTTCCAGTGCATTGTAAATCTTGGATCTGGAACATTTTAGTAGCTTGGAAATTTCCATTACTGTTTTTCCATCAGTATTCATTTGTTGGATCAATTTTCGCTCGGCATCCGAACTCCAAGTACCTCTGGCCATTTCTAACTAAATATTTTGATGTATTCTAACATTAAATGGAATAAAACATTCATTACTTACCTTTTAGCTTCAAAAAACACCAAAAAATCACTTAAAAACCAAATATTTCTTATATGTTTTAAATTCGTGACTAGCTTCAAAAGCACGTTTTTACGAAAATATAATAAAAACAGCAACAAAATGTATACACAAACAAAACCAAATAACGGTAATTGATCTTAACATTACAGGGTACACTGAAAAATTAACAAAATCTAATTTTATATTGCAGGGTTGTAATAATTATCACAACTTAGTTCGTTACATGTCGTGTCTTAAATTCGTGGCCACCACTGTATGTACATACAACTAAACATGTCTGTATGTATGTATGTATGTACATACCCAGCGGTAAAATTTGTATGGCCTCCTTCGTTCAGGGCTTCTAGAAGGTCTATTTAAGATGGAATTGCTCATGCTAACATGCCTTCTATAGTAAAGCCTACAAGAATGCCTCATCCTTGCCTTCCAAAATATCCAAAAGAACTTCCGACTTCGCTTCTCTTAAAAGGTGAGATAGAAGCAGAATTTTTTAATATATTTTATTTTAAGCAACAACAAAACTTTGCAGAAAAATACATCGCACTACTTCGCTTCTCTAGAAAGGGAATAGGAATATAAATTTTTTATTTAAGCAACAACAAAACTATTCAAAACAGTAACAAAAACAAGATCAAATTCCAAAAAAAAAAATATAACTTTTTTATGTTAAATGCTTTATCTGGCCTTTTAGAAGGAATGCATTGGGTCGCGAATGTGTAAGGCCTTGATTGCAATGATATCACGTGTAAAAAAATACATGAACACGGAATGCAAGTAGAATATTTGAAGAAGGCCTCCCGGCTCTAAAAAAAAGCCCTTCTGGAAAGACTTTTTAGCCCTTCTTTTTACCGCTGTTACTAAATATTATATATGTTAAGATTTTCTCACTCCTTACGTCTTAACATTCTTACCAAAATTTTTTAAGTGTAAATAGAAATAGTTCGGATTTTTTCCCACTCTACAATGAAATTGATAAAAACCGCATTTACAAGGTAAGCTTTCTTGAAAAGTTGATAATTTACATATCGTTTTTGACAATTAAAAGCTATTGTAACAGTAACATCTTCTTTCTCTACGGACTGCTTCTTTGCGTGTACTTTTTACAACTTTACGTGTACTTTTTGTACTTTTCGATGTAGAAATAATTCCCAAACCTTGTGTATTGACTGAATAATTTAGTTTTAAATCATGAAAACCCGTTAACAACTTTTAGGAATATTGATGTTTAAAGTTACATACTTTTCTGATATTTTTGAATTTTCGGAAAAAGAAAATCGGGAATAAATACGCGATTTGTTCAAAATACAATTCAAAAAAAAAAAAAAAAAAAAAAAAAAAAAAATTGAGATATTTAAAAGCCTCCATAAGCTATGCCTAAGCTAAATATCAACAAAATCGGAAGACAAAAAAATATGTGGGCGTTCTCTCATGGAATGAATAATATAATCAAAAATAACAAATTTTCCCAAAAAAAAAAAAAAAAAAAAAATCAACTTATATAAAAAAGTGTCTGCACTCTTTTTTCTATAAAATAAAATTTGATTAAAAATGTATAATAATTTTATATTTTCCCGAAAGGTATCTTCACAGTGATGATTTTACAATTGAAAGCATTCCCAAACACTTAATAGGAATATGTATAGACTCACCTGAATTTTGACTTTAGCCTATATGGCCTGAAATCCCAAAGGCTAGTTCTGCAAACAGAATACAGTTTCGAAAACTCTAATGTGTTCCAAAGAGTTTGTCAGTATTTTTTTTTTTTTTCAAACCTGTACTAAAATTGAACATTATATGAAGATTGCAATTTTGATATACTAATTCCATTTTCCGGTAATTATAATAATATTCAATTTTTCTTCAAATCATAAAAATAAAAGCAAAATAAACAACATCATAAATATTAATTACTTTAGAAAAAATTATGAATGTACACAAGTACATAAATATTTCTTATTTTTGCAATTTAAGTGGACAACAAAGGTGTTGTTAACATTACACGTGTAAATAAATTATATTTTTTATTTTAAATTTATTTATTTTTCCTCCCTACACAATTTTCAGTGCCAAATGAATTTTCAACTATTTTTTTCTGTTGCTGCTAGCAATGTTTTTCTTATTTTTAATACAATTTACATTGTAACACAATTGATACATACAAACAAACATAGCTGACAGACAGACAATCGGAAAGACAAACAAAAATAAATTAAAGCGAAATAGTATGTACTAAAGGGCTGCATGAATGCCGAAAAATGAATGCTGAATACATTCATCGTAAAAACAGTTAGTTCATGTTGTGTGCTTTTTCATTGTGAAATGAATGAATGAGTATTATCCACAATAACTGACCACGAAAACTCAAAACATATGAGTAGAGAATGCAAAACCATATAGTACAGAACCTATGTGAGTTGTGTGGATATGTTGTATACGAATTCATTGTGCAATGAAATAGATAATTCATTGTATTTTCTTTTTCGCTTTTGTTTTGATTTGTATATAAAAAGTGCGTGGCAAAAGCAAAGACAAAATCCACCACCAAAGAAGCACAAAAAAAGATCAAAAGCCATATATGAGTTCGTACATGTATGTACTACCCATAAAGAAATACAAAAAATACAGAGCAATACATTAGTTTATACATGTGTGTTCTTTTTATAACGTTCTTTAATTTGAAGTTTTGGTTGTTTGTTTACTAATGGACGAGTTGTGACCTTTTTGTTACTGTAGGGTATAGCATACGTGTTTTGTTGTTTTACAAGTTGAAATACGTTGATCCGCACCGAGTTGATTATACCTTTCTCAGTGACATATCTACTTTTAAAAAGATCAATTTATATCTTAAACTTTATAAATTTAATTTAAATGTTATATGAAAATTTGATAATTGTTTAAGAAATTATTATTTGATTTTTATTGAAAGTAAAATTTTCCATTATTTTGTTTTGTATTTCTCTGATGAAAATAAGTTTTATTTCTGTTAAATTAATAATTATTATTTCAGGCTTTCATATATAATATAATAAGTTTGAATGTTTGTGAATATTTTCATCTAAAATATTTGTTAAAAATAAATTATTTTATGTAGTTTATTTATATTTTAGATGTAAAATAAAAAAATTGCTTGAAAATAATTTGAAATAAAATTTCTTAAATATTTTTCTATTTGTCATATAAAATAAAAATTTTAAATCAAATTCCAAAGTCTTCAACTAAATTGAAAATATACATATCTTATTTCCTTAGGTTGAATACAATTAATCTATATTTTATATTCAATTTTAAAAAATCTTTTTCAAAACATTTAAATTTTTCTATTCTTAGAAAATATTTGAATATTTTTGATCATCATTAATATTTTGTAATATTTTTAAATTTGACTGGAATAATAAAAATAAGTAATATTTTCATTTTTATACTTAAATATTTGAAAAAAACTACGTAACTTTTTTTCAAACCTTCTGTGGCTGAATATTTTTATTTCTTTGGAATTTTTGCTTAATAAAATTATTTTTTTTTCTATTTAAATATATTGTTTTGCAATCAAAATCATAAAAATTTGTTGAATTTTTTTCATTTAAATAAAATATATATGAAAATTATTTAAGATTACAATAATCATATAAAAACGTATGAATATCTTCTTAAGAAAAAAATATTTGTTTTAATTTTGATTAAATTAAATATGTTCTTCTTTAATTATTATTATTTTTTTTAATAAAATAGAAAATTATAACAAATTTAATTGATGTATTATAAATAGAAATACAATTAAAATATCCCAATATTTCATTTTGTAACTATATCAATATGTAAAATCTTTAGCTTGTTACCATAAACTTCTGTTTTTTTTTTTTTTTTTTACTACGTTATAAAGCAACCACCAAACAAGCAATACATAATATCCATCACATAAAGCATAAACATTCATAGTATCTACTGATAATTCGAATTATTCATGAAAATGGTCGTACACTGAGTGAAGTTGATACAGCGAAAAAAACGAAGTAACTGTTAGCCTACGATCATTGCCAAAACATACACAGAATTGTTTTTTTATTTTCGTTTTATCTACTCACACTTTCTTATAATGAATGAATGGTATACTTATCTATACACATAATTTTTCACTATAACAGAGTTCATTGAAGTGAATGTTTTACGCCGGCAAGAAAATGAATGTGTTTGCGCAGCCCTTTAGTATGTACTAAGAATGTATATGTATGTATGTTCTAGTGTATGAAAGAAAATATGCAACTAGCAACGGTTAACAATATTTTTTTTTTTTAATTTTTGCTTCAATAGCAACTGCCAACTATTGGGAAATTGTGTTTAAAATTGTGGTTGGAAAAGGTGGGAAGAGGAGAAAATCTATAACTAACATTTACAGCAACTTTGTTGTAACTTAAAAAACACAGCAACAAGGGCAAAATTTATACACCTTTTATTTTATCTTGGATCGAGCGCAACAAACTAAATATAAGAAAGACATTTATTGCAATAAACACTCATCGTTATATACATTCATATGCATTGAAGGTTCTTAGATTTTTATGCATATTTATCAGCAAAGTAAGAAAAATAAAGGCGTCAACTTTTTTGGCATGTGCAGACAGAAATAATAAAATAAAATATAGTTTAATTTAAACGCAACAGGAGCGTGGTATTTTAAGGGGGAAGTCAATGCATATAGATGCGTTAATCAATATAAGGTCTGCGCACGAAAAAATCCGTGCATGCAAATCTGCTTATAGAAACTAAACCAGTGCACATTGTCACATTTATCCAAATTAGAACGACAAAAATACGTAAATAAAAGCTTATTAATTAAACTAATTCTTTTCGCATTTATTACTAAACATATCATATATTATGGAAAAAATACTTAAATTTTTGGGAAGTGTCTATAGCGCGAATTGTGGATTTTCAAAGTTGCAACTTTTAAAAATATTTTAATTTTATTTAAAACTTTTGTAAAGAAGTATGTTAAATTTTAACTTCATATATCTCAGTAAATACTGCAGATATTAATACGATTTTTTTGGTATGTACTAAAAAATTTATATAAATTATTCCATTATAATTTCCTTGGTAAAAAAAATCAATACAGATAGTATTGTTTTCCATTTAAAAGAAATCATAATGATAAAAAATATATTTTTTGGAAAATTCAATTTTGAATGGAATAGAACTTAAAAGTTCCAACGAGTTCCAATCTAAAAATACAATTTATATATAAAAATATACCCATAAAATAATATTTGAGAATATTAGTTGCGACTTTTTGCGATCTTTTAAAATATTATAAAATAAAGTGCGATACCTCATACCATCAATTTTTAAAGAATTATTTAAAAAAATTAAGGTAATGGCTGAAAATTTGTTATGCAAATGTTACACTAAGATTGGTGTGATTAGATTTTGCCACGAATGTTTTTAAAATATATTTTATTTTAATAAATTTTACAAAAATGTATCCGAAATTTATACAAATAAAGTACTTTTTTCATTATGGGAGTGGCAGTGATTCTACCAGCCCATTTTTAGTGGGAATGTTTACGACCTTATCTACAAACAGAATATACAATTTCAGACCAACATCTTCAAAACTGGATTTTTGTCGTTCTAAAACTGCCAAATGTGACACTGTGCAGTGGGCGAATTTTTTTAAAGTGATATTTCTATTAATGACTGTTATGTTCAAGTTCTAAACATAAAAGAATAAATTAGTTCCTGTTGCTTTTTAAGGAAATATTTGATCTTTTCCAGAATTATTCTAATTAAAGATTTTATTGCGTTTCGGCCACTTTTTTACTCGAACAAGTCCACTTAATTTTAAACTCTGTTTCATTTTATGCTGAGCTTTTAATGTCCTTTAAATTAGTTTTTACTAGAGTCTAATATCTTTAAATTGCACGGAGTTTCGTTCAATTTAACGGATTAGCCTCTTTTGGTACAAACTCTTACAATTTCTTTGTTACAACTCCATTGTTTTGTTGTTGTAAAGAGAAAAAGCGGGAACAGGCTAGAAAACAGGGGATATACTGAATTTTATTTGGAAAGGGAGAAATATTTTCCAAAGTCACTCATTCACGTATATTTCTGTGTTAATGCAACCATTTTTTAAGAATGAAGTGCTTCATTCCTGCTTATGCATATGACTTCCTAAATCAAAAACTTTGTTGGGAATTTTGACTTCTTTGATACAAGAAATTTTTCTGCCATAATTCCTCTAGTATCTGCGAAATAGAATTCCTAGCTAGAAAGTTAAAAATAAGTCACCCTGTACAATCGTTTCAATGTCTACTATACAGAAACAAAATTTCCGAAAAAAATCGTCTGAAGAACTTTCATGTTAATTATTTCCTCAAAATTCTTGCTTGCGTTTCTATTAAGATTTTTTTCTTGCTTTACAAATCTTCAGGCTATAATTTCACTCAAATTTTCCGATAAAGATTCAAAGCAATTAACTTTTTGTGACACTTTTCTTCCAGAGATGAGGTGAATTTCTCTCAAAATCCTTTCTATTTTGCCTGAGTCCTACAGCCTGAAGATACTATTTGTCTTCCATTACCAGGTTACCATTCAGTGATTATGACTTCTTTATATAATATGATTACAAAACTGTAGCCTTCCTAGCAATTATTTTATATGACCAATGCCAGATTTTATGAAAAATTTTAATTATGTGTTTAGGTGTTTTTTGTTAAATTTCCATTTTAAGAAAAACTAGTTGCGTTAAAGGCATGAAACTTAGCACATAGCTTGTGAATAGGGTTAGGGGTCAGGGAATTCCCGGGCGGGAAATGCCGGGAATTCCCGTAAATTTTTCATAGGGAATTCCCGGGAATTTTTTTCAATTTTCCCGGGAAAACGAGAAATTTAATATTCACGTAGTTTTATAATCCTATAGCAAAAAGTGTTAATGTTATTATCGCTACAGTGAAAATTTTACATTAATATAAAGTTTATACTATAAACACATTACTTACTAAAGCAATTTTTGATATTAATACAAAATATACATACATGAAATTCGATAAAAGTGATATTTTATATTATTCAAAAACATTTCATCGGTGCGCTGATGAAAATTAATATTTGACGACTTTTCATTAGGAAAAAAACGATTTATTTTGTCAATTCACATTTCAAGTACACGAGTTTTTAACTACATATTGCTATAATATTTTAAACATTTTAATTGTGATGTACCATTTTCAAACTTCATTAAAATCTCTCAAACTTCATTGCCAAAATCTTTAGATTTTTTCGACATATTAAAGTCCAGTTTGTATCACATGATTTTATACTATCTTAAAGGCACGATTTTGGAATATATTTAGTAATAATAAACATAAATTATTAATTTTGAATTATTTAAAAATTTTCAAATGAAAAACGACAACAACTTTTCTTTTAACATCAGGAATACATACCGCTACTTTTTCAAAATTTGAATTTAAAATACACGTTTTAAAATTTTTGAAAAGTAGAATTGTAACTAATTTTATTTTTCAAAAATATTCGTCTTGAAATGATTAACAATATCTTTCAAATGTTAAATGAAAACTAATTTGTATCAGATTTCCGAAAACTATATCAATTGACCACAAAATATTGTTGAGAACCAACTTTAAAAGTTTTTAGATTCATATTTTAGAACGAATTAAAACGGTAAGGTGAGGATTTATCTTTTTTTAAATTTTGAGCATGAAAATCTATTTAAGTTAAAAATCTATAAAAATCTATAATAAAGTAAACAGTTTTTAATTAAATATTAGAAATACTAGTTTTTTATTCCATAACGCTATTCTAAAAATCATAGTTTTACTGCATCATTTTATAAAGAAATCATTGAATTTTTGTTAAATCTAATCTTCTGCAAACTTAATAGAAATATTTATATTTTTTAAATATTTTTTCTTTAATTCGTAAAAGATTTAAATAGAAGAAAATTTTAATGTTTCAAAATATTTTTTAAGCTTGAATTGTATAATTGGTAGTGCATTCTTCAAACAATTAATTATTGCGAAGTCAAAGAATTTAAATCTATGAATTGAATTGTTATGAATGCTTCAAAGAAATGACTGAGATAATAAATTTAATTTGATTTTGAAAAGTGAATTAAAGAAATAAATCTTTGGAACCTTTGCTTACAATAGCACTTATTTTATTTGCTTAAAATACAGCGGGTTTCATAAATAAGTAAACAAAGTAGTATTATGAACTCAATTAGTTCTTTTTTAAGTTGTAGATCGAAGATATAAAAAGTAACATATAATTATAAATATATAATGTCTAGTTAGTAAAATAAGCAGCAAAAGATTCAATTCAACACATTACTTCTTAGTGAATGTGACTGTTTTTAAAGAAGTCTAAAAAATCAATGTTCCATAAATAAGCAAACATGGCTTCTGATAGCCACGGTGATCGCCTATATTTTGATACATTAGTGCCAAACGTGTTGGTATAGTGACTACATATATTCTGCAAATCCCTGGACAAAGTTAAGAGGTTTTAGTAATAATTAAGTCCATTAGTTTAGTCAATTATGGGGACTCTATTTTTTTAAATCAAATTTTTTTATTTTATTGGTGACACATCTGGACTTAGAGTAAGTCCCTCTGAAATGTTAATTATTTCCTCAGCTATATGTTTTGAATCAAATTCACCCTAATTTATAGATGAATTTTCCTAGTATAGGATAAAATCCACATAAATTAAACAAAAACTTTTTTGAACATTATACCTTTTAACATATTAAGGTTAATCTGGGATTTTATTTTACCTTTGTGTACCACTTTTTTTTTTCTACTTTATAAATAGAAATGTATTTCTAAACCATTATGCCCTTTCCACCGGACTTAAGTATTGGTTTTCTATACTTAAAAGTTAAAGTTTAAACATTTTAGAGCTATACGTACATATAGCTTACATTATATTTCATGCGAATCATAGGTTATTCAATCCAAAGACTTATTTTCTAGATTTTTCATATTTTTAGACATAATCTGCATAGAACGTCATCAAATTTTGGAGATTTATTATACTTATGTATAAAATTTTCCATACAGCTAGACCATGTTTTCCGTCTTCATATATTTTTCTGTGAGTTATAAATTCAGACCATAGTTTTCGGGCTTCCGGAATAAGTTTTGATACAAATTTTGGAGCAGATAGCATAAGATTTTAAAGCTAAATTGATATCTATTATTTTTGTAGTGATTCTTAAGCGTTTACGAGAGTAATTGCGGTCTCTTAAGCGTTTATGAGAGTAATTGCGATTTCCCGGGAATTCCCGGGAAATCGAATTTTTCATTCCCATTTCCCGGGAAACAAAATATCACCGGAAACCCCAAACCCTACTAGTGAATATAATGGCAAATACAAACCAGTTAACAGAATTATAAATTTTTCACCACATCAAAAGTTATAAGCCCAAGAGCATGCACGGATTTTTTCGTGCGCAGTCCTTATATTAAGTATCTAGTAGAGGGGTTTACATACAGTATTTATAGCTCAATTTTTTTTACCCAAAATTTCCCAGTTTTATTCAACGACACCAAGAGTTCAGAAGTTACACATTGTCTCCTTTTTTCTTTCTCTTTCCAACAAAATATAGACTATAAATTAGGAATTGACGTTATACAAATGTTGAGCTGATCGCTTTTTTTATATCAATCAATGTTAATATAAAATCTATAACAAAATAATTTGACATACGACTAAAGAATTTTATTTCACAAAAATTTTTACCAAAATACATCCGGGAAATGACTTACTTATAACTGGAAAGCGAATTAGTATAGCTTACGGACAAGAAATGTTGACTCAGTAGTCCTTGAGAGAAGAGAATAGAGTCATGGTCAGAATTCATTAAATTTTAGCTTGAATGTTGGATGAACCTATAAGCATTATTGCAACACTATTGAAGCCAGAAAGAACCATAAGACTCTTCGCAGACTCCGGTCAGAGTTCTCATGACTCCCTTACATATCTAACAATTCCTGTTCAATATTCCAGAGATTTCTCATTAATTAGTAAAAGCTAAGTTTCTCTGCCATTAGAATTATGCAGAATCATTATATTTTGGAGCATTGGCTTAAGTGTGAATTATTTGGTTGTTTATGTGACGTTTCCTCCCGCGAAGGAAACAGCTGATCGTTTATATTGCGTGTATAAAAATTATACGAGGGCGGATCAATAAGTCCGTGACTTTTCGAACTTCCCTCGTAGTTATATGAAATGCAACACTGTTCAATCAAGTACCACCTGTTAATAGACTACTGTCAAATTTTGAGCAAGTGTCGTCATTTACTTTGAGTTTAACAGCTGTTCAAAACATACAACCTCTTGTATTTTTCTAAAAATGGAAAAAAGTGTTCATTAAACATTATTTTTTGCGAAAAAAAAACATCAATTAAACCAAGGAAAAGCTCGATAAATGCTATGGGGACTGTGCATCATTGATTTCAATAGTAAAAAAGTGGTTTACTGACTTTCGTTGTGGTCGCACAAGTACAAATGACGCTGAACGTTCTGGACGACCAATTGAGGTCAGTACACCCGAAAATGTCGAAAAAATCCATGATATGGTGTTGGCCGACCGAAGAGTAAAAGTGTATGAGATTGTTGATGCCATAGGCATTTCATATGACGATTTTAAATGATCAGCTGGGTTTAAGAAAGTTGTTTGCAAGATGGGTGCCGCGTTTGCTCTCAATTGACCATAAACGTAAACGTGTGACAACTTCAAAGGATTGTTTGGAGTTGTTTAACCGCAATCCGAATGAGTTTTTGCGGCGTTTTGTAACTGTGGATGAAACATGGATCCATTACTGTACTAAACAATATGTTTCTCCGGGTGAACCTGCTCCGAAGAAGGCCAAGGTAAGTTTGTCGGCCAATAAGGTGATGGCAACAGTTTTTTGGGATGCACGCGGGATAATCCACATCGATTACCTTCAAAAGGGAAGAACAATAAATGGCGAATATTATGCCAACTTATTAGACCGATTTAATGAGGATTTAAAAAGAAAACGACCCCATATGGCCAAGAAAAAAAGTTATTTTTCATCAAGATAATGCACGGGTGCACACGTGTGCAGTCTCAATGGCAAAACTCTATGAATTGGGCTACGAATTGGTACCTCATCCACCATATTCTCCGGATTTAGCACCTAGTGACTACTTCCTATTTCCAAACCTGAAGAAATGGCTCGGTGGAAAGAGATTCAGCTCCAACGATGAAATTATTGACCAAACAAATGCCTATTTTAAGGACCTCGAAAAATCCTATTTTTTGGAAGGGATACAAAAACTGGAGAAATGTTGGACTAAGTGTATTAAGTTAAAAAGAGATTATGTTGAAAAATAAATTTATGTTTTGCAAAAAACACTGTTTCATTCAAAAAGTCACGGACTTATTGATCCGCCCTCGTAGAAACTTGACGTTGATGTGATGTCTGATTCTGTTCAAAAAAAGAATTTTCTAACGTTGTTCCGTGACAGTTGTTAGCAGTGTTACCAAACAATTACTTTTTTCTTACAAATAAACTAATACTTAACGAAGTAAAAAGGAAAAACCACTAAATAAATAAAGAAATGAATGAACAAAAGTAATTAAATACACAAACAATCAAATAAATAAATATTTGGCATGTTTAATTTTAATCAGAGTTGCATTTTTAGCCTTTTTCTAGTAAATGATTTATGGTAACTCTGTGTTTTTGCTTACAAATGCCAAAAACATATGTCACGTTATTAATTTTGGATAATTGCACAAAATTCTTCCCGTAAATAAACGGGACATCAACATCACATAAACAACCAATTAACCCGGCCTTTAATGTCTTTCCGTATATCCCAGCATGTTTTGGGTTCCAATATGGCACCTATCTATCTATACAAACAAATCTACCTTATTATGTTTAGGGCCGTTAGGTTAGGCCTATAAGGTACCAGATAGTAAAAGGTAAGATAAACTAAAGTGTACAATAAAGTGAGCTTTATCTATATTTGGTTATTTAAAGTAAATTTTATAACTTTGATAATACGGCAAGATCAAAGCAAAAACCGATTACTTTTTGCCACTTAACCTAGTGCAGGTAAAAGCGCCCATAGCACTCCAGTGCCGAGTTAATGGTGAGATGTTCTTACCTTTAGCTTATCTGTCACTTTTGGCTTAACTTATTCTTATAATAACCAAAAACAGTTAAAGTGACCGGTAACATCCTAACTTTAGTTATTGGAAAGTTATAATAACGGGCCTTAGTGAACTAAAGCAATGATTAGTTACATCTTCGTATTATACTTTATCATAAATTGATATGTGATCTTACTTAAGTGGCGGAAACTCAACCGCTGGATGAATGAAGTCCAAATAAGTAACTAGCTTGGGGAAAACTGATAAAATAATAGAAAAAATGTATTAAATTTAGAATTAGAAACAGTTAAATATTAAAGTCTATATTCCTTTCAAATTTGGACCGTATAAAGGTTTGTGAATTGAATTGTCAATTCAATTTCTTGAATGAATGCTATTAAAAGGAACCCATTTTCTTTTCAAATGGGTTCCTTTCAGTAGCATTCAAATTAAGAAAACGGCACCAGTTAAAGTAGTTTTTTTATATTTGTCTTAAAAAAAGTGCGTCTGTTAGATATTTTAAAAGCTCCCAGCTTAGCAAAAGGATCGTCTTAGAAACCACTTGTTAATGAAATTGAGAAATCTATTGTGATTAAAATATATCAAATGCGGGGTCACCCTCTTTTTTTAGAGGAAAGTTACACATGATGATTTTATCAACATCATTTCAGTCTGACTTTTTCCGTTCGTTGCTATGTCTGCCTAGTAACTGGGGATGGATTACATTTCTTACGAGCTGTTGCTGTTAGAATTCTTTTCGATTGGTCCTCACACCACTATTATCTTGATTCGGATGTAGTAAACATGCTCGTTTTTGCTTTGAACATCATAACTTCATACTTCTGTACTTACATTTTCTTACATTTTACACAAGTTTGCTGGATGCGAGCAAAAACCTAAGTTAGCTCTTGTAGGCCACCAATCTTCTCTATTTGTCCTACTCCGTCTTGTCGGGATAACATCGTTCTTTGCTTCCTTTTCCACGAAGGTATTAAAGAATTGTTCAGATTGGATGTTACCATATAAGTATCCTTCTCATAGGTTTCAAATAGTTTAAAAATTAACATAAGTGATACCTAACCTCTTCTTTTTCTATTGCTGAATACGCCTAAATAGAATTATTGGATTGTAAGTCTTAATAATAATATTACTTAACCCTTTAATGCCCACTTTGTTATTTTTGAAATTTTCATCAAAATTTTATGATTCATACATTTTATGATTCATACATGAACCAGAGAGAAAAATATTTCTTCATAAACTAAACATGTCACAAATAATCTGACTTCATTATTTTATGTTCTGTTAATATTTGATACCAGTATTATGCGGTTAAAATATTACAACATAGTTAATAACTTAAGTAATCATTATGCTTATTGTTCCATCTCGACCTCATTAGAGTCAGAACAACTCTTTTCTTCCACGGTACGGCCTCCTAATCGACATCCTTGCAGTAACTTGCAACCGCAGAATTGAAGGCATCACTATGAATGTTTTTCGAAGCTGTCTTTTAAAGAATCCTGAACATATCTCCTTATGTTCTCCTCGTATCCAGATATGTCTAGTAAAGCCTAAAACTATGTGGTGGAAACTTGGATGTCTCCTCCAATGACTTCCTTAGGGAAACTGATTAGTAAAAATACTAATACGTATGTAAATACGGTAGTCTCCTCATGTAGGTGGTGAGAAGAGGAGATATATAGGCAGCTTGTGATAGTAATAAATGCCACATTTTGACTACTTTGAATATTTCTCTATTGGGTTTCTCCAACGGATATCACTCCATAAGAAGGATAAAACAGCGAACATTGTAAAAGGGGGTCGAAAATGGCGTCTAATTCAGGAATATGTGATATCAATATTCTAATGATCACGTCTTATTTATTAGTAGATAAAAAAAAATTATTTTTAAATTTTTTTTGACAGAATAATAATGTCCGTCCGTTCGTCAGAATTCAAATGGGTCAAAAATGATTCTTAATTCAGGGAAAGGTGATATCAGCACTTTAATGGTCACGTTTTATTTTTTATTAAAAAAAATGCATTTGTAGAATTACATTTTTTTTTTTACAGAATGGCAATGTCCGTCCGGTCATACATAGAGAATAAATGGGTCGAAAATGGCGCTTAATTCAGGAAAAGGTGGTATCCGTATTTTAATGATCACGTTTTATTCTTTCTATTAATTAGAAAGTAAAAAAAATGAATTTTTAAAATTATAAGATTCTTTTTTTTAGCAGAATGGTAATGTCCGTTCGTCTATACATTTGGGTTAAATGGGTCGAAATTCAGAGAAAGGTGATAGATATCAATTTCAATATTTACATTTGGTGAAAAAGTAAAAACTGTATTTTTTAAATTAATTTTTTTTTTTTTTTTTTTTTGAGAGAATTCTGATTTCCTTCCAGTGTTGTCAGATTAGGGGATTTATCCCCAAATTGGGGATTTATTTTTGAAAATGGGGATGAAAAATTTAGTTTGGGGATTAGGGAATCTTCCTTTTTAACTTAAAAACAATAGAAAAATACATAATTTTTCACTGGATATGACGTTTTTGGTAAGATAAAACTATATTTATTTTAACAAAAGTGCACTGAAGGCAATAAAAAGTAACTGTAATATTGAATTATTGCTCTAAATTCCAAAAACTGATTAAAATCTCCGAAACAAAATGATTATAATGATTATATTATTGCCAATGAAGGTACATAAAGTGTGTCAATAATAATTAAAGCAATGGAATTTGACTAATTATATTTTTATACATTTGAAGAAATAAAAACGTAATTTTCGGTCATTGCATTAACTATAAAAAAGTTAAAAAATTTCCATTGTTTTTTTTTTATTATCTCTATGAAATTTTCTTTTTTAATATTGACTATTTGGAAAGATTTATTTAAGCACAAATAAAAGGAAATGTAGCTTATAATCTCTAAAATTAAGGTATTTTTACTGGGGATTTTTGGGGATAATATAAGTAGTTATTTGGGGATGAAAATTCACTATTTGGGGATATGACTTGAAAAAAATCTGGGAACCCTGCGTCCTTCGTCCGTCTGTTTTTTAATTTTTGCAAACTTTCGAATTCAAAATCGCTTATTTTTGAACTCAATAAAGATATTGATTTCGAATTTGCTTTACTAGATATATAATTGTGTTCTTTATTTTTATGGGAGAAATTGTAGTTTTTTTAACAAGAAGTTTAATATCTAAAATCGGGCTACATATGCGCACGACTTTTTCAGAATATTAAAGAAGACAATATGTACTATTTTTCAGAAAAATATGAGAACAAACTGTAACATTTTAAGTTCCATTTCATGAAAATTCAAAATTAGGGTATTTTAGGAAAATTTTCTAAAATATTTTTATATTTTTATTAATCGTTGAAAAAAACTTAATTTTTAAGTACTTAAGGAAAGACACACTAAAATACCTGAAGTTAATGGTTGCATTTTAAAATTTCGCTTTAAGAAACTTTTTAATTGAAAACAAGTAAGAATGTTATATTCGGCTTGGCCGAATCTATATACCCACCATCAACTTTTTAAAATTTTACTTTACATGGGAAGAGGGCGGTAAAGTGTGCGAACCATACCCATTGTACTAATTCGTTGACGTTTCACCTTATATGGGAGGTGGGCGGATCACATCCATTATTGGTTTTGTAGTTTATATCGATCCTCAAACTATCTGTACAAAATTTCGTTGTCGTACATGCTTTTAAGATATGTCATTAGAAAAGTATTAAATGATGCTACAACAGACACCCTATATTTCTAGTATTTGGCCCATAACTTTTTTGCTTATTAACCGATTTTCAATACTAAAAAAACCTTATATAAGATAAATAATTGGACCAAATATTTGTGGTCCCGTTCGAGCTGTATTCTGCTTTCATAGCTAGATCGACTCAGAATCTAACCAGGACCCAGAAAATGTATACTTTATGGGGTCTTACATGATTTTTTCGACAAGTTACACACGGAATGACAAAATCAATTTAACCCCATCTTTTAGATGTAAAGCAACGATCTCTACTATTATTTAGATAAAAATAATGAGTAGAGTTCTAGAGAAATTAGTCTTAATTACTAGGAGTCTTACAGCTTACTGTGATTCCCCAGTTTGTATATTACCTGTGATATTCTCATAGATTAGGAGTTTGAAGTGTATTGTACCGGAACGTGTGGTTTTAATAACATCTGATTAATTTTAATGAATTTTTCTCTTTTCAATCTGACATTTATAATATAACTCTCTAATACGCCCCTGTTTAAATTCTAACTGCATTTATGCCTCAATATACCTTAAAGTGTGTGAGTTAATAAACTTGTAAGCTTTTTACATGATGTTATTGTTTTCCTAACAGCCCAACACCAACCAACACTAATAAAGTTATAAAATCTCTAATATTCTCTACTCAATAATCGAACTCATACCAAAAAATTTAATGCAGCAGCAGACATGGAGACATAATAAAATAATAAAAAAACAAAACAACAGGCAATCACCCATACACCAAAAACCAAAAGAAGACAGACAACATAATAAAAGCTCTCACTGCATCCGTTTTTTTTTTTTATAGAACCAGCAAGAACAATTCAATTACACTCACTTACACACATACACATTCGAACATTGCAGTTAAATAAGCTGCTCCCTCTATTAATTTCATTTCAAGTGTATGAGAGTACGCTTAATGATAATAATCGCTCTGAAAGAGGTTGGAGAAGGAGGGGGTTTTTCAAGTGCAGTCATTTTATATTACAAGTAATTACATTAGTATTAGTGAGTTGACTGACTAGAAATGAGTGTATGTAAAAAAGTGTGTGCGTTTTGTTGTTTTAATATGCATTATTTTCTTCTTGTTGTTGCAGTTGGATTTTATAGTTGCTGTTGTCTTGAACGCACACACAACCAAAAAAAAAAAATGTCGGCATGTGTAACAGAACAACTAGGAAGTTCATTGACCGCTTTAAATACTACACGTGCCTTAGTTTTTTTTGTAACTGCTGATTGTTGAAAACTCTTGCACTGCCTCATGCATTTTTAACAACACTTTTATTATGCATGCATGCTTGCAGCGAGCAAGAAAATTTTAACAAAAAAAAAGCTCTTAAAACATGATGGCAATGACGTCACCTTCAAAATAATGTTGAAAACTCAAACAGAACCTCTTTCATGTTAGTTCGATCATACGTTTGCATGCTTGCAGTTGACATGGGGTGTAGGTGAAGTTGCATGAAGAGTTGAGTGTCAGAAAGAGTTGCTTGCATTTATTGCCAGCACATGCAACAATAAAATCTTAATTTTTATGTTGGGTATGGTTATATTTTTTTTATATACGAATAAAAATACCGACTAAAAACCGATTTTAATGTTTTTCATGTCATGGTGTTGATTCGTTGTTGTTGGACTTTTATGCAGCTGCTGGTGTTTTTCGTTTATATTTTCAAGCATTAATAAAAAAATTAATTTTGTTTTTTTTATGTCTTTTGTTGAGGCTTGTGTTTGCTGAAAACATTTAACAGAAATAAGTATATTAAAATTTATTGTTAAAATGTGTCTGTGGACTTTGATTTAAATTATGCGGAATGTATTTGTAGTTTGATATCCTACAACGATGTATAAAAATTGTTGGAGTAAATGGCAGTACCACCGAAATTTGGGATATTAATATGAAAATAATATATGTAACTCTTTTTAGTTTTATTTAACTTGCTTCCAAATTGAATTTCAAGGTCCTATTTATTCTCAAATTTAACCCCAATAGATTACTTTATTATAATCAACTAGATATTCTTATATAGACCATAATCTCAATTATTGGTTAAACATGAGAACTTAAATGGAGAAATAATTATTTAATGAAATATTTTTTAATTTCCAGCACTTACTGAAGTCTGAGAAACATCATAGATATATTTTTCCAGTCAATAAAAAATAATAGAGTTAAGAGTTTTTCAATACGAGTACGATTATAATGATGTCACTGATTAAAAATCTGTCATCAGGTACTCTACGTCTCCACGCAGACATTTTTGTGTCCGCAATTGTCAAATTCTATCTCTCTTCAAAATGTTACGTATGGACCAATAAGAAATATATTGCGCAATCTATTTCGCAATAAATGTTTAAACACAAAGCTGAGCAATAATGTTTAACATAAGCTGTCAAATTTATTGTTCTTTTTTAACAAAACAAAGATGGAAAATGAATTAATTTTGTTTTAAAAATACAAATAAAAAAATAAAATAGGAGAAAAAAATTAAATTTTCGTTAAAAAAGACAAATTAAAATTTAAATTTGTCATGTACGTTTTCTCCACCCCTTAACATAAAGTTGGAAATAAAAGTTTCTTCCCGTTATTCTGCCGACGTTATTTCTTATGTTAGGAAATAAAAATGTCTGCGTGGAGACGTAGAGTGACCTATCAGAGAAAGAAGCCGATGCTAAATTTTTGGCGGTGGCGTCGCAAATTAGACTAATTCGGCGGCGGCTAAATTTTCGATTGGGATTTAGTAAATATTACATTGTGCCGCCCGGGTGATCCTTTCATTTATTAATTAACTTTTATACGTTCTATTTTCCTTAATTGTAATAAATTTATCATACGTAAGTAAAATTATAGTAATAGATAGACCCACTGCATTCACTTTTATAGATAGACAAATATGTTTTTTGTTGAATTTGAATAAAAATTTCCGCAGCTGATTTTGAGCCAATGAAAACGGCTGTTGCGCATGAAGTAGCAAATTTCCCGGCGGCGGCTCAAAGGCGGCATGGAGAACGGCTAGTATCTCTGTGCCCAATCACACCAATAGGTCATCTAATTTGACAGCACTTCGTTGTTATAATGGAAAATTACGTACCGTCTATACTAGCCTTTTTCTTGTTCGCACAAGAACAAAACGTCGGCAGAGCAACACACACAATTTTTTCATTTTGTTTTCAGTGGGCAGAACATTTGTCGAACAAATCGAACAAGAACAAAACATGAACAACTTGAGTCCACACTATCCAAATGCATGCGCGCACAACATTTTGTTCAATGTGCGAACAAGAAAAAGGCTCGTGTGGAGCGCAAATTATGAATCACTTGTGTTGGGTACGAGCAAGGTAGATTAAGAAGGTAACGACATTAAAACAGCTGAGAATTTTTTTCTTTTTGTCATTTTTTGTTTACTTTTGTGTTGTTTTTTGTAAAGAAACATGAGAAATGACAAAATTAAAGTTGACATAAGAGAATTCAATGCAAAAACAAAATACATGTTTTTTTTTTTTTTTGGTGTTATAGTTGTAGAGTTGTCGTTACCATCTTTATCTACCTTGGGTACGAGTATAAGACTTTTGTGATCATTTTATTCGGCTTTAAAAGCTTATAACATATGACACCGTTCTAATCTCACCAAAGGCAGGGCTATATATACTTTTGTTTACACTTTGGATCATAATAATGGATCCACTTTTCACTGCCCATAATACATCGATGCATAAACGACTTTGTTTTGTGGCGTTTAACCAGAATGCAATCTAAATAGCCTTTCGAGGTTCCTTAATTTTTTACTTTTGGCTTAATCAAAATTGTTTAGGTTTCAACGAAACTGAAATTAATAAGAATACAAAAGCTGATGAAGTGTGCAGCGACACAAAAAAAATCGTACTCCATTATACTGGTGTATAGTCCATAAACTCTGCTTTGATATAGCTAAACAGAGACAACAACGCAATTTACTATTGAAAACTTGTTTATGGTCCTTCGAGACGGATGTTGGCGCCCAGTGCAAGGCAGGCGATATGTTTAGGTTTTAATGAAACTGAAATGGATAAGATACCACGAATGCTGATGAAGTGTGTAGCGTCATACAAAAGTACGTATTCCAATTGGTAAAAAAAAAAAACATAAATTCTGCAACAAAAAATTATAATTTGGCTATAAAATTTATAAAATTATTTTGATGATACATGATTTAACTCTCCACTATTGGAAAACAATTTGTTATATCATTTTTATATTCCTTGTTCTTAAAGAACCACAAAAATTTATATTGGACAAAAATTAGATTCCCTCTATCTATCTACAATCGGTAGAGGGCCTTGTATAGGACCTATGGACAATTGTGAAATGATTCTTATGATATTTATTACAATAGTTTATGCGTATTTAAACATTAGTTATATACAATTTTATTCAGATATTGACATTAATATCAGATATATGCACGTATAATTATTTTTCGGGAATGTAAATTATATGGAAGCCGTGGTTAATTGTCAAATTTTTGTAAATTATTATTAAAATCTTCACAAGAATTCGGCGGATTTTGTAAATTGGTACTTCTAAAATAATAACGATTTTTTCCGGAATCAAGAATCCGCTTAATAGTTAAATGACTCATTTTAATAAATAATGATATGTAACATTAAAATTTGTCAGTATATCAAAATGCCAAAAAACCATTTAATATCTAATAGAAAATGTGTTAGCAAAGAAAAGTTGTAACTACTGATTTCATTTTGAAGTTTATGAACTTTAACGACAATAAAATTGTAAACATTGTAAAAAGAGTAATGAAAATTAAAATAAGCATTTTCATGATATCGTACGATAAATGATATTTTTCAGGAAGATGTGTGATTGTACGATAAAAAGGAATTTCAGTTCTTTCTATTGACATAATTTTTGCTAAAATCGAATAATGCACTTAAATTTTATTTAACATTAAACTTCACTTTAGAGGTTCATAAAATATGAAACATTATCGCTATGATGCAGGCTAATACGCCATATTAAGTGCACAGGGGTGCCGATTATAAATATTTATATCATTAAAATTGAAGATGTTCAAAATCCGAGGTTTGTCGACTTGTTTATTCTTTTAACAACTTATCGCGATTCTTTAAAAAAACACTGTTTAACCGCTTAAAATAAGAATCGTATTTTGTAAGCAAAAAAAAAATTAATAATCTAATCATATTTGGGTTAAAAAAATTATCAAAAGTATGATAAAATCATCCTTGTGGCAACGCTCCAGATCGGTGACAACCTGCCAGCTAACGTGAAGCCAGGAAACAAAAAAAAAAAATTACGTAGTTTGGTAATTCGGTATTTATTATTAGTTTCAAAATAATAACTTTTTTTCAAAAAGTTTATAAAGGGGTCTATTAAGTCGATCTATACCTAAAAAATTAAGTCATTGCTTGCAAAAATGTGTATTTATAAATTTTATGATAATTTTTAAATTTTATGAATGTCATCTTTTGCTTGTGTAAACGAAAGCTGTAAATGTACAAATGTTTACAATTTTTATTTTTGTCAATTTCTTGCAAATGAAAGCAGTTAAAAGTGCACTTTTTTATTTAAAATAATTCTTGCGTTTTCTTTAAATGACTGCAGGGGAGAAAGGTGGGTGGCGTACAAATTATAAAAAAAAAAAAAAAAAAAATTAGAAATATTTGAACAAGACTGAACTGATTTAGGAATTTACTACATCTGAACCAGAACTGAACTAAAAGAAGAAAAAGAACTGAAATTAAAATGGAACTAGAACTGAACTAGAAATAAATTAGAACTGAACTAGAAATTAATTAGAACTGAACTATAGAACTGAAATCGAACTGAAAATAAAATAGAACTAGAAATGGACTAAAATTGAACTAGAATTGAACTAGCACTGAACTAGAACTGAACTAGAAAAGAACTAGAACTGAACTACAACTGAACTAGAACTGAACTAGAACTGAACTAGAACTGAACTAGAACTGAACTACAACTGAACTAGAACTGAACTATAACTGAACTATAACTGAACTAGAACTGAACTAGAACTGAACTAGAACTGAACTAGAACTGAACTAGAACTGAACTAGAACTGAACTAGAACTGAACTAGAACTGAACTAGAACTGAACCAAACTGAACTAGAACTGAACTAGAACTGAACTAGAACTGAACTAAAAATTAACTAGAACTGAACTAGAAATGAACTAGAATTGAACTAGAACTGAACTAGAACTGAACTAGAGCTGAACTGAAGTAGAACTGAATTAGAATTGAACTAGAACTGAACTATAACTGAACTAAAACTGAACCAAAACTGAACTAGAACTGAATTAGAACTGAACTAGAACTGAACTAGAACTGAACTAGAACTGAACTAGAACTGAACAAGAACTGAACTAGAACTGAACTAGAACTGAACTAGAACTGAACTAGAACTGAACTAGAACTGAACTTGAACTGAACTAAAATTGAACTAAAAATGAACCAGACTTAAGCTAGAACTGTACTAAAAATAAATTAAAACTTATCCAGAACTGAGCTATAACTGAACTAGAACCGAACTAGAAATTAACTGAATTTGAACTAAATTTAATTGAACTAAAACTAAACTTGAACTGTTCCTAAACTTTAGTATAATTAATCTAGAATTGATCAAGAATTTAACTTGAATTGAACTAGAACTGAAGTAGAACTGAACCAGAACTAAACTAAACAAGCGCGATTATATTCGGCTCGGCCGAATCTATATACCCACCATCAACTTTTAAAATTTTACGTTATATGGAAGAGGGCGGTAAAGTGGGCGGACCACGCCCATTTTTTGTTTCCGACTTTACATTGGTCCTTGAACTATTTAAACACAATTTCGTTGATTTTCACCTTATATGGGAGGTAAAATGGGGGAACCACGCCCATTTTTCCGAGTTTATATCGATCCCCGAACTATACGTACAAAATTTCGTTATCGTACGTGCTTTTATTGAAGAAATATCAGCAGAAAAGTATTTAACGGACACCCTGTGTTTCTAGTTTTGAGCCCATAACTTTTTTGTTTACTAACCGATTTTGCCCATTTTCAATACCAAACTAGCTCTATCCTGCTTTCAACAGACAGACAGACGGACGGACATAGCTAGATCGACTCATAATCTAACCAGGACCCAGAAAATATATACTTTGTAGGGTTTTAGATGATTCCTTCGACATGTTACACACGGAATGACAACATCAATATACCCCCCATCTTTTTGATGGTGGGTATAAAAATGAAGCAAAACTGAACTAAAAATTATCAAGAACTGAACTAAACGTAAAATATTAACAAACTAAAAATGAACTAGAACTGAATTATAACTGAACTAGACATGCAATTAATCCAGAATTGAACTAGAACAGAACTAAAACTAAATTTTAGTAGTTTTCAGTTGGTTTGGAAAGCTTTAAGTTTCATGATCTACTCGATCAAATGATTAAAGAATTGTTCAAGATTTCGAATATTTACTTTAAAATCTTTTAACTCTCAATGGCAACTCTTGGCTTCCTTTCACTTTAAAATTGTTAAAACTTGTTTTTCTTTAAAAAGAAATCCAAACTTTTCTTATTTGCAGTTCCGCATTTATTAAAAATCTTTACGAGAAAGTACCCGAATGTGTTTTAAATTGTTTACTTGCACGAGAAAAAAATCAATTAGCATTAAAATTTGTTTGTTATTCGGTAATTATTAAGAACAACAAGAAAAGGACTTAAACAAATTCTGAGAATTTTTATAAATGACATCATAAACGGAAGTAAAATTTTTCAGAACATCTGGAGGTATTTTGTTTAATAAAAGTCAAACAATTTTTTTATGCAAATGTAGACAGAGAAGGTTATTAAAAACAATAAGTAAATTACTTAATTTTTAAATAACAAAAAAAAAAAAAAAAAATGTTTGTTAATATTACTTAATATTTAAAAAGCTGATAACTTGATTTTGAAAAGCAATGTTTGAGATTTTAAACAAAGTTTAAAATAAAGTGTTATATTTTGATGGTATAAAATGCGGAAGTTTTGAAGCACAAATATAAGAAAAATTATTGAAGTTTTTAAAAATGTTGGTTTAACAAAAACACGTTTGAGATATAAATTTAAAGCAGGGTTTAGATAAAAGCAGCAAGTTTAAATCTATGATAAGCAGATTTTTAATACAAAGAAAAACATGTTTGAGATCCTTATCATGGCCGCAGCTATTTGGCACTGATTAAAACTATTTGCAATAAATTTATAGCTAGAAAATTCAAATTATTCTATCTTCCACCTTCTGCTAAAAATCTAATAAATTTAAAATTATTTTTTAAAAAACCTTGATATTTTAATAGTTCGTAGAAAATATCACCATAACAAAAATATTATTAATATATTTTTTACAAATATTGTAACACTTGCAAACAAACAAAAAAAAAAAAAAAGACATTTAAATTTAATAACTTCCAAGTTGAAAAACCCATAAATTTTTATGAACGAAATATAAAAAACCCAGAGAAAAAAAAAATCATTAAATAAAATGACTGTTTCGTTAATGAAACAAAAAATAAATTTTACAATATATTAAAATCTCAAATGCTAGCACAATCTATTAGAAACTATTTAAGACTATTAATACTAAATAAAATTTAATACCATCATTATTGTAATGGTTCTGACAAGTGTATGCCGACTTTGCAAAAAAAAAAAAAATAAAAATAATTATGATAAAAATAAATTTAAAAAAACATCATTCTAACAAAATTTACAACACTTTTCAAAATACTTTAACAAACACACGTCCACAAGTGCACAGAACGCGTAATCACCAACCCACCAACGTCTCTTAGCTGACGAGCCACTAACGGGTGCAATGAACTTTTCTATTTGTAAGTTATAAAAATACAAGGCCAAGGACACATGCGCCATAGAATTAAATAGAAATGTTCTATTAAATACAAATGCAATTTAACAACTATAAACTATTACTAAAGCAAGATATGGCAACATTGTTGTGGCCAATGAATAGTCTCAATATTTAGTTGGTTCAAAGTTTTCCATTTCTGTAGGAAATACATTGTTGCAATACTAAGGTTTGTAGTTGTTTTGTTAATAGCAATGATGATGAAAATGTGAAACAGACTACAACAACGTATTTTGTTTGATTTGCTTGTGTTGGCAGATTTTCATAATATTTAAATATTATATTGAAATTAATTGTTTAGGAGGAGAAACCTTAAGCCCGTGTTGTTAATAATCAATGATAGATTCAAATATTTTAAAGATATTTTTCTAAAATTATTTTCTTTATTAATATTATATTTTATAAAATCTTAACACATATTTTGCCTCATAAATTTTTTTCGGAATCAATATTCAAAATTTTTTTTGATCTAGTTATCATGGAAAAATACTTCAGTTATTATTTTTAATAGCAACCATGTTAATTTGTCCTTATTTTCATCAAAATAAGTGACGAAAAAGATTTACGTCCTACAAGTTTCAAAAAAATCCAAATAGGTCCTACAAATAATTGGCCACAGAATTAAATGTTGTCCGTAAAACCGTTTCTAATGTTATTAAACAGTATCAGGAGAATTTGACTATTGATGTGAAACCTAGTTAGGTAAGAAAAAAGGACCACATGATATTGGGAAGGCCAGAAAATTGAAGGCATATTGAAAGGAACTCCAAACACATCTGGTCGAAAATCAGCTCAGTTTTCTAAGTGCTTCGACTATTTGGTGCAAAAATTTAAAGCTAATGCAGAGTTGATAACATATAAAGTTCAAAAAATTCCAAACTGGAATTCTGCAAAAAAAAAAAAATTACAAGCTAAAAATAGGACTCGGAAATTAAAACCAAATATCATACAAAAATACTCAAGCTGTATAATTGACGAAGAAACGTAGGTGCTGGCAGAATCTTCGCAGCTTGTGTCTCAAAAATGTTTATAGCTAACGCTCGAAGCAATGTTGGAGATAAGTTTAAGACCCAAAAGCAGCAAAAATTTCTTACAAAATTCATGGTATAGCAAGCTTTTTACAGTTGCGGCAAAACAGGAAAGTCATTTGATACATTCGGATCTATAAATACCAAAATGTGCATAAAGGAATATTTGCAAAAAAGACTTCTTCTTTTCTTAAGAAAGCACAACGTGTCCACATATTTTTGGACCCATTTGGTATCATGTCACTACTGTAAGAAAGCTCTGGAGTGGTACCAAATCAATAACATAGTTTTAATACCAAGAGAGTTTAAATTTCAAAATTTTCCATAGCTTAGACCAGTGGAAAGATATTGAGCTCTTGTGAAAAGTGAATTCAAGAGCACAAAAAAGGTGTCCCAAAATACCGAAGATTTAAACAGAAGATGTGCACACTGATGTGCACATCTCCAAAGAAAGGGTTTTCAAAACTGGTCCACAATTTTATAATTAGTGGTTAGAACCATACAAATTATATATTTCTGTGATCTGAGCTAAATTATCAAATGATTAAAAAAATAATGAAAACTCTAAGATCAACCGTTTCCAAGTTATTGAATATTATGTATGTTAAGAATTTTTCGATCTCACTCCTTAATTATTTTTTATTTATTTATACAATTTGTGAATTTCTTATTATATTTTTAAAACATTTAATAAAATTTACATTTGTTTTCTCATATTTGAAATTAAACATTTTCCAGATGTCTTTGGACCTATGAGCAGGGGTGTCAAGGATATACAGTAGTGGCCAAGACATTTGGAACTGAGATGTTGTTTCAGTATTGCATTTATGTTTTGTGCACCAACATATTTAATCAAATTATTATTATTTTTATACCCACCATCAAAAAGATGGGGGGTATATTGATTTTGTCATTCCATGTGTAACATATCGTAAAAATAATTTAAGACTCCAAAAATATATATTTTCTGGGTCCTAGGGCTCGATCGGGACAACCGAAATCGGTTAATAAACAAAAAAATTATGGGCTAAATACTAGAAACACAGGGTGTCCGTTGTAGCTTAATACAACGAAATTTTGTACAGATAGTTCGAGGGTCGACATAAATTTGGAAACCAAATAGGTTGTTCTAAAATTATCGTGACAGCTGTAAGAACAGTGACGGCTTCTTATTTCAATACACAAAATTTCCATAAAAAAGTTAATTGCAATTTTCTTCACTAAAAAAATGATTAAAATGTTTTAAATTAAGCGTAGAGTTGGAGCAATAATTTTAAATTAAACTATGCCAAGTTATAAAAAAAAATAGTTTTGTAAAATAATCGCTAAACTTAATAGAAATATTAGACTCGAATTTCCATAAGTTGTAAGTGAGAGTAAGGACTTTTGCTGGGATTTTATTCTACATATGCTCAGGACGGCTAGAGTACGAATTTTCCTCATTATAAGTCGTGAAATCCACTGGCCAATCAACAACAAATGGATGGGCTCTCCTGAATGAACGTCTATTACATGTTCGAAGCTCTAAATTAAGCGTATCATTCATTATATGGTTCCCATACAAAAAAAGGTTTAAATTTTTTCTAAAAATGTGTCCTAAATATTTTTAATCTGGTTATAGAAAAAATATTTATAAAATTTTTCCCAAGGGATTTGGGTCCTCTGTGGATTTTTGTGAACCATTTTGTTAAAATGATGTATTTTATATTGTACCATAATTACTATAAAATTATTTTTCAGTAAGTATTGTATCATTTTTGCAATAAAATGCATATATCATCTAATATTTGTTCCCATGATGTACTAAAATTACCGCTAATGTACCGAAATTTCATTAGAATTTATTTTTGTATATATATGTTTTTCATAACAAGCACAAAAGTACGGTTTTTCGATACCCATTTCGGGAAAAATCTCGAAGAATATATCTGCTCCCCAGAATGATGGATGATAATTGGAATCTGGCAACCCTAGTAAGGGTGCTTTTCAAGACATAAAATTCTTTCAATTTACCACATTACTGCTAAAATAACGTATACTACTAAAAAAATTCTGAGTCTCAGAGGGCGCTTACATCAGAATTACAAAAACTAAGAATTCCTGATATTAAATCAACATTGCACAATGGTCCCAAATCGATTTTTATACCCTTCACCAAAGGTGTAAAGGGTATATATAAGTTTGTCATTGCGTTTGCAATTCCCACAATTTTCGTCGGAGAGCAAAAAAGTTGACATTTTCGGGATCCTTGTAAGAAATGATGACGATAGGACCATGTCCGTCCGTCCGTCCGACCGTCCGTCCGTCCGTGTGTCGGTTGAAATGGCGTTTATGAAGTCCACCGATAACTGACATATATAATATATATATCAAACGATCGGAAATGCTTTCGAGAATTTTGCTATTTGAATTCAGCAAGATCGGTTCATACAATGCGGAGATATGTTAAAAAAACCGGTTTTTAGAACCGGTTTTCCAGTTTCTGAAGCCCCTGTATATACTAGGGACTTCGTTTTTACAAAGAAGTCTCGGACATTTTTTTCTGAATTTTTGTTCTGAAAAAATGAAATAAATCAGTTCAATAATAACTGAGATATCGGACAAAACGCATTTTTTATTTTTTGAAGCCCTGGTTTAAGCTATAGATTTCTATTTTTATACAGATCGGTCACAAATATTTTTATAAAATTTCGGTTTTTTGAATCAGCAGGATCGGTTTATAAATGGCGGAGATATGCTTTAAAAACCGGTTTTTGGAACCGGTTTTTCAGTTTCTGAAGCCTCTACATATACCAGGTACTTCGAATTTTTAAAGGGGGCTCGGAAATTATTTTCTGAATTTTTGTTCTGAAAAAATTAAATAAATCGGTTCAGTAATAACTGAGATATCGGGGAAAACGATTTTTTTATTTTTGAAGCCCTTGTTCAAGCCACAGATTTTTATTTTTATATAGATCAGTCATAAATGTTTTTACAAAATTTCTTTTTTTTTAATAAACCAAATTCGTTCATAATCAACAGAGTTATGGCCCAAAAACAAATCTGTTAAGAATATAAATACACATACAAACATGTATATTAAGCATTGTAATGACTATTAGTGACGTTTTTTGTTTTTTGTATAGACAAGTAGTTTAGTTAGAAACAGCAGTAATATAATGAATAACAGTGTTGTTGTTGTTCTTTGTATATGCAGTCTGTACAAAAATAAATAGATATGGAATTGTTGTTGTTTATTTTTAAAAACTAAAACATATCTGTTAAGAATATACATAAATACATACACAAACATGTATATTAAGCATTGTAATGACTATTAGTGACGTTTTTGCCTATAAGACAAGTAGTTTAGTTAGCAGTGTTGTTGTTGTTCTTTGTATATGCATCAGTTTGTATATACACACATAAAAAAATAAGTAAATATGGAATTGTTGTTGTTTATTTTTTAAAAGCAAAGCCTGCTATGATTGTTTTTTTTTTATATATTCAAATTTTCGTAGTTTGAAAAAAATTTAGATTTATATATGTGAAAATATGAAAGCATACGTTAAGGCGAACATTTTATTATTTGTCGGTAATATGGTAATATGATGTCGATAAGACAGTAAGATGGTAATATGGTGAAGGGTATCAAAGATTCGGCCCAGCCGAATCTTTTCAATTTCATTTTGTAAATAATTCTGTAACTTGTGAACAGTTGGAAATATTTAATAAAATTTGGAGGCTATATTGTCAATATACTATTATTTTTTAGTTGACCTTGGCTTTGACATTTTTGAATTTAAGAAAACAAATTAAAAAACTTTTTCAAAACTGAAAAAGATTAGATAGGGCTTGAAGGGAAACCGTTCCCCAGAGAGACTGCAAATTTTACCCTCGTGTCTTTGCTTCGATTAAAAAAAATTTGCAAACTTATAATAAATATATTTTGGAAAAGTTTGGCCCAGTAGTTTAGAAAAAAAAATCGTTTTCTAACTTCAGGATGTATGGGAGGTAGGCGTGTCGTTGCACCGATTTTTTCAAAACTTCGCATTTATCAATTTTAAGTCTAAAGTAATATGCGTACCAATTTCAATTTTTTATGTGGGAACAAAGAACTGTGTTACTCCTCAATTTACAGAGACGTTCTTGGATAGGTAACACTTTTATACTTTAAATGGACATTTCATTTTCATTATTTAAGTGCTTTGATTATTATGGACCTCAGAATTCTTCTTAGCATTATCATTTCAGACCTTTTATAAAAATAAAAAACTAGCATTTTAGGAATAGCAGTTAGGAGCTTCTGCACTTTTTGATCTTGGAATTCATTACCTCAATATTTAGGAAATTTTGACATCTTTTCAAATATATATAAGGACTTTTTCCAAAAAAAAAAAAAAAATAGGATTGATTTCATTTTTATGTAATGAAATGATTTTTAGGGGATATTTTCAAAACCTGAGTAGAATTTTTGATTTTTATTTTCAAATTCCCCCCAATTTTTCAATTCCCAAAAAGCTTTCAAAAATATCCAAAGGTGGGTTATTTTTCTTTTTTTCCATAACTAATCTAACTTATATCGGGAAGCAAAAATTTATATTTCCAAAAAATTAAGAACGTATTAGATGACATAAAAAATATTAAAATTTTCTGATTCCAACTTTTCAGTCTGAGAAAATTGGAAATTTTTTGAAAAAAAATAGTGTTAATAATAAGTATATAAAGGTATTTAACTTTGGGAACCTGTGGGCCCGTTCCCGTTAGGTCTATATGATACAAGCTCTAAACTTACACCTCTATTATACCTAATTTCATTGAAATCGGACCAGCCGTTCCGAAATTCCACAACTATTTCCATTTAATTTTTTGAATTGCATATTGTGCGTTGTATCCTTGTACCTAGAATCATAAGGGAATTTGACACCGAAGGAATGATGGAATAAAATTGTTGAGTCTTTTAAGATGGAATCAAATTATCAGTATTCGAAACAGATTGCAATTGGCCAAGCAGTTTTCTGGGCTGAATGTAACATTTTTTGGATTCTGTTGGACGTTAACAAAAATCAAATATTCAAGGAAGAAGCTATGTTAATGATTGTTCCGTTAAAACTTATTTTTGTTTTCCTCAATAAAAGTAAAATTGCTGTAAGATTTCAAAATTTTTAAAATATCTTTTCATTTTATTTCACATTCTAGGCACTTTATCCACCCCAAAGGTTTGACATTCTTCTCAACTGCAACATTGTTGCAAATAATTTAGGGTTTATCTGTCTTAAATTGAGGGGGGTTTCTTTTCTGTTGTTGTTTGTTTATTTGTATGCATTTTATATGTATATTTGTAAAAGTATTTTATACTCGTGCAGATAATTCTATTTGATTTGAGTGCAATGAATTTAACACACTTTGCAAAATAGTTTTAAACGTTCGTTGACTTTTTAATTTGTTATTTAGCTAAACTTTTTATATGTATAGGTTACATTCATGTGACTCATACAAATACATTTAAATTTGTTGTCATTCGGAATACTACTTATTTTGTGTAGCGTAGAATTTGATCAACAGTTGTTTGCTCAGACAGATACGAGTATATACATGTGCCGAAATAAATCAATTATTTTATTAACAAATTTGTATTACAATGTTGTATTTTTAAATGATTTTTAATTTGTATAGGAATTAACAATTATTTTTTTAATTTTGCTTACGGAAACAAATTTTGATGCTTTGTAGGATTACAATTTTTTAATGATAGATGAAATATTGACAAATTAGCTTGAATACTTGTCTTAATTAAAATTTCAATTGGATGAGGCAATGAAATATAATTTTTCAAGTAATCTGTTAATCTTTTCTTCTTTTATTTTTAACTATAACTGTTCCTAAACTAGAACTGAACTAGAACTGAACTAGAACTGAACTAGAACTGAACTGAACTAGAACTAGATCTGAACTAGAACTGAACTAGAACTGAACTTGAACTGAACTAGAACTGAACTAGAACTGAACTGAACTAGAACTAGAACTGAAATAGAACTAGAACTAGAACTGAACTAGAACTGAACTAGAACTGAACTAGAACTGAACTAGAACTGAACTAGAACTGAACTAGAACTGAACTAGAACTGAACTAGAACTGAACTAGAACTGAACTAGAACTTTTTTTTTTTTTTTTTTTTTTTTTTTGAAATTTTTATTTTGAAATTTTAAATAATTATTAACAATTTTCTTAAAGCTAACCCCGCGAAGCCTTTTGGCTTATCTGCAGGGTGAAACAATTAAAAATTAAAAATAGAAATAATAATTTGATATAATTTCATTGCGAATTTAAAAAATACGATTTTAATAATTTTTTCCTCTTATATGGATTTTGTATGTTGAGTAAGTTTGTGGGCATTTTATTAAGAAGAGTTGGTAGTACGACTTTTAAACTGTTTTTTCCATAATTATTTCGGAAACGTTCAACCTGGTATCTTCCTTCAGTTCGGCGCCTTGTGTTGTAGGTATGATCAATTGGAATAAGGAGTGTTGGGTCGTTATAAAATTCATTTATTAAAGTGCTGCTGTAGATACTTTTTATGTTTAAAACTTGTAGTTTGCTAGCTATGGATGTTGATCTAGTTGATCTAGTTGTGTTGACGTTTGTGTTGTTATCTGCGTGAATGTCGTTGTTTACTTGACTGATGTTGTGAACATGAGTGTTTACGTGTGTGTTGTTGTTTACCCATGTGTTGTTGTTTACTTGCGTGATGTTGTTTTCGTGTGTGTTGTTAACGCTGATGTTGCTGTTTACGTTTGTATTATTGTTTACATGTGTGTTGTTTGTGTTGACATATATCGTGTTGTATTGTATTTGTTGATTGTGTTGTCGATTTTTTAGCAAAATTTTTAGGATTTGGTTTTGTGTCTGCTGTAGGCTGGTGCAGTACGTTGAACTACCCCACGCTGTGATGCCGTGCCTAATATAGGATTCGGCTAAGGAGAAATAAGCCTGTTTGAGTACTGTAAAGGGTGTACAGTTGCTCAAATGAAAAAGACTATACGCAGCTTTCCTCAGCTTTTTCCGGAGATCTTGTATGTGCGTTAACCATTTAAAGTTTTCGTCGACATATACACCTAAATATTTAAAAGTTTTCACCATTTCTATAATAGTAGTACACGTATCAACATTAGGGAGGTTTGTGTTGTGTAGGCATTCTTGTGTGTGGAATTTGATTTTTACATCGTGGTTTGGAAGATGACGTGGCTTGATGTGCATAAGTTTAGTTTTGGATGAGTTGATAACTAGGCCATTGTCATGACTCCATTTTGTTATGATGTCTAACTCGATTTGCATAATTTTGCTAGCTTCTTCAATATTTTTGTGGTGTACAACGATTGCTGTGTCATCAGCATATGCAAATGCTGTACTCATTTTGAGAATATTTAGCATATCGTGAACTAGAACTGAACTAGAACTGAACTAGAACTGAACTAGAACTGAACTAGATCTGATCTAGATCTGAACTAGAACTGAACTTGAACTAAACTGAACTAGAACTGAACTAGAACTGAACTAGAACTGAACTAGAACTGAACTAGAACTGAACTAGAACTGAACTAGAACTGAACTAGAACTGAACTAGAACTGAACTAGAACTGAACTAGAACTGAACTAGAACTGAACTAGAACTGAACTAGAACTGAACTAGAACTGAACTAGAACTGAACTAGAACTGAACTAGAACTGAACTAGAACTGAACTAGAACTGAACTAGAACTGAACTAGAACTGAACTAGAACTGAACTAGAACTGAACTAGAACTGAACTAGAACTGAACTAGAACTGAACTAGAACTGAACTAGAACTGAACTAGAACTGAACTAGAACTGAACTAGAACTGAACTAGAACTGAACTAGAACTGAACTAGAACTGAACTAGAACTGAACTAGAACTGAACTAGAACTGAACTAGAACTGAACTAGAACTGAACTAGAACTGAACTAGAATTGAACTAGAACTGAACTAGAACTGAACTAGAACTGAACTAGAACTGAAATAGAACTGAATTAGAAGTGAACTAGAACTGAACTAGAACTGAACTAGAACTGAATTAGAAGTGAACTAGAACTGAACTAGAATGAAACTAGAACTGAACTAAGAAATGAACTAGAACTGAACTAGAATTGAATTGGAACTAAACTAGAACTGAATTAGAGCTGAACTGGAAGTGAACTAGAAATGAACTAGAACTGAACTGGAACTAAACTGGAACTGAACTAAAACTGAACTAGAACTGAACTAGAATAGAACTAGAACTGAAATTTTGTTTTATTATTAAATTTAAATATTTATTATGAATAAAAATAAATAAAAAAAAGAACTGAACTAGAACTGACAACTTGCTGCCAATTAGGTATCGATATTTATTAATGCAATATTGAATTTGAACACATTTGGGGCAGATTTACTATTGATTTTTCTCTGGGTGTAAAAACTTTTGTTTCCACCTGGGAATTTCTTCTCTTTACCAATCAATATAATATTGCAATAAATAATTTTACATTGTCACTTAAAACAAATACAAAATGATTCATTCATACAAATTAAAAACAAAGTATTAAAAATATTATTGAAACAATCAACTCCTAGTTACTCGTGCTGATATGAATATTTACACTTCAACACAAGTTTCCCCCAGCAATAATTGTTTTTCAGAAGAAAAGGTAAATAAATTATTACACGCGTGAGATACTAATTACAATAATAAAAAAAATTGCAACAATTTAAAGTGAAACAACTGATAATTCAAGGGATGATACAAACAATTAAAAACTACGTTACGCGTGCAAATAATTACAACAGAATTAATTAATTATCTGGTTAAAAAAAAAGCAAACTTAAATTTAATGAAAACCCGGCCGGTTAAAAAACTTAAATAAATAAAAAATATATATATATCCCAGAAAATATAAAAAAATTCATCTAACATATACATACCCATGCTGAAAAAGAAAGCGCAGGACCTCCATTTAACTCTAACCATTTCATTGTCTCCATCACTCTTCTCTTTTTTTTAAGAAAGTGAAATGTCAACCCTCAAACCCCACTCAATCCCAAAAGAAAAGGGAAATTTCACTTTTCCTTGTTAATGGAAATTTCTGCAAGGTCATTGAACTTGACAAAGAAAAACTCAAGGTTTTGAGTAAAAGTAGCAAAAAAAAAAAAAAATACCAAAACAATAACAATCCTTATAAAAGTAAAAGCTTTGAAGAGAAAATGAAAAAGAGCATTCAAAGCTTTTTCATTTAACTTTCTATTTTAAACAACCCCCTTTGGAAAGAAAAAGCTAAAAACAGAGTTAGAGAAAAATGTTAATGACACACGTGTAAGTTTACTGGGGGGTTAAAGTATTCCAATACCCCACCTTAACTCCCTTCAAATTTAGCATAATAACTAAACAACCCTTCCCATAGCTTTTCCAAATCTAACATTCCTAATAAAGCCGGTTAGAATTTACATTCATACATACGTTTCTATTTAACACATAAAAACAAGTTGACATATAAACTTTTAGATAACAACCGGATATCATAACAAAAAAACTTTATCATCCCTTCTTTTTGCAAAGGAAAAAGAAAAAAAAAATATTCAAAACAACAGCAAATACCGGTGTTTGGAAATGAAAAAGGGAAACAAAATAGAGATAGATACATACATAAACACATCTTGTGTGTTTAAATAATGAGTTTAACGGTTATTTTGGAGTGAAACGAATTGAAACTGCTGTATTTTGTGAGTTAGAGTAGTAAAGTATTTTAAAAGGTGTGGTAGTCTTTAATATTATTCATATTGATTAACAAAATTTACTCTGGGGACTTGTCCAAATATTTTAAGGTCTGTTAAATTCATAAGATTTTGCTTTTTCTATATTACTGTCCCATTGAACCTCGAAATCTTTAAAGGGTTAGTTTTCAGAACTTTTTTGTAATTAAAAGAATTCTGATCTATATTAAATCGTTTTTTCCAAACCAATCAAAGAAATAAAATGACACTAAAACTTAAAAATTTTCTAAGGATTTGATCTGTTTTGAAACTATGGGCAATAAACGCCTTAGCTATGTATGCCTTCATATTTTTCCTCCAGTAGGACACTAACCGATTAGAAAGGTAGAATTTTAGTAATGGGCTTCTCTTGTTAAATTAGTTAGTTTTGACTTCTAATTGTTCTCTTCCAATACATATAATTTGTTTCTGACAATGCGTTACCAAATTTCTTTAACTGATCCAAAAAATACTAAATTATTCCTATATTATAAAGAAGCCTTTTATGTTTCGCAAAAAAACTTTTAAGGGAGACTTTATTTCTTGGATTAAATTGGCACTATTTCCAATTAAAAGTATTTTGGAATTCCATAGTGTATCAAAAAATTGTCTGGATTACTGAAGGCCAGAAGAGTTGGGCAAACTTTTAAATACTAATACTGATGACTAGTTGCTCGATTCGATCTTATATGCTTAAATCTAGATTTTAGATAACAAACTCGTATACATCCCGTTTCCTTGCAATCAAGATAGGTCTTACATCAGAGTTACATAGTAAGCGCAGCATTAATGTTTTCTAGAAAAACATAAAATTGTTCTTGGAAGCAATATCGCCCACGATTTATCATTCCCCAATGTGTATAAAAGCTATCCAATGCATTGTTATTCAGTTAATCCACTTCGAAAGTTATAAGAAACCATTGCATTTAACTATTTTCCTGTTTAGTCTAATTACGCTGTGCAACAAGAATTCCAACTCAAAATTAAACCGGAGCAGTTATCTAGCAAACCCTTTTACGCCGATTAAATTAGACTTGCACATATATGTATACATTCTGGAAGGCAATACTTGCTTGGTGATGGACATGGGCTCATTTGAAAAAAATCTTGGTAAGCAAATTTAGAACTTTATCAAAATTTTTTATGAAAATGGTACAAAAATAATTTTGTATAATTAAAGTAAACGAAAAAGAGGCGTGGCACAATTGAATTCCATAATATACAATATATTATTATTCCTTTTGTATGTCAAATTTAATGTGAATTGTCTTAATAGCATCAAAAACGTAGGAAAATTTATTTTTATTGAAATTAAGTTAACACTTGGTCATGGCATTCAACTTATATTTTAGCACGTAGTTTTCTTCACAAAATACTTGATATATGTGTTAAATTTAGTTTGAACTTAAAAAAATAATAATAATTAAATAAATAAATTTATTAAAAGTGGGCGTGACATTTTGGTGTATATCAGGCGCGGATCCAGCCAAAGCATTTGGGGGGGGAAATTTTTTTATCATCACTGGAAAAATTATGTTTTTATATATAATTTTAGAATTTAACTATTTTTTTTTTTTTTGTTTTTTGCCAGAAAACAGGTTATTTATAATTATTATTATTTTTAATTACAAACAAAAATGCAAAATTACAAATATGTATTTAAATAAACATTTCTCAGAGAATATTGAAAGGATTTTAATTATGAAAGCCGTGTTTTTACTTTTGTAATACTACTGAATAGTTCAATATAAAATAATTTAAATAAAGAATGCATCATTAGAAAAACACAAAATGCTAAGCTATTTAGATCTGGATAGGAGGTCAAGCACATTTGGGAATGGTAAATCGATTTCGATTTTAGTCGATTTTCATAGGAAAAAAGTCGGTTGTTTGCAATCGATTTTATGTCAACTATTTTATACTGAAATCGATTATTTATTTTCAAAAATCGAGTTTGTTTTAAAAAGTTAAATGTAGAAGTTAAATGTAGTTAATATGTAGAATTATAAAAATCTTATAAATTAAAATTTTTTGGTTGGTAATAATAAAGTTATGTCCGCTTTTTTAAATATATTTTGGCGGTGAATATTTAAGGAGTAAAAGTAAAATTTAAAAATGCACCCAAGTGGAGTTTGCCAATAGAAAATGAAAAAAAATCCCAATATTTAATTCGAAAAGATCTTATTATTTTTACATATCATTCCTAGCTGGGCAGTTGGCAAAACAATAGTCTAAACCATATGAAGGAAAAAAAATAATAAAACAATTTATCCTAATGTGAACTTCTATTCTTGAAGGATGTCCTTATAATAACCCAGCAAAGAAACAGGTTTAGTAGTGAACATAGCCTTTTTTATAAAGCTTTACTGAAGAATATTGGTTTGATGGATAAATAAAATATTCACAGATTTCTTATATATTATATACATAACTTTTATATATGTGACCTGAATATTTGAAATTATTTTATAGGTTTATTTTTGAATTTTTAAATGTTTTTGATACACTTTTGACTTTATCAATAAAAAATCGACTTCAAAATAAAATCGATTTTGGGGACCGATAAATCGATTTTATTTTGAAAGTAGATGATTGAATGAATTAAACATTTAAATGTGAAATAAAATCTCGCTTAAATTTAATTTTTACTGGAATATATTATATGTCAACTGGAAAATATACGCTAATATTTTTTTCTGCAAAGAGAAGCCCGTGAAGAAAATCTAGTGAAAATTATGTAAATAAATCACTTTATAAAATTTCATACTATTTCAGTCTGAATGTTTATATTTTTGTAGTTTTACTCAAAGAACAATCTTCTTGAGTACATCACCAACCAATTTTCGAGAAAATTCCAAAAAAAACAATTTTGAGATTAGTTGCTGAACTAAAAATCTGGGAACTCCCTAAATTTTAGATAAATTTTAGATTTTTTATTAGGAAAAACATAACCTTTAACTATATTAAAATACTTTTCTATTTTACGTATTTCTTTCTTAAGTCTTAATGATATTTTGTTTACAATAAAATGAGATGTCAATATTTAAAATCGTTTAAAAACTCAAAAATTTTATCAAACAATTTTTCATTTATTTTAAACAAATTATTTCATTTTAAGCTTTATTTGTAGCATACCTTCTGGGGAATTTCACATAAAATTATCTAACTAAAATAACCAAATCTTGCTATATTTACAACAAAAATGTTTTTAAATTGATTGCATATTTTTTGTTGACTTTTACAGAAAAATTCTAATACATTGAATCGCCAAAAATTTCAAACCAAAGAAATAAATACGACAATAAACTTTCAAAATATCTTAATAGAAAAAATACAGGAACCTAAAAAATTTAAGCATAACTCCAAAATTTGATAGGCTTTGGACATTTAAAAAACTTATTTATGATGCTATTTATGTTATTTCCCGAGTAATTTTTCAACGCTATAGAGTGTATTTAAAAATTAATTTTTAAATATGAAAAATTTTCACACAGGTGTGCGAAAAAAGTACAACAACTCTTCAGGAAAGCAAGAGAAATTTTCAGAAGGTTTAATAAAATATTAAGCGAAAAGTAATATTTTTGTTATCGTCCTCTAGGAAAATGGTAGACATTTTCTTGGGAAAATGTTAAATTAATGGTTTTATTTAAACAATTTTTTTCTTAACACAAAATTGTGAATATTTTCAATAAAAATAAATTAAAGTTTTTTCTTGAAAAATTACAATTTATTATTTTATTATTTTATTTATAAATTAAATCTGTGTAGTGAACCAAAATTTCTATCATATGTAAAATTTATTAAATCTAAAAAAATATTATATTTTGTATAAAAGAACTGGGAAAATTTTGTGTTATTTATTAATAAATGGTTGACTTTTATTAAATTTTTTCTGTGAAAATGCTTTTGTTCATTTTTGATGTTAAAAAATTATTTCGTATAAAATTTTGAAAAGATTCGGATTTATAAAAAGTAATATTAAAACATTAGTTAGTGTAATTTCAATATGACATGAAACTAGCAATTATACAATATTTTTTTTTTTTTTTTTGTTTTGTTTTTGACATATCAGTTTTTAATTGTATGTAAAGTTTAAGCTTGAATTTAATGAAAAAAATATATAGGAATTGCATTTCCTATATTTTTTCTATTTTTAAAAACCCATTTATTTGCTTTAAATTTTTCGAAGAAAAAATACGAGAAATACTTTTTTCTAAACATAGTTTGGCCATTCCTAGACTATATTGAAGATAAACTCATTCTGCCTTCATTTATTTTCACTAAAGAAAATTTTTCTTAAAGAATTTTTAATTTTTCCTTTTCCTATTGTAAATTTTTAATTTTTCTAAGGTCGAAAATCCATTTTGGGGGGGGGGAATTTCCGATTTTCCCCCCCCCGTGGATCCGCGCCTGGTGTATATGAATCCTTTTCAATACTCAAGATATTGAAACTATTTCCTATATTCGTGCTATGAAACGTAAACTTTCGATATTGTAGCTCCAAACTTGATAGGACAACACAGTTATTATCGAGCGTATTTTGTGCTAACATTGTTTATAACTGTAAGAACATTATAATCTGTCTTGACCGATTTTATCAGAGAGTTTATATAGAACAAGTGTTTTATTGTAGTTAAAGTCTTGTTGTAAAGCTTAAATTACTATTTATACTTTTTAAAATATTTTGTTTACAAAAAACGTAATGTTTATTAATACTAATTTATGCACTTTATAATGATTTTCGGTAATGGGACTTATATGAGAGCTATGGACTTTTGAGGTGCCAACTTGATCTGCGAATTTTAAATTTTGTGACCAATTAAATAATCGAAATAAATATTTTCAATAAAATTATAAATATATTTTTTTAATAAAATCAACGAAAAATACACTATGGTACCCGGGTACCACGGGTATTGACTAACTTTAATTTTTTTGGGTATGTACCGTAGGGTTAAATTGTACGTCATAAATAAGTAAACGAAGTAGTATCTTGAACTCAATTGGTTCTATTTGAAGTTGTAGATCGAAGATATAAAAAGTAACATATAATTATAAATATATAATGTATTGTTAGCAATATAAACAGTGAAAAAATCAATGTTTCAAAAATAAGTAAACATGGTTTCTAATAGCCACGGCGACCGCCTATATTTTGATACATTAGTGCCAAACGTGTTGGCATAATAACTACATATATTCTGTATATCTCTGGACAAAATTAAGAGGTCTTAGTAATAATTAAGTCCATCAGATTGGTAAAATTATGGGAACTCTATTTATACCCTACACCACCATAGGTGGTTGAAGTATTATGCTTTTGTGCTGATGTTTGTAACGCACAAAAATAATTATCCCTACCCCAACCTTAAAGTATACCGCTCGACTCAGAATCACTTTCTGAGTCGATTTAACGATGTCCGTCCGTCCGTCTGGCTGGCTGGCTGTCTGTCCATGTAAACCTTGTGAACAAAGTACAGGTCGCAATTTTAAAGATATCTTGATGAAATTTGGCACAGATAATTATTCTGGTACACGGACGAAGCCTATTGAAATTGTTTATGATCGGTCCATTATTTCACCTGGCTCCCATACAAACGTCCTCCCGAAATAGGGGGTTAACGATCATAAATGCCTTAAATATGGCAATATTTTAATGAAATTTGGCACAAAAGAGTTTTGTATAAGTATCAATCTTTGTGCCGGGATCGGTCCATAATTGACCATAGCTCCCATATAAACCCCTCTTCCGAAAATCATTTTAACGTGCAAAAATTCCATACGAAAGATAGTATCAAGTTAATATTCGACACAAATAAGTTTTATATAAGTTGAAACAACGTTGCCAAAATTTATGAGAATCGGTCCATAATTTGCAATAGCTCCCATATAAACCCACTTCCGGGAATCACTCTTAAAGGGCATAAAATCATATAGATGTTAATATAAATGCATTGTTCTGTATTTGTATAATTTATTTTACATTTAGTAAAAGTTTTGGTCTACAATTGGCCACAGGTCTAATGGTGTAGGGTATCATATGGTCGGTCTTTACCGATTATAATTTCTCTCTCGTTTTTTATTAAATTACATGCAATTTGTATTGGTGATAAATGTGGACTTTGAGGAAGTCACTCTGAAATGTTAATTATTTCATCAGCTATATATTTTGAAAGAAATTTAGCCTTATTTATAGGTGAATTTACCTACTTTATGATAAAATTCACAAAAATTAAACAATAAATTCCTGAAACCATTATACCTTTAAACAAATTAAGGTTTGTGTACCACTGTTTTTCCTATTTTATAAATAGAAATGCATTTCCAAACCACTAATCCTATTCTGCCGGAGCACAGTGGGGTCAAACGCAAATTTTTTGGTAATAAATCTGTATCTCCTAAACTACTGGTTGGATTAAATTGAAATGTATGGAAGAGTTGCAGTGGAGGACCTAAGCTTTGAGAAAAACTATCTTGCAGTCACCCTGTGATAACACAAGAAAATCTACAGGGTGTCAAAATTGACTACCTCGAGTATGTAAAAGTTTAAAAAAATCGTAACTTATAAAAATGAAGTCCGATTTTAAAGATTTTTATATTTCTGTAAAGTGCTTGGCAAGATAAAGAAAAAATAAGCTTACTCACCTAAGTTATCTCTTACAGTTAAAAAGATATTTTGACTTGAATTTTGAATTTTTGATTTTTTGCCTCGACTTTCTTTCGTTTTTCGGGAATAAGTTCTGGGATATATGAGGTAAACATTTTTTAAAAATATTTTGTAATTTGCTATATATTTTAAAATAACATGCTGAAAGAATTTTTGGATTATCTCAATGCGTCTAGACGTGAAAAATATTCAAAGTCAGCACTCTGAAATTGGTATGAAAAACGGCTACTTTTTACAAAAATATAGTACAATTCTTTCACTTTTTTCTCAAAGTTCCGTTAAAGAAAAAATTTTGTTCTTTATATATTTCAAAAGACAAGGCTTCATAAATGGTTAATGTAGAAATTTTGAACTGATTTAGGCTTGCACCCTACATCAGGCATTGGTCGAAAATGCTGAATTTTGGAAAAAGTTAAATTTTTGTCGATTAATAAAAAAAATGTCACGGAAGTTTTTTTAAATTTTTTGACGATATTTCATCCAGAAATAGATTTAGAACAATTTGACACTAAACTGCTTCCCGCCCGGCCAAAAACGAATGCAGGAGAGCAGATTTCATGAAAAAAGTCAATTTTTTAAACGACTTTTTGTAATTGCATAAAAAAGCATATTATCATAATATTTTCGCCATTATTTCTTAAGTAGTGTATAAAATATATATTGATCTTTTACTTCTGAAAAAATTATTAGAAAAGCTTTACAAATCAATTTTTGCCAATTTTTCAAAATTAAAAAATATAAAAAAGATATAAAAACCAAAAAAATAATGTTTTGTAAAACAAAACTCCGCCTATTTTTCAAAAACTAATAAAATATTACAAGAATATAAAAATAGACTTATTTACCAATTCATTGATGTATAATATGTATATATAGATCATTTTAAAAGCATTATATCATGGTCTCAAATCTGACAACTTAGGTCAACTTTCACAAAATTCATTGTTATACAATATTTCCATATGTGCGTATACGTAACACACAATTGTATTGGCACGTTTTGGTTGCTGAACGAGATAATATTCGTAATAATCGCTTATATTTATTAAATATTGTTTATTTTTGAAAAATTGCCAAAAATTTATTTGTAAAGTTTTTTTAATGATTTTTACAGGAGTGAAAGATCAATATATATTTTATACACTACATAAGAAATAATGGCGAAAATATTATGTTAATATGCTTTTTTATGCTATTAAAAAAAGTCGTTTAAAAAATTGACTTTTTTCATGAAATCTGCTCTCCTGCATTCGTTTTTGGCCGGGCGGGGAGCAGTTTAGTGTCAAATCATTCTAAATCTATTTTTTGATAAAATATCGTCAAAAAATTTAAAAAAGCTAGCGTGACATTTTTTTTTATTAATCGATAAAAAATCTAACTTTTTCCAAAATTTACCATTTTCGACCAATGCCTGATGTAGGGTGCAAGCCTAAATCAGTTCAAAATTTCTACATTAGCCATTTGTGAAGCCTTGTCTTTTGAAATATGTAAAGAAAATTTTTTTTCTTTAACGGAACTTTGAGAAAAAAGTGAAAGTATTGTACTATATTTTTGTAAAAATAGCCGTTTTTCATACCAATTTCAGAGTGCTGACTTTGAATATTTTTCACGTCTAGACGCATTGAGATAATCCAAAAATTCTTTCAGCATGTTATTTTAAAATATATAGCAAATTACAAAATATTTTTAAAATTTTTACCTCATATATCCCAGAACTTATTCCCGAAAAACTAAAGAAAGTCGAGGCAAAAAATCAAAAATTCAAAATTCAAGTCTTAATATCTTTTTAACTGTAAGAGATAACTTAGGTGAGTAAGCATATTTTTTCTTTATCTTGCCAAGCACTTTACAGAAATATAAAAATCTTTAAAATCGGACTTCATTTTTATAAGTTACGATTTTTTTAAACTTTTACATACTCGAGGTAGTCAATTTTGACACCCTGTAGATTTTCTTGTGTTATCTTGTGCAAGATAGTTTTTTTCAAAGCTTAGGTCCTCCTCTGCAACTCTTCCACACATTTCAATTTAATCTAACCAGTAGTTTAGGAGATACAGATTTATTACCAAAAAATTTGCGTTTGTCCCCACTGTGCGGAGTTTAGTATTGGTTTTGTACACTTAAATGTTAGTTTCAATATTTTTGAGCTAAACTTACATCTATCCTATATTTCGTGCGAATCATCGAAATATAGGATAGATGATTCGCACGAAATATAGATAGATAGAATATAGGAGTCTTAGAAGGACTACACCTGCAATTCTAATACTAGCTGATTGTTACTGTATAGTTGATCCTCAATATTCCTTCTAAATAATTTAGGACTGAAATTGCATTTCACCTCATACATTTTGTAATTTTTATTAGGTTTTGTTTCCATTATCCAGTATATTTAGTTTTTAGATAGTAAGATTTTTCAGTTCCCTAACACGGCAATTTGAATTATATTGGTTATACGCACCTTTAACTCGTAATTAAAAGTATTGCGATATGAAAATTTTGCCGTATAAACGTTGAGTTAATATTTTATTTTGCGAGTTAGTAACTCATGAAAACTGATCGTAATTAGTGAAACTAATTGCAAATAAAGCGCCATATCCTTTTGCGATCATAGAATTTTCGGTGATAATCGTTGTACTTTTACCATTCGGCACAATAAACATAATAAGTGTCTAAACAAAACCAGTACCCGTGTTCTGTAACTTTGTGAGAAAATTTTATTTCGAGAAATTTATAGTCGTCTTGTTTAAAACAGGGTGATGAATAATAAATCGTCTGTTTTTGTTACATTAAATGTTGACATTATATGAATCAATATGCTAAAAACTGGATGATTACTTGAATTTTAAAATTGTTTAGTTTCGAAAACTTTTCACAAGTTACAGAACACGGCTACAGTTTTATTTTATTTGGATTTGCTCTTTTTTCTTAAGAATCAAGTTTACATTGATAAGCCATATTAGAGTAGTCACCGCTCTTATTTTAAGTGGTCCGCTCCTCATTATTTTCATACTTAATATGTCTGTGATCTGGTAATTTAACCAACTGTTTCTCATTCTACCGATCTGATAAACACCAGAACCAACCCTTCCTATTAATTTAGTAGGATTTTTAAATAAGGTATCGATGCGACCTTATTCTAAATTACTGACAGTATCTATTAAAAAAAAATAAAAGTTGTATCCTCTTTGGATGTATATACTTTTCTGTTACCCTATGTATAATAATGTTTTTTCTAGACCATGATAAACTTATTATATTTTATTTTCATTAGTAGTGCTTTCAAACTGATTTTCTCTAAACATCAGCAAATGTGTTTCAACTTATACGTTTATGTGTGTGTCCTAATAGTAATTACTCTAAAATGAGCAAAATTCTTTTTATTTGTAAATTTATATTGCGTTTTCCATAAAGTACCACATAAAAAAGAAAATATAACTAAAGCAAATTACATCAACACCCTTCTTGTGTTACACATAAAGTTTATTTTACGCATTTTCTTATTTCCTATATTATTCCGGGAAAAAATCTTTTGGACATTGTTTTCATCTGTATTCTAGAGTAAACTGAAGCATCAGATAGTGTTGTTGTTTGTCTTCTTTCTACGTCAACTTTTTAAAATTATTTTATTACTTTTATTTTTATGCGTTTATGTTGGAACAAACACCAAGGTTTGCATTTTTTTATTGTATTTGTTTTAGAAGTTTGTTATAAAGTTGGTGTTTCAATTTTGGGGTGTTTTGGTTTGATAAGATATATCTTTTTTGTTTTGTTTTTGTAAGTTTTGTTAGAAATTATTAACAAACAAAAGGGGGATGGATTAATAAAATGTATTTGGGTGAATTTGGTTAACCTAATAAAACAGGGCGTTAAAGGTGAAAGGAAGTTAAAAGATTTATTGAGTACAAAAGTGTATTTAACTTTAAATATTAATAATATGTTATTAAGCTTGATAAATTGAATACAAAAGAAATTAAGCTTTCAGAATATTATTTGCAATGAAATTAAATTTAAATACAAGATGATCCTTAGGAGCTAAATATTAATTAATTAATACTGTTTTTTATAAAATATTTAAAATATTTTATCTTGGAAAGCTTTATTTGTATTCTCAAAAATGCTTACTTTGTACCCTGTATTTATGTAACAGGGATGGGGAATACTCAACTATTATATTAAATTGTAATGAATATTGCAAAAAAAAAAAATATTTATTACAAGATAATAAATAATCAATTTTTAAATAATGATTAAAAAAATTTAAGACGTAAAGTTTAATATAAAGCTTTTTTATATACATTTTTTTTTAAATATAGGAAAAATTTGTTTTTAAAAATAAAAATAAATTTTATAATTCCCGAAAATTAGATTTTCTTAAAAATCAAAGTAAAAACGTTGAATAAATAACAGCTTTATTTATGAAAAAGCTTTTGATTTTAAAAATTAGTTTTTTGCCTTAAATTTACTTTTAAATGTAATTGCTAACTTATATGCGATAAATAAATACTACAAAAGCTTTTTTTAAAAAGTTTTTCTTTTAAAAGAAACTTTAAAAAAACTTTAACACTAAAAAATGTCTATTTTAATTAAACTAATCTAAGTAAAACAAATACGAATTCAAACCAATTTTAAAGTTCTTAGCATAAAATTTAAAATTTTGTTAAGTTTTTAAATGGCAAAATAATGTTTCGTTAAGTTTTTTTTTAATGCCTCAAAATTCAAAATTCCATTTGGCTTTAAGAGTAGTTTATCTATTATAAGCAGATTTATAAAAATATCATATTTATTAAAATTATTTCGATGAATAAAGTTTCGTTAAGTTAAAAAAATTATAAAAAAAATAAAAATGTTTGGCCGACAAAATTTAAAACTTATTTGTATTAAATTAATCTAGTAAACATTTTATTAAAAAGCTTTAAGTTTTGCAAATAAAGTTTCGTTAAGTTTTATAAAAGCTCGTTAAACCAGAATTATTTATAGATATCATTATATCTTAATCTAAATTAGCAAACTATATAACAAAACTGAATAAAATTTTGTTAATTTTAGAAAATAAAGTTTCGTTAAATTTTATAAATCGTCAAAAATAAAAATTTTGTATTGATAAAATTTAAGAATTATCTATGTTAAATAAATATAATAAAATATTCATTAGAAAGCTTTTACTTTAAAAAATAGAGTTTCGTTAAGTTTAAAATTTTATCTTAAGTAAGACAAATAAATATCTATAAATTTAAAATACAGGAATATATAACAAAATTAGAATAAATGTATTTTGTTTTACCAAAATGAAGTTTTGTTAAGTTTTATAAATCATCAAAATAAAAAAATTTATATTGATGAAATTTAAGGATTATTATTGCTATATAAATACAATAAAAGTTTCATTAAAGAGCTCTAATTAAAAAAAAAAAATAATGTTTCGTTAAGTTTAAAATTTTAAGTTAAGTAACAAATTTCTACAGAAATAAATATCTATAAATATAAAATAAATGAATATTTAACAAAATTTAAATAAATATATTTTCTTGTCAAAATAAAGTTTCGTTAAGTTTTTTAAATGACCCAAAATACAAACATTCTTTTGGCTTTGAAAGCAGTTTATCTGTTATAAGTAAATATATAAAAATATTAAATTAATTAAAATTAATTTAAGTAATAAAGTTTCGTTAATTTTATAAATCTTCCTAAATAAACATTTTGTATTGAACAAATTTAAAGTTTACTTATGCTAAATTAATATTATAAAAGTTTTATTATAAGGCTTTTGATTTAGAAAATAAAGTTTCGTTAAGTTTTATAAACGATCCAAAATAAAAATTTTGTATTCATAAAATTTAAGGTTTATTTATATTAAATGCATATAATAAAAGTTTTATTACAAGACTTTTGGTTTAGCAAATAAAGTTTCGTTAAGTTTTTTAAATCATCCAAAATAAAAACTTTGTGTCGATAAAATTTTAGATTTATATGCATAAAATAAATATAATACAAAATCAAATTTATTAAAATTAATTTAATTGATAAAGTTTCGTTAAGTTTTATAAATCATCCAAAATAAAAATTTTGTATCGATAATATTTTAGACTTATCTACATTAAATAAATATAGTACAAATTTAATTTAAAAGCTTTCAGTTTAGCAAATAAAGTTTTGTTAAGTTTGAAAAATATTCGTCAAGTAATTTTTTTTTTATTACAATTATTTATGGTATAAAACAATATTTTAAAATTTATTTTTCATTTCAAAAAATAATAATAATAAAAATAAAAATTATATAATAAATTATATAAATAAACAAATAAAAAAAATTCTAAATTTTGCAAAAGCATTATCTAATGTGCAAAAATATTTAATAAAAGCTATTTTTTAAAAATTTAAAAAAAGAAAAACATTCGTTGAAAAAAAAAAAATCGTGAGAAAAAATGAAATATAATTCCAGGGAATTAAACTTTATATAAAAAGCTACATTTGTACTTTTTAAGAAAAAAGTTTGTAAAAGCTTTTATAAAAAGTTCGTCATGCAAAATATGTAAGTTTCGTTTAGTTTCGAATCCCCATCCCTGTTATTCAAAGTACACTAAAAATACAATTATTAAAAAAGCCTGCATAAATTCTTTAACAAACCAACAAGACCACTTAGAGTCAGTCCTCTTAAAAACACATGGTTTGTATTACCATTAGAAAAAAATACGCACTCGTCATCCCTGCAATAAAAAGGGAAGAAAAAAATTGCTTTAGGGGGACTTGAATGAAAGAAAAAAATAAAATCAATAAAATGCGTAGTAGAATTTGAAAAATACAAAAAAAAACTCAATTCTATCAAAAATAACACAAACTTAAAGCTAAATTTAGATGCTAAAAATATTTTACATTTATCTAAATAAAAAATAATCATTTTTAATTTTAAATAAAAATTACAAAATTTATTAAAGAAATAAATAAAGATCAAATTTCAATAATTAAAAAAAAAAATTTTTTAGTTTTTATTTTCAAATGTTTTTTTTTTTTTAATTTATTTACTAAGAAACGCCATCAAAATTCATATAAAATAAAAAATTATTTATGTTCTAGCTGCCCTTTTATAAAAAGAAGAAAGAAAATAATGATGAAGCTTTTCTTCTTACCAGAAAAACGCAACAAACGCCATTGTTAATCGAAATATATACATACACACCCATAATATTTCTGTTTTATTATAAACAAAAACTAAACTTCCGAAAAATAAAATAACAACAACAGTAAAAAATGCTCCACAACAAACTTTACACAAACACACACACCCAACATAAACAAAATTATTTATAAATACTAATAGCACCGTTAGATGATAGTAAAGAGAAGGGTCATTGGCCGGCAAATATGTTGTTGTTTTTTGTGTGTTGCTATTGTTTATTTCTGTTTGTTGTTTTCTTACTCACTGTCAACAAAAACAACAACTACTAGTAATTATTACAACATAAATATAAAACTTGGAGCAAAAAAAAAAATAAAGTTATTGAATACATACAAACGCACTTGTAAACAAAAACAACGCATACGCACGCATTTTATGTTACGTCATTTTTTTTTTTCTTATTTCTTTCTCTGTTATTACCTTTTTGACTCCCAAAAATTGTAACAAGTAATTTTTTGAGAGTTTTTATTTAACTCACTCCATGAGTTAGTTTTTCTTGTTGGAGTTGTTAGTAAATAGGGAAATTAATTTTATTATTAAATTTACCTAAATAAAGGGAAATTTTTTGTTAAGAAATTTTTTTTTTTTATTTCTTGAAAAATATTTATGAGTTTTTCCAAAATAAATACTAGGTATTTTTTTTTTCTAGGAAATTTTTTGTGTCTTAATGGATTATGTACCTCAATTTTGAAAATGACAATTTCATTAGTTAGCTGTCAAATAGATAAGTAACATCAAAACACTAATTTACAAATGTCAAATAATTTTAGCCAAAATGTATGTTTTTGTAGTTTTTTTAGACAAAACATTTTAGGTGTCAGTTAGTTTAGAGAGGGGGTGAAGAGAAATTATTTATGTTTTTATTGAACACACCTGAGAGTAAAACAAATTGTAGGTATTTTATTGAAATTGTTTTATTTTATTGCAAAGATAAATGTTTAAGTAAATTTTGTTTACAATTTAAGGAATAACTTTAAGACAAAAGATATTTTGAAAGGTTGTAGGAATGTAACGTTTAAAGTTTTAGCTGGACCTGAGTTCTGTAACTACATATGAGAACATTTTAATTTGTCTTGTTTTGGGATTATGTTTAAATCTTTAGTTGTTTGATAACTTTTGGCTTCTTATAGTCGAAATAACAACGTTCATCCGCCTGTCAGTAAACATACATTTTCCAATGGCTCCCGGTAACTGAGGAATGTGTGTTATACCTCAGTACAAAATATCCATATACAGTCGAACACGGTTATAACAAACTCGAAGGGACCGACAAATTTAGTTCCTTATATCCGTTAAATTCTAAAATAAATTATATGTTAACAAAATTCACGCATTTCATTATGTCGAAGTTCACACACAGCAAATTTTTCTTGTCGCAATTCTGACTTCGTAGGCGAGAGAGGTAAAGAGAATGTAAATGTTTCTTCTATAAACTCAGAATTGCGCCAAGTAAAATTGCTGTGAGTGAACCCCGACTATGTTACTAATATTTGGATTTAAAGTGTATTTCTTTCCTTAAAAATCGGGTGGTTGTTATGATTTTTAAATATTAATCCTTACATATGTATAAAATAGTAACGTTACTGTCTGACTGACAGACTGATTCATTATACCACAGCCCAAACGTCTGAAGCTAGAGGGATGAGAAATTCGAATGGTTAAGGGGAAAAAAAGGGTAAAAACTTGTAAAATCGGTAACCTTATATATCTTAAACTAATAAAAATAGAAAAAAAGTTGAACAGATATTGTTTTTCATTTAAAAAATATTCGGACAGGTGTCTGGTACTTTTTTGACATTCGGCCCTTTTAGTTTGAAAACGGGTAAAAACTGTGCTGTGGTACTTTTTTGGCACCATATGTATCTTTGAAACCAATCAACATTCAGATAAAATTGACATCATATTGATAACTTATCAAAAAATTACAAATATAAATTTGGTAATTTTTAAAAATTCTAACGTTTAAGGGGTAAAAATCGTACCTATTTTTTGGTACTTTTTTCATAAAACATTTTTTTATAGTTACTGACATAAACATGCGTATTTTAACATGGGATCCCACTATAATTTAGAAATTCATTGAAATACATTTTTTGTTATATCCATGGGGGAAAAAGTACCAAAAAGGAAATAAAATCGATAAATCACATAGTACTCAAACTCAATAATGAGTTTTCAATTATATTTAACCTAAAAACATGAAATTAAGTAAATGAGGATAAAGATATGTACATGGTCCCGTGGGTAAGAATTCAAGAGGGGGACTTTGTGGTACTTTTTTTTTACTTTTAATGGTACTTTTTGAATTTCCTGCAATTTTTAACCTAGAAACATAAAATGAAATATACATGGTCCTATGTGGGAAAGAATTCTCAAGAGGGGTCTTTGTGATACTTTTTTGTTCTTCTAATGATACTTTTTGAATTTTCTATAATTATGAACCTTGAAACATGAAATAAAGGATATGTGGTCCTAAATGAATGAGAATCCATAAGAAGGGACTTTGTGGTACTGTTTTGTTCTTCTAAAGGTACTTTTTGAATTTTCTATAATATTTAACCCAGAAACATTAAATTAAAGATATGTGGTCCTAAATGAATGAGAATCCATAAAAGAGGACTTTGTGGCACTTTTCCGTTCTTCTAATAGTACTTCTTGAATGTTCTGTAATATTCATCCTAGAAACATAAAATTGAAGATGTACGGTTCTAAGTGAATCAGAACCCTTAAGAGGGATTTTGTGGTACTTTTTCTTTATTCTAATATACTTTTTTCGTAATTCTAATATTAGAAACCTGAAATTAAAGAGATATTGTAATTTATGGATGAGAATTCAAGCTCTATTAGTCACATTATTTTATACTAAAAAAAATTAATAGTAATACTTTGGTAGCTTTTTAACTTTCGGACGTTAAAGATGTTAAAAATTGGTACTTTATTGGCACCCTACGAAACTTTCTAAACCAAATAAATTGAAAATATTATCTTTTTTATCAGAAATATGTCAAACATGCTTTTTGTACTTTTGGAAAATCATATTTTTTTATTGTAATTTTTTAAGTAAAATATTTAAAAAGTTTATTGTTGTTAATTCCGACACAATACCATTATTAATAATGTACCCACGGGAGCTAAAAATATTAGTTTAAATTTATTATATAGTATGGTTTTTATAAAGAATTTCCACTAACGAAATAGCGGGTTTATAGCTCGTGATTAATATATCAGGAATACTATTTTTTTCATTCATCATTCATTTGGCAAGTGGAAAATTGAGATTGATTATATTTTTTGTACTAAATTAATTTTTATTATTACCGATGTTTTGACATGCCAATTTTGAGGTATTTACTAGGGTATCCAATTATTCGGGTGTTCATATTAATCGGTTTATTCGACAAATAATTATTTGAGGTTAAAAGTTGATCGGTTAATAACCGATTATTGAGAAATTATTCGATTAACCGAATAACTTTATTTATATATGTAAAACATATAAATTATACAAATTATAGCATTTAATCTATTGAAATAGTTACATAACATAAGATCAAATTATTTTACAAGCGGATCATTTCGTTATTGTTTGCTCCTATTTGTATGAAAAAATTAAATTTTTTAGCTAATACTATAAAATATTCTCCTAATTCCGCTTTATTTAATACATTTTTCAAGTAAGTGAATTTTCTGTGTACGAATGATAATTTGTTAATCGAGTCTAAATTAAAATTTTTTTGGGTACATTTAGGAGATGACAATTACAAGTATTATGACTTGTGTAACTTTGAATTTACATTAATCAAAGTAATGTTTTACGAATTTGTATTGATATTGATACAAGTTTAATTATTTAAGAAGATATAATATTATCTATTACCTTTTCTTATCGCTTTTCATAAAATATTCTAACCCAACAGAAAATGCATCCAAAGAAGTCAGTAAGATACTGAAATTGTGATCTAGAAATAGTACAAATTCGTATAATTTTCAATGAATTTAATTTTTTTTACAATGAATATCCAATTTTTTTTTTAACGGCTCAAGGAAATTAGTTTTAATTTGTATTACTATTATTATTATTTTTTTTTGTAAAGATAACATTCAAATATCAACGTCTTATAGCAGAACAATCCATTTAAATCTTTCTATATATATATTGGATCCTGTTTTATTACTTCTAAAGCAGAAGAAAAAGTAACAGTGTAACAGTAAGATGTAGTTTACATAAATTTATCATAAAAATGAAAATTGTTCTATTTATAACTCAAGAAAACTACATTTCGGTTAACCGGTTATTCAACAGAAATTATTCGGTTTATTCGTTATTCGAAAATAGACAGTTTTAAATTATTCGGACAGTTAATCGACAGAAATTAACCGGATAACCGAATGACGGTTAATCGATTGGATACCCTAGTATTTACTTTTTGAGGAATAGGGATTTCCTAATATTTGGTGTTTAATCCTAAAATAATTTTAGTTTTATTATTAGCTATTTTCTAAAAATGTATGTTATGTTAAAAAGGTCAACAACTATAAATATAAAATACATATTTTATTTATTTTCATTTAAATTATTGGACAAATGGAAATAAATAAAAGTTGTATTTGTGGGAGTTCGTTAAAAACGTAGTTTTTTTATGAATAATTCTTCTTGGAAACATAAAAGAGTGTTCGTTATAAAAGAAGTTCGTTATAAACGTAGTTTTTTGTATGGAAAATGTTGGTCAAATCAATTGGACCGAAGTAAAGTGTTCTCTATAGTTCGTTATAACCATGTTCGACTGTATAAGGCTCTAAAAAAATGTTCTAAATGTTCTACTAAAACCATGAAATTCATCTCTAAACAAATTTATCGGCAATAGTTGATGTGGACACCTACTTCTTGACTTAAAATAGGCTGGATAGATTAGTAAAGCGTCCCGCCGAAGGAAGATTTCTCAGACGATGCATATTAATAATAATAATAATTGATATTCAGTTCCCTACCAACGATTAAAAGTCAAACAAATCAAACATTCGTCATTTTAACGTATTTTCTGGCACAATTTTGTGTCCATGTGGCGTCCTTTTTAAAATTTTCTAAAATATTTTTTCCGTATTCAGTCAACCAGTTAGACGGGCGTGTGGATATCATTAAAACGACTCAGCAAGTGATACTGAGTCGAACGGTGACAACCACTTATGGTGACTGTTTCACTCATTTTTGGAATCCGGTCTTCAACTGGAAATTGTGTCTTGAGGTACAAGTCATTAGGTAATGACAAATTACATCGGGTAATAAGTCACAATTTTTCAGTACTATTGACAACCTGCTGAATTGGTCTTAAGGAATTTCGACAAAATATATGAAAATGTCATAAGGTACAATTATGTTTTTTATATGAGAATAAGGGACAATGTCAGCGGCGATGCTGATAAGTTATAAATTACTACTTTAGGATGTCTTAAAGAAATTTCCAACTGGTATAACATAGTTTTTATAATTTTACAATATTTTTATTATACCGTCTTATACCGCACTATGAAATCTTTGTACAGTATAAAGCGGCCTTAAAGGTAATACGCCTCTAAAGACTTGGGGAATGGATTAAATGGGACTATAAATTGTAACATTAAAATAAAATTGAGGCATTAGATCGATATACGGATACCTAAACTGCGTTACTCTGATAACGGATGGATAGCTCCATGGTAGCGATTAATAATTATGATAAGAAGGTCACAGTTGGCATACTGTTAAGCTAATTTTTTTTATGATTTTCACGATGATATCTTCCAGAAAAGTGTAAAAACTTGATATGGGAATTTTTTATTTAGAAGTGATGATTTTTCATAATTTCAAATTCAAAATTGTTTAATTTTGGATATGGAAAAGATTTTTGGAAATTTCAGATGCAATTAATTCGATAACTATAAACTCATTAAAAAGCATTTTAAACATTTACATGTCAGAAGTACCATTTTTTTGAGACTCCGCTACTTCGCTTCTGATAAGTCTTGAGATCTGCCAGCTTAATTTAAACTCATGTACTTCTCTGCTACGATTATCTCAACCTTTACGTTAAACAATCCAACTGATTAGAAATTACAGATTTATTTCCAAAATATTTTAATTCTGCTCACTGTGCTTATAAAAAAAAAATCCTTTTATTTTTATGATTCTTATTCTACAGCATAGATGCCCACGCACACTAACACAACACATGTAGATGTGTTAGTAAAATAAAAAAAAAATGCACTAAAAGAAAAAAATGGGTGAATTAAATAAAATATGTCCTCAAGTTTAATCGTTAAAAAAATACTAAACAATCGAAAAATAACACAAATAATATTTATTGAAACTTCATTGCTAAATTTAAAAAATAAGGAAATAAATGACGTTATTTTTATATTTAATATAACAAAATGTAATGTAAGTATTAACCTTATATTATTTGGAAGGCTTAATTATAAACATGTATTTGTTAAAATATTTTCCCTTGTTCAGTCATTTATATCTAATGTGAAAATCTAATACAATTTTATAAAAACAATGTTTAACTGGAAATATTCAAAATTGTTTTCATACATAATGTAAAATTTTTTTCAGTGCATTTGTGTACTCATCGCTCTCTCAGCGAAGAATAAATGACAGAGAATAAGAATATGTGTGAAGCTCTCAGCACAAATGTGCTTGAAGTGGACATCTATGTTCTACAGCTTTTGAAATTCTCATCTTATATAATTTATTAAAATAAAAATATTTCAAAATTGGTGAAATTTTTATTTTTTACTAAGCATTTTTTGTGTCAAAAATTCATTTATATTCACTTCTACTATTACTGGGATATAAATAAAGGATTTACCTTAACAAATTTATATAAAATAAGAAATAGTTATAAAAAAACAAAAAATAATTTAAAAACTTAGCAAATATTTATAAAATATACATGTAATTCAACCTAATATCCTTCTTTCCATTAAACTCCATTGTAATAAAATGACAACTAAAGGAATGTATTTTAATTTACTTGAAAATTAAGACAAATCTATAATTTTTATTACAACTTAACAAATTGCAGACCATTGTTGTCATAATAAATAGAGGGTGGTAAATAATAGAAATGTAGTAACAGTTAAAGGAAAATTACAGTTTTACAAAAATAATAGTAAAAGCAGGAACTATGTTAAAGTTTTTAGCCTCCTATATGTAATAAAACTAAATTACAATACTAAAACAACAAAACAAAAAACTATTATATGTAGTTACATGTATCTAATAAATAAATGTCTATATAAGATATAAACTTGTACTTAAATACATACTTACGTTATATGTGTGCATGTGACAGTTTAATAAACATTCCATAAAATAGGTCAAAGAAAATGAAAAGTATTTTTTTCCTTAACCACCCTCTTTTATGCCAACCCCAAAATGGTAGTAAATGCAAAAAAGAAGTTTTTTATATGCATTTGCAACCCCCAAATGTGAAATTGAAAGTTGTTATTATTTGCTTAATGTTTGGTAAAAGATAAAATGAAAAGTCTACAAAAGTTTTAGAAAGAACAAAAAAAGAAAAGCTTTAGGATTTTATTAGTTTCTTATGGTAGAAATAAAACCCTTAGGTAAAAGTACGATGGAATAGAAATTTCCAATTTAGCTTTTTTTCTAATGCATGTGCACTTAAATCAGTCTTTTCTTTAGAAATGTTATAATAAGGGGACAGACAATACAATGGAAATTTATGTATATCTACTAGGCGTTTATAACACACCTTTAAATTTGAAGTATGGTGTTGTAATATATTATTTTCTTATAAATAAAAATTTCCAATAAAATATGAATTCTAATTCAGCCGTACCTTTTTTAGTATAATTAAATAATTCCAAGAGATGTGGTTGTAAGCTTCTATATTCTCCATTTTGGATCAAACAATTTGTTATCGACAAAAGAAACTGGAAACAAATTAAATTTTATTTGGTACACAGTTCTTCCTTTCGTATTTAAAACAATTTTAGTAATAATTACGTGCAAAAAAATTACAATTTGTTATTCGAATTTGTATAAGCTATACTGCACTATTTACTCTACAGTAAATCTAAATGTAACGAATCAGCTGACACGCTTTGCTTGTGAGAGCTCTACGTTTTTACATGACAGCTATATTTACATTTACGTTAGAGTAACGAAGCCTTTAGTCTAATCCAGATTGATCCTATATCTTAAGACTCCTATTTTTCTTTCTAATTACTGATTTCTGTAGACGTCCTAACAATAATTATTCGCTTTGTCTTTGAAAAAGCAACATTTTCATATTCAACACATTCTTTTTTTAACAAGGACGTTGAAATTGTAATTACTGAACTGCAAATGAACTGGTCGATAGATTAACTTATTTGTCCGTAAAAGGATTCGATAATAAAATAATAGTACTATAATACAACTCTTCACTTACTCCCTTTAGGTACCACAAAGTAACTGGTTAACGGATCCATGTAGGTTAACTAAGGCTTCTTGTTTTCTTATTTAATCTGAGCTAAATTGAACAATTCAGGGAAACATAAAATTATATGAAACAAAATATTATAATATTCCGTAGTTTTAGCTATGAATTTAATTTTTATAAAATGCTATGGTTTATTTTTCTATTTTTTGAGATAAAATTGCCTTCTTTAATAAAAAAATTGCAAAAAATCGCTAAAATAAACAAAAATCACCAAAAACAAAAAATCACTATCGTTTTTTTTTATTTTTTTTTTTGTGTGTTTGAAACTTGTTCTATTAAAGCGATTTTTAATAATAAAAAAAAACATTATCTTTTCTTAAAATAATAAAAATATTTAAATAAACGTCATCGTCTGAATTTTATAAATACATATGTATATAAAAAAAATCATAACAGTTACGGTTCCTGGCTATATTTAGCTCCACCGAATCATGTACTATTGTTACTTCTTTACATAGTGTCTACATTAGACAATTTTTATCAAGACAAGCGTCAAAATTAACGCGAATTTTGGTGGCAAGAGTTGCACAAAAGCGACAATATGGAGAATTCATTATTGTTTTTTGTATATGCAGTTTGACCACTGTAACAACCAAAACAAATAATCAGCTGTTTAACTAAGGTTACCTTGTACAGTTTATCAAATCGACTTTCGAATAATCGACTTTTTGTTGCAAAAAGTCGAAAAGTCGAAATCGACTTTTTGATTTGAAAATTGTCAATAAATCGACTTTCTTGATGCCAAAAGTCGAAAATAGTCGAAAAGTCGGAAAAAGTTGAAAATAGTCGGAAAAGGTCGAAAATAGTCGAAAAAAGACGAAAAGTGGAAAATAGTCAAAAAGTCGGAAAAAGTTGAAAATAGTCGGAAAAAGTCGAAAAGTCGAAAATAGTCGGAAAGTAGAAAAATTTAAAAAAAAATATCCTATTTAAAATGAATAGTTTCTTATCAGCTTTTATTTATATACCATTAAACCGTGTAGTTAATACATATTTTTGTGTGTAACTAGCACTCTCATTGGATAGATTTGTATGTTAATCAATTAATATATTTGTTTGCGTTGTATTCATTTTTATTTTTAAGGTCTTTATTAGACAATTAACAAAAATAGTCAATAGTCAAAAAAAGTTGAAAATAGTTGAAAAGTCGGAAGAAGTCGAAAATAGTCGGAAAAAGTCGAAATTAGTCGAAAAGAGTCGTAAAGTCCGAAAAGGTTGAAAATAGTCGGAAAAAGTCGAAAATAGTCGGAAAAAGTCGAAAATAGTCGGAAAGTAGAAAAATGTTTAAAAAATAAGTAGAATAAATTTAAAAAAAAATTTATCCTATTGAAAATGAATAGTTTCTTTTCAGCTTTTATTTATATACCATTAAACCGTGTAGTTAATACATATTTTTGTGTGTAACTAGCACTCTCATTGGATAGATTTGTTTGTTAATCAATCAATATATTTGTTTGCGTTGTATTCATTTTTATTTTTAAAGTTTTTATTAGACAATTAACAAAAAATAGTCAATAGTCAAAAAAGTCGACAATAGTCGAAAATAGTCGGAAAAAGTTGAAAATAGTTGAAAAGTCAGAAAAAGTCGAAAATAGTCGGAAAAAGTCGAAAAGTCGATTATTTCAAAATTAAAAAAAGTCGAAAAGTCGAAAAATCGACTATTTAAAAATTAAAAAAAGTCGAAAAATCGAAAAGTCGACTTTTTGTTGAAACTATAAAACCCTATTTTACAGATTCACACTGATTTTGACGTTTGTCTTGATAAAATTTGTCTAATGTTAAGACTATATGAAGAAAACAAATAAGTCTTGAACTTTGAAACCACTGAACCGATTTAGATGAAACTTGGAATCATATGCTTTCAGAAGATTGTTGGATAGAGTCTGTAGCTGCAGCACGGACGCTGCTACAGTGGGCCAAAGTTGACTACCTCGAGGGTGAAAAACATATCGGGGCTTATAACTTTTACAAATATTAATCGATTCATAGGCTTTCAGAATATTGTTGGACAGAGTCTGTAGCTGCAGCACGGACGCCGCTACAGTGGGCCAAAGTTGACTACCTCGATGGTGAAAAACATATCGGGGCTTATAACTTTTACAAATATTAACCGATTTTAAATATTTTTATATTTTTGAATTCTCCTAAGTAAGACAAGGAAAAAACTAAATGCTAAATTATCTCGTATGGTTTAAAAGATATTTAACTTAAAAAAATAAATAATCGATTATTATTTGAAGATTAAGGAAATTCTGATAGACATGTGCACATATAGACGACTGAAAAAGGATCCCACTTTAAGCCTACAGAATAGGAACAATGTTCTAATTGAAAAACTTTGGATCTACATGACAAGGATAAACTAATTACGAAAATCGCTATAGCCCTAAGAATTTATGGCCTTCCAAAGATCCACAAGAAAAACATGATATTAAGATCCATCTATATGATATAATCAAGGAGCAATTGTCATGGCTTGGAACTAGAACTTAATCTAATTAACTTAGTATTAAGTACTGCTCGGTAATAACATAAACAACTTATTTTTACTAAAAATAAATCTATGAATGTATTAGAAATATTCAAACACTACAATGCGTAATGATTCTTTAATCTGTTGATTCTTTATTAAAAAGAACAGTAAATTTTTATGTTAAACATTTTAATGCTTCCTTTTGTTTTCTTTATAGGTATTAAACATTAAAATAATAAAAATATTAATAAATAGTGCGTATTTATTTCGTACAGATAATAATTTATTTCAACATAAACACAACTATTAAAATAAACAAAAAAGTTTATAAATAAACAAAGAAATAAACGTCACAATAATTGTCAAATTTAACTGACAATTATGTTATTACGAAAATAAAAAATACTATAAATAAGAAAATACGACTCAAAAACTTTTTGTCTTATTTTGTTTCATTAGCACTATGTAGCTGTAGAAGGTAGAATAGACATAGAATAGAACTAGAGGGGAAGCTAGATGAAAAAAATATTAAAAATTATAAATAAATATCATCGAAATCTTATAACGAAATTTATATCCAAGACATTTTTTTTTTTAAATTCTTAGACTTGGATTTTATTTAAAAAATAAGTTGATTTCTTTTAGGGGGAGAGCCTTCCATTCTATTAGTTTATTCTCTGTTTGTAAACGAATATGTAATTGCCACCACTTAAATTTGTTTATTAATTTTGTTGTTAGTGGTGTTGTAGTTGTACTTATGTAGTTGTTGTCGTTGTTAAGTTTCGTAAATACCTACTACAAGGTCTTTGAACTTTTTCGGTAAATATAAAAAAATGATGAATAAAATAGGTCACGCAATATATTGAAATAAAAAAAATTGATGTTGTACTTCAAGTGTTGAGAGTAGAGTACTCGCACTCTTTACTTTTTGTTTATTTTAAGAAATTTTGTAAATAAAAGGGGGAAACAGAAATAAAAAAGAGTAAAAGAGAGTTAAGTACGAATGATGGCAGGGAGTTGGGAATTATTAAATTCTGTGGTTTTAATAATAGTTTATGAAAATTTGTGAATATGTATTAATAATAGTTGAGTGTAGATGTAATTAAATGACGTAGAAATCATTAAATACTCATACTCACTTTACAAATTAAGCGTAACTTAAAAGCCTCTGAATGGCGTCTGATTAGTTGTCAGTATTTTGAAGTACTTTGGATAAAGTTGATTTTTAATTGGCCGTGATATCTATATTGAATAAAAGAAAATATAATTGGAAAACTCAGAAATTTTAAAAATTCTTTTCAATTAGTATTTCTGAGATAGTCGATTTGTATGAAGAATGTCTACAAAAATAAAAATACGGCGAATTCATTAATTTGTTTGTTTGTTTCGCCTTGGACATACATATCTCAAGACTTTTACAATATTATCATCTAGTTTTTACCATGGCAAAATGAAGTAGGTGGCAGAAGTTCTATAACAAAATAGAGCGAATTCATTAATGTTTTTAACACATGGAGTATGACAACTTATCGGGTAAGCAAACATTTTGCTTATATGGAGTTTGACAGTTATAAGTGCTAAAAAAATAATAATCAGCTGATGAAGTGAATTCGCTTTGGGCAGAATGTAAAAACCGAGGCGAATTCAAATAGGAGACCACACTTAATCAGGACCATACAAGCACAATTTTTGCTTACCCGTTGAAAAGTCAAACTCCATGTATATAAAAAAACTGCGGCCACCTGTTTCATTTCGCCATGATTCTGCATATTTTTTGACTTCCTACTTTTTTTGATTTTTTTTTTTTTTTTCAACCTCATCATGAACCACAATTTCTTGCCTTTTAATGAACTTCTCCATTTACATATTATTTTTTATTTTACACTTCTTATATTTCAAAATGTTTGTTCTTTCTTATTTAACATAAAAAATTCCTACATTACCCCTGAACTAAAAACGAAAATATAAAGAAAAAAATAAATTAAAAGTGAGTTTTTGTACACCGCCATCATCAACATCAGCACCATACGACTTAACACTTGAAGGAAAGACAACAAACTTTACTGGAAAAAAAGCTTTTAAGAGTTCATTGAACTCTTTATTTCGATTCATACATATAAAGAATTTAATTTTGGTGGTTTTGGTCTAAAAGAAAAGAAAACTGTCTTAGGAAATTTTAAGGAATTATTTGTACACAAACAAAATAGAAGAAAAAAAAAAACATGTCAAAGAAACAAAACTGAGATGAAAAGTGTTGTTTCGTTCATTACCATGAAACCCAGAAATGAAATATGTATTAATTAAGTTTTCCAACCCAACAACCCCACAAAAAAGAAGAAAAAACTACCACCCACCATTGCACTTTACTATTTCAAAGAGTGTACACAGAGAGAAATTAAATAATTTATTTTTTAATTTATAACGAAATCTCTGAAAGTTCAATATATTGATTGTCTGCTACTGCGATCTCTTTTAGTGACATTAAGCTGGAAGTGGTCTGTTTTTGTACCGAGGATATTAGTATTCTAATTCTGAAAGCTCGAAATCATAACAATTTTAAGTCGAAATCATAATAATCTTAATCATATGCTACTGCAGCTTATTCTACTAATCCTTATAATAAATATGAAAGTTAAACAATAGGCTTTTACACGGCGAATTGAAACAGGTGGCAGCAGTTCTACAAAACAACAATAAGGCGAATTCATTAATTTTTGTGGAGTTTGACACTTCAGTTGGTAAGTGAAAAGTATGTATACAGTTTGATAATTCTAAGTACAAAAAATAATAATAATCGGCAGATTGAGTGAGTTCACCTGTTTGAATTCGCCTTGGCATGTTTTTTTCTTAGGCTTGCTTAGTAGAATTTGTAAAAATTACAAGCTCCGATATGTTTTTCATCTACGAAGTGGTCAACTGTGACCCATTGTAGCGTCAAGCGTGCTTATGTTATATTTCCAACACACAATATTCTGAAAGCTTAATTCCCCCTCTATCGATGCTCATCAAAATCGGTCCAGCCGTTTTTTACTCTAAAGTCACAAATAAATTTAATCTTTGGGTATCCGGAGTGAAAAATTAATCGATAATTTTTAATTGGGAGATTTGAAATTTCAAGAGCGGAATAAATGTTTTGGTTTATTAAAAAATAACAATAAAATTTCAACTGAGTTTATTTACAAAATGAAATTAATTGATAATTTTTAATTGGCAAATCCGATTAACAAGAAAACCTCACCCATATGGAGCAGAAGAGTATTCAAGTTTTTGTTTGGGAAATAAACGCCTCAAGAGCGGAACAAAAACTTTGGTTAATTAAAAAATATCGGAAAATTTTTATTTTTTTTTTTTTAATATTAGAGTGCATTCCGATTAATATAAAAATTCACCCAAACAAAGTAGAGTTGTACTCGAGTTTGAGTTTGGGACATGAACCCCTCAGGAGCGTTACTTTGAAGTTTCAAATTAGGGTACCAACATGTTAATAAATGTTTAATAATATTTTTGATATATTTACAAATAAATAGATGTGGGATTGGAGCCTGGTCGCGTCATCAGATCTGGCAGACGTTGGTAACGAAGGGGTTAATATTACTAACGGACAGAATATTCTAGAATAGGATAGTAACTAGTCACGTAGGCTACAGACAAAATATGTACGAGACATTTTTTAACGAAAGACGAACATTCTGGATGGGGACTTGCATTTTGATAAACGGACTTTTAATGGACGAGACAAGGATAGTTATAGGGTTAACTCGCTGGGAACTTTCTGGTACTTTGAAATGTAGCGAGTAGTGTAGGAGAATAATATAAAAGGTAGTGTTGAAAGATTGAGAGTTTTAGTTTTGAGTTAAATTCAAGTTGTGAAAGTTGAAATGTTGAAAAGTTAGAATTATCAGTTTGAAAAGTTGTCTAAAACGTTGTGCAAAGAAGTTATGAGTAAATAATTAAAGTTGACCAGCGACATCCACTATATTAAAGTGTAAAATAATTTTAAGTTTTTTAATTAATAAAATATACACAATTTATTATTAAAAATAATATAATTTGTGTTTAATTGATTAAAGCCATCAAGCTTAAATCACAGAGATTTAATAAAAAAAAAAAATCCTACAAATTGGGGGCTCGTCCGGGATTGAAGTGTGGAAAATTCAGTGAAAAGTGTTGAAAGAGAAAAACGAAGTAAAAGTTGTTGCGGCAAAAAATTTAAAAAGCAGAAAATTACGTGAAAAGTTGAGAAAAGTGAAAACTGTTTCCTAAAGTGGAAAAATTCCCATAAAAAATTGTCGAAATTAAAGTCGAAAAATTATTAAAAAAAAAAACTAAAGTGTATAAATAGTTGTTTAAAGTATTAAAAGAAAACAACATATTTGAAATAGTTGTGAAAATTAAAGTTATAAATAAAAAAAAAGGTATTGTGACTTTAAAAAAACAAAGAGCGCCTAAGCTTAAGAGACCGAAAAATATTTAAAAACTATAAAAGTTGAAAGAGAAATTTCAAAGTGAGAAACAACAACGAAGTTATAAAAAAGAAAAAACAAGAAAGGAAAAAATTTATAAAAAACAAGAGAGTAAAACGAGAATGTAAAATAAGGGTTGTTAAATATGTTGTTGTTGTGAAAAAAAAAAAAAAAAAAATTAAAAAAAAAAAAAAAAACACATAAAAAGAACAATAAAGTTAAAGAGAACTAAAGTGATAAAAAACAGTGTAGTTTAAGAGAAAAGAAACATAAACAAACTAGAAGAAATATAATTGTATGTTGGTGTGTGTGCATGAGTTGTAAAAAAAAAAAAAAAAAAAAATTAAATAACGAGCAACAATTCGTTAGTGAACTTTAAAATGTAAGAAAGACTGAAATAGAAAGACTGAAATAAAAAGAGTGAAAATAAATAGTTAAATAAAAAAAAAAAAAAAGTTGCAACGAATATTAAAAGCTTACAAAAAAAACAAGGAGTAAAAGTTGAGAAGAAAGATCGAGAGTGTGACGTATTAGTTGGAAAGCGACAAATATATGTTGGTGATTCAAATGCATTGCCGTTAAGCAAAGCAGACGAGTCAAGTAGATGTGAGCTGTGGAAATCCAGTTGGAGTGCTAAACGAGCTTTTCAATTCTAATAAGATAAGTTGTTTATTTTTAATTTACGTAAAAGTTGTAAAATATTTTGAAATTTAACTGATTTTAAGATTGTTTACTGTAGAGTTAAAGTTCTTTTATGTTAAAAAAAAAAGATAGTTTCTGTTATTTAACATTTTATTTTTGCTGATGTTAATGTTAATTTAAGGAACAGATATTTTATTTGTTTTTTTTAAGAAGTTGTGTAGTTGCCATTAAATTTTTTATACAATTTAATTGAATTTAAATAATTTTAATTGATTATCGAAATATTTAATTTGAATTTACATTTTAATTTTTAAAGTATTTTAATTTTGAATTGAATTTTATTTTGTTTAATATTATTTCATAGAATTTAGTTGTAAGTATTATTTTGTAAGGTTGTTGCTGGTTTTATTTTATTTTGGTAGAAAATGGAGATTGAAAGTATAATGTCCATGAATTGCGAATCTTTGCGCAATAAGTTGAGGGAATTAGGGTTGAACACATCTGGGTTGAAGCCAGTACTAAGAGACAGGCTCCTACGACATTTCGGTCATCAAACTGATGGGGACGACGGAGAATCGATAAATTCTGAGTACCAGGATATGGGTGCTAGTGCGTCTACAGGGGTCCGTCTGAATGGTCCTGTCTTCACTCTTAGGGACATTGTTGATAGTTTGTCTGTATTTAGTGGAACTGATTCTTTAGATGTTAGACATTGGGTTGAAGATTTTGAGGAAAATGCCGAGACGGTTGGGTGGAATGATATTCAAAAATTCATCTATGGTAAACTGCTTCTGAAAGGTGCAGCAAAATCGTTTGTTAGAAGTCAGTCCGGTTTAAGAAATTGGGAGTCGTTGAAAAATGCTTTAATTGATGAATTTGGTGAAACGTTGTCTTCCTCAGAAATTCACAGAATGTTGAGAAAACGTCGCAAGAATCAAAATGAGTCCTATCGCGAATACCTGTATGCACTTATGGAGATCGGTAAGCCAATTAATCTAGATGTCTCAAGTCTCTTGGATTATTTTGTTGAGGGTATACCTGATTCTCGGTTCAATAAAGCCATCTTATATCAGGCGAAGACAGTAGAACAAATGAAGGAACAGATCAAAATATATGAAAAAATTCTAACCTCATCGAATAAAGACAGTAAGAAGACTAATGCACCTAACAACGTGGAACTTAAGGAAGAAAAAAGTGGTAGTGCAAGAAAGAAGAATTGTTTTAAATGCGGAAGTCCCAATCATCTTGCGAAGGACTGCGGGGAAACACAATTTAAATGTTTTAAATGTAACGGTGTAGGGCATCGCGCAGCTGATTGTAAGGTCAATAAACCTGAAGTCAAACAGGAGCGGAGTAATGTCAACACGTTCGGTTACGACAAGGAACCTTTTGAGCCAGGTATGAAGTTTAAAAAGGTCACGTTGGGGAATATTGAATTTTATGGTTTAATTGATACCGGATGTAATATGTGTACCATGAGATGTGATGTTTATGACAGATTATGTAATGAGTTTCAGTTGGTAGTAGAACAGCGACGTTTAAAGGGTGCAGGTGCAGGAGTGTTTTATACTCAAGGTTATTTCGAGGCTCCAGTTGTTATTGACGGTATTCCGCTAAAGATACGATTTTATGTTGTACGCGCTGAAGGCTTAGATTATCCGGCTGTTTTGGGCACTAACCTATTACAGTTTGTGGATTTAATTATAAAAGAAGACGGTGTAGAACTTGTTTCAAAAACAGCTAAGAATGTTGGTAGGAGCAATATCGACGATCATCAGAAGTACATTAATACTTCGGAATTTGTGAGTGAATCCGTCGATTGCGTTGTACAAGGTAGAGTTGGAAGATCGGATAAAGAGGTATCAGTAGCTCAGAAAGCGGGAAATACTTCAACGAAGAATGAGGAAATGGTAGTTGACAAGTTGGAGAAAAGCGTTGTAGAAGCCACTGTTTTCGAGGCTTCGTCGTCGGATTTGTTAGCGCATAAAAATTATGATTTTGAGAGTATGCCAGAAACCGGAAGGAAATTGAGTATGGTGAACATATGTGGTCTAAAGGAGCGGGATCAGAGGGGTTTTAAGGAAAACCGCAGGTCGGAAAACTTTAGGTTGCGTAATTCGACGAATAACAAACGCACGCAAGATGGAGACCGTGTGGGACGGAAGGAGAATCATTTTGGTCCATACGAGGTGAAGAAGAGGGTGGAATATGGGCGATATAAGATCGGAGGGAATACGGAGTGCGAAGGACCAGGAAGACGGGTCACCGTAGCGGAGAATATGAAAAGATGGGCACCAGTATTCGAGTCGAATACCCCGTCAGGAGGGCCGAATGTGGGATTGGAGCCTGGTCGCGTCATCAGATCTGGCAGACGTTGGTAACGAAGGGGTTAATATTACTAACGGACAGAATATTCTAGAATAGGATAGTAACTAGTCACGTAGGCTACAGACAAAATATGTACGAGACATTTTTTAACGAAAGACGAACATTCTGGATGGGGACTTGCATTTTGATAAACGGACTTTTAATGGACGAGACAAGGATAGTTATAGGGTTAACTCGCTGGGAACTTTCTGGTACTTTGAAATGTAGCGAGTAGTGTAGGAGAATAATATAAAAGGTAGTGTTGAAAGATTGAGAGTTTTAGTTTTGAGTTAAATTCAAGTTGTGAAAGTTGAAATGTTGAAAAGTTAGAATTATCAGTTTGAAAAGTTGTCTAAAACGTTGTGCAAAGAAGTTATGAGTAAATAATTAAAGTTGACCAGCGACATCCACTATATTAAAGTGTAAAATAATTTTAAGTTTTTTAATTAATAAAATATACACAATTTATTATTAAAAATAATATAATTTGTGTTTAATTGATTAAAGCCATCAAGCTTAAATCACAGGGATTTAATAAAAAAAAAATCGTACATAGATTTCTTAATGCCACTTGTTGGACCAAGGTTCTCACTAGTATCTGGCCTTGTCCAAACGAAATTAAACCGACTATACTTGAGTGGGCGCACAGATGAAAAAAAAAACAAATATATTAATTAAACAAGTGGCAGCAGTTCTACATAAACAACAATACGGCGAATTCATTAATTTTTTTTGGAAGGTACATAACTAAAATGCTAGGGTATATAGTCGACCTATATCTTTATATAGGAAGCTGGAAAGCTTTGATCATTTAGTTCCATCTTGAGTTTTAATTGTCTCCACCAGGGTATATCAAATTAAAAACCACGTTGTCAATATAAACGAGTTGTTCCTAAATAGTGGAAGGCCAATGTACGCGTCACGCGACAACGAGCGGAAGCGTTATTACCAGCTTAAAAATCAATTAATTGTTTACAAAAAACTGACAAAGGTAAATTTGAAAACACTGTCATAAATTTAATCTGGCAATGCTGTTACACGCGGCCGCGCGTCAAAGTTGAATTTATTTCAACTTTTTTCATATGGACCGCGCGAGCGCGTGAGAAAACATAATCAGCTGATTGCCGCTTGCACCGCGTGCCGCGTACATTGGCCTTAAATTATAACCCAGAGCTACTTTACGCTACATCCAGACTAGCCTTTTTCTTGTTCGAACAAGAACAAAACGTCGGCAGAGCAACACACACAATTTGTTTCTTTTTATTTTGAGTGGACAGAACATTTGTCGAACAAATCATGATTTTTTGTTTGCCGTCAGTGTCGATACTTTTACATACAGCACCTCTTCTTCCGCATGAAAAATGATGTTTGATGTCTGCCATCAAACGTCATGAACAAGTTGGGTCCACACTAACGCACAAAATTTTGTTCGATGTGCGAACAAGAAAAAGGCTCGTGAAGACCGCATATTACGACTCGTGATTCATTAATTTTTTTATACATGGAGTTTGACAATACAGCGGTTAAGTGCAAATTATGCATATATGGAATTTGACATTTCTAAGTACCAAAAAAATAATCAGCGGATTTGTCATCTGTTTGAATTTGCCTTGTATTGGTATTGAAGATTAGATTAATTCTTCTGTTACTTAAACGGTACACAGAATAGCTTAATAAAAATAAGAGCTTCTGCTCCATCAGAATAAAAGTCAGTTCGATATTAGATAACATTTAGATTTTCGTTCATAATCAAGTATTATTTAGATCGGTCCATAAATGTAAATTTTTTTATAGTAGAAAAGTAAATTTTGTTTATTAATTTCTCCTTAAATAGTAACGATTTTGATATTTTACTAGGTACGTTTAACGAAAACTTTGTTCATAACCTGTATAATATCAGTTACCCTTTAATTTCACTTAACTGTTTCTTTAAGTGTATTGCTACTTTTCTTTGTTTTGTGGGTGGAAAACCCACTAAAATATTATGATTATATTGGAATGGAAATGAAAATGTACTGAGTATTATTAAGTGGCACACATAAGTAACAAAAATAACAAAACTACAATAATAATAATCTGAGTAATAAACAATTTGGATAAACGAAGGCAGGGCAAGTACAAGTTTATTACTACAAATATGTTTAGATCAATGTACTTCTTTGTTTATAAAGTTGTTTCTTAACTATTTGAATTATCATACCCACAAAACATTAAGTAGCTTTTACTTAAGAAGTATACAGTATTTTTAAACAATTGGTATATTAAGTTGTTAAGAGATTTTAAAATTATAATTTATTTTTAATTAACCGTATTGAGGTCTTGAAATTATTATTCTTATTCAAAACACTTGCAGTAGAATAAGAATTAAAGCAAACGGGAGTTATTTGGAATAGGGATAATAAAAAAAATCGTAGTCTTCAAAGCTTAGGATTTTTTATCTTTGCGTTTTACTCTCCAGATACATGAGAATAATGACATATTTTCTTCTCCATGTTGGTTTTCGTTTAAAGGTAATCGTGGACTACATGAAGACATGAAGACCTGAAAACAAACATATATTTCTCTCCAACTTAGTATTCGATTAACAACATAATGACATTAAATTTCACATATATTTTTCTCCTCAAGTTGACCTTTGATCAAAGATAATATAGGAGAAATAAAGACTGAGAATATATGACATCAAGTCGATTAAAGCCATTCTAAGACGACATAAAGACACGAAGATACACCAAATTGGCCTTCGATTAAACTAATTTTGAATATATTTTCCTCTTCAAATTGCCCTTGATTAAAGCTAATTTAGGACTAAATTTAAACAGGGAGATAAAACAATAACATAGTTATTTTCCTCTCTAAGTTGTCTTTTGCACAGTGAAATCGGACTTGATTTGTAGAGGCCACGATTTTTTTAAACTTTTACATACTCGAGGTGGTCAACTTTAACGCCCTGTGGCTGATTAATATATAGTGACAAGATAACTCTCTACAACTGTCTTATATATTTCAATTCGATACTAGCAGTAGTTTTGAAGATAAAGATTTATTACCAAAAATTTCGAGATTAGACATACTGTGCTTCTGTTAAAGCTAAACTAGGAACATATTTTTCTCCCCAAGTATTTAGTTTTCAATATAAGCTTTTAAATTTATTTGATATTTTAGGTTCATAATAGAGTTTTTATAAATGAATATTTCTTGATTTTATCGGCTTCTACAAAAGAGGACTTAGGGGAACAGCTAATAGAATTTTAACATTAAACTGATTTTTTATCATTACCTGATACCTCTTCTTAGGATACAGATCAAGATAATCTAGATCAAGAATATTTTAATCATTTTCAGTTCAATGTGTGCATATCAAAAAGTATAGTGTATTTTAAAATCGTTGTTACCATATAGTACAATCAGTCTATTTCTAAGTTCTTCAATTTCTGTTAATTTAGTCAAATTAATTTTCCATAAGTGCTTAACAAAACACACCAATAAACATGTTTGTTAATTGATGTCTTCTATTTTTTGGAACACTTTAAATATATTTTTAATGAGGGCCCAAACAAGTTAATCAAAATATTTTTCAATATTAATTGAAAATGTGTTTTTCATTTCCATTGCCCTCCTAAACAAAACACTTTCTTCGTTTAAAATAATAGTTTTCACATAATTTTAAAAGTTCAATAAACTTTATAATTGATTTTTTTTCCTAGATTTTTTTCCAGATTTTATTTATATATTTTCATTTTATTATTTCATTATTATTCATATTTTGTAATACAATATATCGCCGCAAATAGAGCTCATTGTTAATTTATGAAATCATTAGTTTTTTTATTTTAATTTCTTCGGTGCTTAATTTTTTTTATTATAAATAAATTATTCTCATATAATATTAATTGTGCATTATTTCATTTTCGTTTCATATTTCTTAATGTTGTGTGTACATATTTTTTTTTTTCTTTTTTGGTATTCGCCATGTAGTAGTCATTTCATTTGTAATTTTTTTCAATTTCATTTATAGTGTTTTCTGTTTTTATTTTTTTTTCTCGACATTTTGTAACGGTCATTGACACTGACACAGTTCCGTATTTCGTTGGAAAATTCTGTTGATTGTTTTTACTTTTTTGGTAAGAAAAATATCATAAAAAAGCTTTTTAATATAATTTTCCGTTCATTGCTACTTGTGCCATTCCATGGATTTCCACCACCATCAATTTGTCTTAAGTTTTCTTCGAAATGAATTTGAGGGAAGATGTTTGTTGGATGTTAATGGTTGACAGACACATTTAGAAGGTTTTGGAATGTAATCGATATGTGAATGGGCAAATTTTAGTTAGTTTTTTTTTTTAATATAACTCTTCTAAGAAGTTAAAATCATTGCAAATCTCTGTGTTGTTTAATTGGTGCCATTGAACCTTTATTTACTGAAATTTGCTTAAAGAAGAACTTTAGCTTAAAATTTAAATTGTTATTGGATTATTCACAATTGGGGTAATATTTTCTTGACGTAGTCAAACCAGACGTAATCAAACCAGAGTATCTCTTGTTCCAGGAATTTTTCTTAAAGGAGTTACATATTGGGAGTTATTTTAAAAAATTTCCCTCTTTTGTAAGATTTAGTCGGATTTTCATTCCCATTCAACAAATCCCCTAAAAGATTGGCCCGGCGTCCCTTATTAATAGGAAATAATGTTATAAATATACAAAACGATGTAAAATATTTGGGGGTTACGTTGGACAAAAAACTTTTATTCAAACGGCATATCAACGAAATCTGCAAAAAAGCAATTAAAGCTTTTAGAGCCCTATGGCCATTGCTAAATAAACGTTCATGCCTGAACATGAAAAATAAGAATCTTCTATTTAAAAGTGTTATTAGACCCATATTAACATATGCGTGTCCTGTATGGAGTACTGCAGCTAACTGTCACTTGAATCGTTTACAAGTTATTCAAAACAAATGTCTCAAAATGATATATAACAAACACTGGAGATACCCAACATACCTTATCCATGAAGAAACCGGTTACGAAAGAATTATTGATTTTATAAAAAGAATTAAAAACAAGTTTTATGAAAAAATTGAAAGTTCTTCTTATCCCATGATAAGAGAATGTGTAGAAATTATACAAAGTTAAATGCAAATCACCAAATCGAAAATGATATGTTTATACGGTGCTATTACAACTAATAGCACCACTTTAAACCTATATAATTTTCTTCATATTTGAATTCATTTAAAATCATATAAAGGTTTTTCCCATTTTACCTTAGAAAAGATTATAATGTAAAAACAAATATTGTAAATATCATTAGTCAATTCATTATTTGTTGTAATATCTATATAAAGATAAGATCTCATTTGTAAATATTTAGTAAGTAAAGATGTAAATAAAGGAAGATTATACAATTCAAAATTCAAAGTCGGATTTTCATGATTTTACAGGAAGAAAATTGACACAGGAAATGTTTGTTTGGAAGGAGTAAGGCCTATATAACCAAAATAACCCCGTTAGTACTTTTAAAATTGTATCAAGTAGCAATTTTGGAATCTTCCATTTGTAAAAAAACAGTTTTTTTTACCATGTCATAGTCTAGAGAAATTTAATAGTCCTGGGATATCCCGGAGGTATACCGAAAAATGGTTTTGATATAATGAAAACGCTTCGAGCTCTTCTATTAGTCCAAAAATATAATTTCCTAAATGGCTTTCATTTACAAATACCAAACTTAACAATCGCTATGTAGTTGTGCCTTTACATTGTTTCACTACCTTATGTATAGAGGACCAGATTATGAAGTTTTGCCAATATTTCATTGAGGATCAAGGTTCTCAGAAGACACAATAGAATGCACAGCTTCTAGTTGACCCAATATTATTAAATGAGCCACATAGATCAAACTTGACATCATCGTCCAGTTCCTTATAATGTTTGTTTGAAACTTTTTACTTTTCATATTTTTACATTTATTTCACTTCTTCCTAGCGATTTTTAATTTTCATTTAGCAGTTATTTTCAAAAAATGTATTAAGTAGAGGAAGGATTTTAATAAAAATAATGAGTTCCCATCAAAAAAAGAACTAAAAAAGTCATAATTTAACATTGTGTTGTCATTGGAAGGAAGTACTTAGTGGTGAAAAAGAGCTGCAGAAGTTCTTTTTTTAACCCATGGTTGTCATTGGTAGGATGTTCTTCTTTTATACTTCTAGTTCATTTCTTTTGAAGTACTTCCCTTAAAACTATGTTTATAAAATTTTTTAATAAAAATTCCTCTTTAGCCTTATTAAAAGATACTAAAAATGCTTTAAAATTTGTAAAATTTTAATTTTGTTGGAAATTATTATAATTTTTTCCCACTAAAAATTCATTTATTTTCACTTTTTTGGAAGTAATTATTAAGAACTTTCAAAAAAGTTTCAAATATGCACTTTGTTTCACTTTGGAAGTTGTGAAAATGTTTTTTTTTTTTTTTTTTTGGAAGAACTTCATCGTTTTTTGCTGGGTTGAATGATAACGTTTCTAAAGCTATAGAAAATGTTAAACAGATATTAACATCAAGGAATATGAAATCTAATCTCTCATTTGTCTGTTCCAATTATGTATTTCCTTCTGAAACTATTACTAAATTAGAAGGATTCGTCTCTTTAAGTATCCAAATCAGTTCAATTGATAGTGCTTTTGAGAAAATGATGCTGAAAAAAATAAATTAATTAAAATTGCAAGCTGTTACTTAAAAAACGAGAGAAGAAGATATAGTCGGTCAAGCCCGTCTACATGATACCCTACACCATTTCGATCCACATAACTTTGTTTTTACGTATATACAACTTACTTGTGTTAAATATTAACATAATACTAACATTTGTATGGGATTTATGAACGTTAGTGATTTTCGGGAGAGGAGTTTATATGGGAGCTATGGTCAGTTATAGACCGATCTTCATGAAATTTGGCAAACAGATTTTTGCTGATATAAAATTTATTTGTACTAAATTTCAATAAAATATTCCTATTTTTAAGCCATCTATAAGTGTTAAAACTCTATTCCGGGAGGACATTTGTATGGGGGCTAGGTGAAATAATGGGCCGATCATAACCAAATTCATTAGGCTTCGTCCTTGTATTGAAAAAGCATATGTACCAAATTTCATCAAATTATCTTCAAAATTGCGACCTGTACTTTGCGCACAAGCTTTACATGGACAGCCAGCCAGCCAGCCGACCAGACGGACATCGTTAAATCGACTCAGAAAGTGATCCTGAGTCGAACGGTATACTTTAAGGTGGGGGTCCGAAGATTTTTTCTCTGCGTTACAACTTCTGCACAAACACATAATACCCCAACCACCTTTGGTGGTGTAGGGTATAATTAAATAGTTGAGAATATTAAACAAAATTTAAAAATTCTAAAATCTCGTGGATATAGAAATACCCTTCTTCTGAACTAAAATTATTCAAATTCGCTCCTATAACATCTATTGACTTGGGAGGATTATTTTCTATGTGTAAAAACGTTTTCGCCAAAATTGACAATAGTTTATGTTGGACAACTTAAGGAAAATGTTTATTAAAGAAAATAAAAGCCTATCTAGTTAATGGTGGATGGTCAAATCAGCAGATCTTGAGAGCATTGAGCGAAAATTTTCCCGAATATGTGATTAGAGCCATAACTCCATAATTTTTTCATCATGGCAATGTTCGCACTCATGTTGTGCGACCAGTAAAAACTATTTGAAAAATAGTGAGTAGTCAAAGTAGTGTCAAACCCCATGTATACCATGTTTTTGTAGAACTGCAGTCACCTGTTTCATTGTGCCATGCTCCAGGCCAAAGCGAATTCAAGCGTGTGACCTCACCTAATCAGCTGAATTTTTTTGTTCTATATAAGAACAATTTTTGATTACCCACTGAAATGTCAAAGTCCATTTATTTGCAGTCCACACGAGCCTTTTTCATGCTCGCACATTGAACAAAATGTTGTGCGCACATGCATTTGGATAGTGTGGACCCAAGTTGTTCATGTTTTGTTCTTGTTCGCACACCATTGTTCGCACAATTGTTCGAATTGTGTGTGTTGCTCTGCCGACGTTTTGTTCTTGTGCGAACAAGAAAAAGGCTAGTTAGTATAGACGGTACGTTATAAAAAAAAATACGTACACCCAGAGAAATATCAATCACATACGTGTTGAAAACGATACCATTCTGTGTCAATAGTGAATCTACACCGTATGTGTTTAAATTAAACACTGCGTGTTCAATTCTTATTGAAAATCAATACCTAATTGGCACCAAGTTGAAACCATTTCGGTATCAAATTGTTAAATCACATATGTTTTCTACTAAATTTGTTAACGAAAGGTATTAAAAAGCTGTTACCGTAAATTACCAATGTGTGTACCGTCTATACTAGCCTTTTTCTTGTTCGCACAAGAACAAAACGTCGGCAGAGCAACACACACAATTTTTTTCATTTTGTTTTCAGTGGGCAGAACATTTGTCGAACAAATCATAATTTTTTGTTTGTCGTTAGTGTCGCTTCGATACTTTTACTTGCAGCGCTTCTTCTTCCGCATACAAAATGACGTTTGATGGCAGACATGGTTGCTCGAACAATTGTGCGAACAAGAACAAAACATGAACAACTTGAGTCCACACCATAGTATAATAATAAAGTACTCGCACATCTACAAAAACAACAATTGCTTGTATTTTGTTAGTGTAAAACTACTGCCCACAATGTCAAAATGCTTTGAGCGGAAAAATGAGAGAATGAAGGAGAGCAAAAGTCAAAAAACTCGAAAAAAATTTTACATATGAATACAAAAACAATTTGACAGTACCGCGAGGTTTGCCAATGAAAAAATTGTAAAACAGCTGTTCTTACGAGTATACTTTATAATTATACTATGGTTCTGTGGCAAGGTAGATTAAGAAGGTAACGACATTAAAACAGCTGAGAATTTTTTTTCTTTTTGAAATCAATATGGCTGCCTGTGTTTTGTAATTTGAAGTGTCAAATTTTTGTTTATGTTTACATTTTTTTGCTTACTTTTGTGTTATTGCGTCTTTCTCCTCTCTTTTTACCACATGAATTGTTTTTGTTTTTTGTAAAGAAACATGTGAAATGACAAAATTAAAGTTGACATAAAGATGTCAAAGCAAAAACAAAATACATGGGTTTTTTTTGGTGTTGTAGTTGTTGTAGAGTTGTTGTTACCTTCTTAATCTACCTTGGTTCTGTGGTAAATAAACAAAAAATTATATCCACAATAATAAAAAGGGAAAACTATTTCAGGAATATTTTTTATATTGTGTAATTAACAAACCACAAATATTCTCTAAAAAGTGTTTTTTGAGCATTAAATATGCAGTAAAAATGAAAGATATGCTCTAAAAACGCTAAAATATGCTCTTAAAACAAATATAATTAAAAAAAAAACTACGGACGCTCAATAAATATTAATGATTTAAAAAATAACGGTCTTATCCTGTTACTGAATCATTCTGTTCTCAAGCCCATATATTATTCATGAGTCAACCTGTGTTACAAAATACCCAGCAGCTGATTAACAGCTGAGCGATTTGTTTTGTTTTCGTGAATAGTGGGTGCAGCTGCAGTATTTGTTTCTATTTATTGATAATGGTATTAAAGTGAAAATTTAATTTAATTAACAAATATAATCGACAAAAAAGTCATGAAAACTAAAAATAAACGTATTTACAAATATGTTGCCGTCATAGCTGGAATATTTTTATTGGATTTCTTGGGTGTTTTCACTCACCTTTTCGAATTGCAATATGAAAAGTATTTCCATTATCCCTTGGAAGGAGATGTTCTAAAATATGCCCAGGCAGCTAGAGATAAGCGTACACTACTTGAAGATGGTGAAACTGTGCCAAAGCCTATAAATTTTTATAATTATACATTTTTACATCAGCGCCAATGCGATTTGGTCAAGGCGGAAAGACCGCAACTGACTCTATTGATTAAATCAGCCATGCCCAATGTAAAAAGACGAGAAGCTATTAGACGTACCTGGGGTTATGAACAACGTTTTTCAGATGTTCATGTGAGAAGAGTATTTTTATTGGGTGCCAGCACTAGTAGTATGTTGATGGATACAGCGGACTCGGAAGCACGCCAATATGGCGATATAGTACAATCAGATTTTATAGATGAATATTTTAATAATACCATTAAGACTATGATGGGTCTTAAGTGGATAGTGGAACACTGCCAAAATGCCCAATATTACATGTTTGTGGATGATGATTATTATGTGTCCATGAAAAATGTTTTACGTTTTATAGCCCACCCTACTTTATATCCAGAGAATGCGGTTTCCCTTAACAGCATGTGGGAACACAAAGCCAAAGTTCAACATGAAAGACTTTTTGGAGGATTTGTCTTTCAAACTCGACCTTTACGTCACAAATTCAGTAAATGGCATGTTACTCTTAAAGAGTATCCTTTCAATAAATGGCCACCTTATGTAACGGCGGGGGCATTTATTTTATCACGTGCTGCTGCCATTGATCTCTACTATACGAGTCAATATACTAAACATTTTCGTTTTGATGATATTTATTTGGGTTTAGTGGCCTTAAAGGCTGACATTACTTTGACCCACTGCGGTAATTTCCATTTTCATCGTCCCCGTTATAGTGGTCCTGATAGTTATCGTTTTGTTATTGCTTCACATGAATTTGGCGATAGTGTTGAAATGGAACGAACATGGAATGCATGTCGATCGGCAAATTATGCCTGAGTTGTAAGGAGGGATTATAAAAGACAATATAGAATTTAATAAAGAAATATTTTAATGAATGTAGCATATCATAAAGAAAGTGAAAAGTTTTAAAGAATTTTGTGTGGAAGCGAGATTTGTAAAATATTGAAAATTTTTTATTAAATGGGCTATTAAATTTTGTTCTCAATAAAAATAAATATTCAATAGTTGGTATCCAAAAATGTTAAATAACCCTTGTTTTTATAAAACGAACAAAAAATTCAATTCGTAAAATTATATGGAAAAAAAATAAATATTGAAATTTGTTGTTTTCTATATAAATTGCCAAACGAATTTTTCGTTCGTTTTATAAAAACAGGGAGTAAGTTTGATTTTATAAAATCTTTAAAAGTCTGTTTTAAATATTTATAAAATAATGTAGACATTTTTGCTTAGAATTAAACATTTTAGAATGTTGGAAATAGTATGAATTTTATATTGTTTGACAAAGATATCCGGAATTAGATTTCTTCGAGTTTCAATATTTATTCGAAAATAATTTCCATAATTCTAATTTTTTTCAGATTTTTAAAAATCCTGGGAAATTTCATTGTAAATTGATTCGAAATAATCATTTGAGAATTTCAATTTATTCAAATTTAAAGGGTTTGCATTTCGAACCCATCCATACAAATTTGAACGATTTTCTTTTCGAACCCACCCCTCGGCTATAAAATTGCAATTTACAAAACAATTTCCTAAAAAAAAAATTATATTAAAATTTAGAATTTCAAAAATTTTGTTCTAATTTTTCTATTCAATAAAACGCTTTTAATTAATTTTTTTATTTAAGTTTTAAACTGTTCCCACGACAAAAAAAAAAATTTATTTCGAAATAAAGTCAATAAATTATCATAATTCTCATTTTTTCGTTCAATTAATATTCCAATACAATAATTCAATACAATGACTTTGCAACTAAATATAAATTATTATTAAATAATGAAAAAAATAAAGAATTATAATACCCTGGAAAAATTTTAATTATTAAAAGTATAATAATTTACAACAATTTGACTTTTTATACTCGGTGTTATAAAGAAATTTGTAACAAAAACCATTTTTTATTCAATATTAAATACACATTTCAAGATTTATTTTTAAAGAAACCGAGATACTTTTACTTGATACAAATCAAAGATGAATGTTATGAAAAGGAATTAAAAGTGTGATAGAAACAACCAACAATATAGTGAAATATATAAAAAGGAAATAAGAAGGTACGAAGAAGGATGTTTTACTAAAAAACAAAATACAATTTAAATTAATATTCAATGATTAAAGTAAAAACTTGTTCATCAACGTTTGTTCCAAATAAAAATGAACATAATACATATTCCTAAAATATGTTTCATATAATAGAGGATGTATAAAAAAAGTATTTAATAATTTATATTTATTGCGCTGGGGCTGGTTGAGGGGCGGGAGCCAAACGATTGACAAATGAAATACCAGCACGTACTACTTTCCCCACAACGGGAGGTGAACGTGCAGCCAAACTTTCGGCGGTCATACGCAATTCGGCAAAAGCATTGCGTGTGTAGGGATTACGACGAGAACTATAACGCATAACCAAGAAATGATAGTAGACAATGGGTGTCATAAGACCAGCTCTTCCCCTGTAAATAAAAAAAAAAAAAAAACAACAAATTATTAAATTTTCCTTTAAATCACAAAAAAAACTTACATAAAAGTTAATACCACCGCCAAGGGCATAATAAAGATTTCGGAGAAAGAAGCAGCTTTCAAAATATTTGCCGCCTGGAATTCCACCAAAGAGATTAAGAAACGTGCACCCCACCAAGAGTTTTGACCAATAATCTAAAAAAGGAAGCAGAATTTTTAAGTAAAATCTATTAATTTTTACCACAATTTTCCTTTAAACTTACATCTAATAATTTTAGTGAATAACTGGAGGCATGTAATACAGCAAATAATACTATTGGTACCAATATTAAGAGTGTGGGTTGTATATTATAGAATATTACTGAATACATTAGATAATGACATGAGTCCTCAACAAACAAACGTGCCAAAAATTCACGTGAGAAAGTAAAGGAGGGTAAACGTTGATGCAAACGCAATGCAGAGATGGCAGCGTTTGATAGTAAGATTTTATTAAAAGCGCTTTGTTGATTGCCAAATATTGGTAGAACATAGCCGATTGAAAATACAATGGTTAGTAAACGTAAAAACCACATGGCACCATCAACTTTATTGGCCTTAAAGTGTTCAATCATTTTGGCGGGTACATTGGCTGATGGTTGGGGTGTGGGTGGTGGTGTTGTAGAATTTGACGATGATGTACCATTGTTTTGTTGATGATCCTCGGCTTCGTTACTCATTTTGTTTGATTACCTATGGAAAGAGAGAAAAATCATAGTTTAATGGAATTTTTAATTATTTTATATTTAAAGATCTAATTGATATCTTAGAATCATTCATATAATCGTGTTTGTCTATTATAAACAAATAAATTATTTAATAAATTCATAGCAATATTTAGAAGTATTTTTAAAATTAGATTGTAAAGTCGCATCAGTTCTTCGAGAACTTTTTGAGCAACTTAACAAATCATTTTAGAGTTCGAAAAGAAAAATAAAAAGAAATATATTTAAGAAAATTGATATAGTTAAAAAATGATTTGTAGGTTTAAAAACAAACTCTTTAATTTTGGAAGGTTTAGTTAACAATAGTCATCTGATGTCCACAGAAGAACACGCTAAAGCCCGAATTTGAAGTTCATAACAAGAACAACCACAAAATCAAGACTTTTAAATAATAGACAATAATACGTAGAATAAAAAACGAGAGGAAATTTAATAATACAATCATGATTAATAGAAAAAAATATAACGGATCTTGAGGGGACTACAGAAACCAGAGATGTTATACTTGTTCCAAACCCATTCAGTCGAACAAATTGTGACCTAAGAGCATTTTGAATTATTCTAAGTAACAGAATTAAATTCCTTCGAAAGATCAAGAAAAATTAAAAGACATAATCCTAATTATAATTATTTATAATTTCGTCCGTTAAATTGATAAACAGCCTACAGACCCTTGTAAATACTATACTCTTAGAAACCAATTAAAATATATGTTCTCAAATACTTTTGACAAAGGAAAGTATAAATAGGTCTAAGATACTCAGGACCTTTATCACATGAAATCACCCTCAACATATAGCGATTTCTTTTCGGAAGAAATATGTTACCTTATTACTATGTAACTTTATTTAAAGATAAGCTCCATCCTTTTTATGATTACAATAGAACAAACAATGTTTGAAGAAATTTAAATTTAATTTAGGGAAATATAATTTTTAGTAAATTTTGAGGTTTAGCTAAAATTTTAAACTTATAATGAAATTTTGATTCTTTTTTTTAATTTCTAATTTTTGTGTAATATCAATAATTTTTGTGATATTTAGAATTTTTGATGAAATTTTAGGTTCTGTTAAAATTTCGGATTATTGGTGAAATTTTATGTTTTTGGTAAAATTTAGAATTCTTAGTGAAAAAAAAAATATATATATAGAAAAATTTGTATAACATGTTCTAAAATCATTAGTTCTGGAACTGGTGTAATCAAAACCACTTCAGATTCTTTAATAACATCCACAGAACTAGTGGAATCACAACCACTTCTGTCTCTAATGGAGTAGAACCTTATTCTGATTCTAAATTCGTTTTAAGGAAGAGAACTGGTGCTTTAGAACTAATTCTGTATGACTTCTACATTACTTCTGAGAACAAATTACTGGTTCTCGAATGACTTGCTAGAACTGTTTAAAATACTTGTATTAAAAATTTTAAAAATTAAAAAAAGAGTATTTAAAAAATTTAATTGATTCCAAAAATGGCCTTTAGGAAATAGCCCATTAGAAAAAATAAAAAAAAAAAACATTTCCTAACGCTTCTATGGTACTATGTCCGAATGTAATATATTCGAACAAAAAAAACTGATTAAAGAACTAGATCTGGCTAGCAACACTTCCACAGAACTAGTTCTGGAGGTGTCAATTTCAAACAAAAAGTGAGTGTTCTGGAACTAGGTGTAGAACTAATACAATTTTTCCTGGGTATAATGAAATATAAAACAATACATATTTTTAAAATTACAATTTCAAAATCAGAGAAAACTAAATTATTATCATCCAACACACTAATTAAAATATGACGTATACACAAAGGGCCATACTATGAGATATGACCGTCTCACCTATTTACACTATTAAATTTACTTTTTTTTTTTAGAATAAACCATATAAGAGTATAAAGGGCAGAATAAAGACAACAATTTAGTGGGAAAAAAATTTCAATTAGTTATATGCAGAAACAACTCGTGATTAGTGAAAATAATTGCAAATAAAGTATGCGGAGTTTCCACCTCTTTTAACGTTTATAGAATTTTCGATTAAAATAGTTTTATTTTTCCCATCCAGCACTACAACTAAAGAAAAAGATTTGTTTATTTTCCATAAAAAACAGTGAGTTAATTATTTATAAATTATTTTTATTTGCAATAACAGGGCGTATAAATATAGTACATAATTAAAATTTTATATAGTTTTATCTAAAAAAAATTTAGAACTATAATTTTTATCAGTTAGTAATCAAATTGACATTGTATTAATACCACAATTCTTTTTTAGATAAGTTATTTACATAAAACGTAAGACAAGATAAGAAATTATTTTAATTATAATATGCTTGCGTTATTTTAAACTTGTAATAAGTATGTTTTTATTTATGTTTTAATGATATGCACTGTGGAGCCGCCAATCACAAATCTAGATATTTAGACGAATAATACATAGCTTACAAATAGGTATTTGTCAGAATTAGAATGAAATAAATATATTATTTAACAGATAAGACCATGCTCCAAAATTCCATCTAAAGTGAATTTCCAATTTATAGGTTTGTGCGCTGACACAAAGTTCTAAGTGTAATATTCCAAAATTTTTTTATTGGAGCTTCCGAAAAAATTTTCCACTTTTTAGCTAGAATTCAATGTCGATTTAGTAATTGACATATTTTTTTCCAAACAAAAAGATCTTAAAAGAAGAAATTAACTCTTTTCAAATGATTCTAGTGTTCTATACAAAGGTCAACTTTTCTTTATGGCATTTCAAGTATTTTAAATAACACTGCAACAATTTTCGATGATTAATGATTATTTTTAAATAAAATAAATACAATTTCAGTTGGAAAATATCAAACAGTTTTATAGAAATGACCCCAATTGAAATTATGACATACAAAAAATTTACTTATTCGAAAAATTTATACATACAGTCGTCGCTCACAGCTTATTTTATGTAGATACACAATTTTGTTTTTAAAGCTCCATAACAAAGTAGGCGACAGGGATTACAAATAAAATTTGGTATCATTAGAAAGAGAAAGATCTCTAGTTTAATATAGCAATTTCACATATTGTTTCAATTTATCTTTAAATATCTTAATAATAAGAATACAACTTATTATATGCAGCCATTTATGGCTTCCAAAAGTTCGAAATTACCACTGATATTTACTAATTTATTATTTGGTACGGTAGTCTTAATTGTATACAACAGATTTAAGATGGTTTGTTACCGGTGCGTGTAGTTTTTGAGTAACACTAAGCGAAATGTGTTCCCACTGCATTTTATGGCCTTATTCCTACTTTATTAGGTAAATTTCGAATATGGACCACAAATTTGCAATAATATTGAGGCCTTGTGACTGTTTGAGGGGCGTAATCAAATTTGCCCATTTATATATTAATAAAGTTTGCTCAATACCAAATTTTTTGTTTGGGTTGTTAACCTCACAATATCAAAAATATGATTGTAAGCCTAGATTCCCCGCACTTTGAAAGAAACTATTCTTTAGAATTTAAAGGTACATTATTGCTCCAATAAATTCGAACTTATCACCATCATTAACCTACAGGACCAAACCATAACCGTTGCTTTTAAGTTTTCATGCACTATGAAAGAAACTATTCTTTAGAATTCAAAGGTACATTGTTGATCCAATAAATTCGAACTTATCACCATCACAGGCCCAAACCACGAAACTGTCGCCAACATGCTTAACTGTTGCTTTTAAGTTTTCATGATTCTGCTCAGTATTTGTTTCTCGCCACACACATAGGACATTCCATTTGAGCCAAATATATAGAATTTGATCTGATTAACAAAAAATAACCAAATTCCAATACGCTTCATCGTTGGAGACAAGTTCCTTGGCAAAGTTGAGCATGCAGTCCGTTTTGTTTAAGTTGATGAAAGTCTTCTAGCGTGAAATTCGGCCCTCAAAATTATTGGCGTAATCACGGCAAACAGTTTTGACACAACATTGTTTGCCCATGTAAACTTGAACTCAGGATGTCAGTTTAGAGGTCCTGAAAACCTTGTGGGCTTTTATTTTCCTTAAAATATATCGCTAGTCACGATTGTTAAAGTGTTTATTCGGTGCCTCGCTACCTTTATTGTTTTCATGATCTAAACTCCCAATAATTTCTTGTACTATAGAAGCATTTATTTATTTTTTTTTCGCTAAGAGTGACCATTTTAAAATGGTGTACAACCAATTATCCTTTCTCTAGGGTTGTGCGTGAACCAATTCTGCATATATATTTTAATTGACACATTAACTAACAAAATCAGAGTGAAAATGTATGAAGGACATTTCTAGAAGTAGATTTAAACAATGAAGTCCTCTGGACAACGGTACCGGTGCAAACAGAAGTAGTTCTGCATAAAATAAGCTGTGAGCCACTGTATATTATTTAAAAAAGATTTAATCATGATTTTATTTTTTATACTCCAATACACTTTTTCCAAATTTTTTTTTTTTTTTTTTGTGCTTTACAAAAATTAAAATATACTATTTTTTATTAATGTATTCAGAACATACTTTTAAAATTATTATTGTATAGAGAGCCACTTTATAAACTAATTTATTTAATTTTTATTTTATTTGTATTTTCTTTAACTTTCCATAGAATTAATATCACTTCCACAACCGTCTACTACGTATTAACACACAAAACTACAAACTAAAAGAAACAAATGGAAACTTCGAAATCAAGAAACTGTTAAAAAAAATAGTACTTAGGTAAATAACTGCAGGTACATATAAAGTTAAACAACTGAGAAAGTACATATTTATTATATAAAAACAAATACTAATGATATAAAAAATTAACTAAATAGCTAAATAACAAAAACAAAAAATATGTTATCATTAAACTTTTTTTTTATCTATAAAGCGATTAAATTAAAAAAATGTTTATGAATAATTTGAAAATGTTCATTTAATACTGTCATAAACCTATTCATGAAATTGGAAGTAGAGAAGAGAGAAAAAGAGAAAAAATTAAAATGAATTAAATAAAAAGCCGGTTAAAAAGAAAGGCAAAAAAAAAAAAAATTAAAATAAAATCATTCTTATTTTAATAAACGGTTTTTAAATGGAGTTAATTATAAATTACAATAAAAATCATAATGATTAAAAATTAAAGAGAGCATAAAGTATTTAAATTTAAAGGAAAATAATTGATCAATTGGAAATGATGTATTAAAATAATTTTGTTATATGTATTTTATTTAAAGTTTATTTTTTTTCGTAACTCTTAATTTTAAATTTAATTTTTATTAAGGGTCCAGATACCCTTGTTATCAATAGAATTTATATCTAACGAATTTCTGCTCAAATTTGTATTTTTTTTAAATTCACAATTAAGCCTGTAATATTTTTTTTTAATAAGCTGCGACGTTTTTTAAATACCAAAAATTATATTAAATTTCATTAAAATTTTAACTAAGTTTTTAACATTTGTTCAACAACCATAAGAAAAAAAAGAAACATTTCATAATCATTATGTTTAAATTTTATATTAACACTTAGTTTTTAATACAAAAGATATAGTTTCTTTGAAATATGAACAATTGTATACCATAACATATTAATGAACTAAAAAAACGCCGCAAAATGCAAGATGTTGAAATTAAATATTAAAAAAAAAAACTTGTTATGAAGCTGTACTTTTTTATGAATACTTTTAATTTATTAAATTAAAAAGTTTCTAGACTAAAGTGAAAACAACAATTAATTCAAGAAAAAGTTGTATTAAAATTAAATAGATATGCTAATATATAAAAACAAAAGCAATTTAATATTAATATTAAACATTTAAAAAAAAGACAACGTAAATACCCAGCAAAAAAAAAATTAAATGTTAAAATAGAAGTATGTACATAGTAATGAATCAGGTTTAGCTTCTGAAAAAGCTTATTTGGCTAATACAAATATATGAAAAAAAATATATATATGACAAATTATTATACATTGCTTTTAAATATCTAGTTCATCTTGAATCAGCTTAATCATAAATGGTTTTCTATTTGTTGTTGCTTTTTTATAACAATTTTGTGAGTTATATATAAAGATATTGCAAAAAGCTATCATTGTTTACGTACTAAACATAAGAAAACTAATTTTAAATCAAGAACATTTTTTATTGAGCAATAACAAATTAAATAGGGTATAATTAAAAATAAAACCATATTATTTTAAACCTAAACTAAGCTACTGTGAATAGGTATAACCGTGGGGCTAGCTGATTTTATAGTTTAGACCATAGTATAGTAACTAGTATAGAAACTGACTCTCTTTTTTTATTCAACACTCTTCACATACATATGCTGTGTGAATTCAACACACTTGAGAGAGACCTAAACAACACAAAAAATTAACAAAATTATCCTTTAAAATAACATTTGCAGCACATTCTTTCATACACATATAATATTTTATTATTTTTTAAACACTTTTATCACATTTTAATTTCCGGCACGTTTTTATTTTTTACAAACGAGAAATAATTTTTTTTACTATTTTTGACATTTTTTTATTGGCTGTTGAATTTTAAACTAAATAAAAACAGTTGCAATTTTTGGTATTAATAATGTAGTAAATTTTACAATAATTTATATATTTTGTTGATATTTAGCAACAAAAATATAATAATTAAATCATTATAAATACAATAGACGTTAAAATCTTTTATATTTGTTGAGAAATATAAATATACATGTAAAAGAAAAATTTAATAATTTTTTAATACAATTTTTTGCAACTCTGTGTACATATGAAGTGTGGTGAATGTTAATTTTACACCAATCCATATAAATAAAATTTTACTAACACATTCTTAGCGTTACGTACTTTTGATTAATGCGTGATGTACCAAAAGAGAGACTTTCCGTACTAGTTCTTATACTATGGTTTAGACCAACGGTTCTCAAATGGGGGTCCGCGACCCACAGAGGGTCCGCCAGGGCATTCATGGGGGGTCGCGAAGTCATCTTGAGAAATATTTTTTAACACAAAATTTTTTAATGTAATTATAATTTAGAAATTTATATAAAAATTCGAATGAATGCTTGACACTATTCAGAAATGGAATAAAAGACAAGAGTAAAGATTATTTTATAAAATGAGATCTTTTAGGAAACATGGTTCACTTTTATTTGAGTAAATCAGTTTTTGACATGAAACCCTAAATTTTTTGTAGAATTATTTTATAAAGTTGAATGGGTTTCCGAATTTCAATCATAGAATAATATCTGTGCAGATAGATTGTTAAAATTTTCTTGAAAGATTCGGTGCGACTTCTTACTGCTGAGTGATCAAAACATTTATTTCGCAGAGAAATTTTCGGCTATAACAATAACATTTTTTTATAATTTGAAGACGGAACAATTCTTTTAATATGAATAAAGATATTTAATATTCCATATTTATGTACTTCAAAAGGAGTCAAAAAAGTATGTATTTCATGAAATAAATTTTATTTTGATTTCAAACCATTTTTTTAGAAGTACATAAAAGTTTATCCGTATGTGAGTCCGAAGCCCTAAAAATATTAGAATAATTTTCATCAACAAATATTTTAATGTGAAACTATCTCCTTTCTTATGCAAAGATATCATGAACCAAAAACAAGGAACTGAAAATGTCATAAATATAACATTGTGTTGTAATTGGTAGGATGTTCTTGTATACTTTGTGTGCATTAAGTACTTCTCTTAAAACTATGTGTATAACATTTTTTAATAAAAATTCAGTTTTATTCTTATTAAAATATAATAAAAATGTTTTAAAATTAGCGAAATTTTAATTTGTAGAAATAACTAAAATTTTTTGCGCTAAAAATTCATTTATTTTCACTTTTTAGAAGGAACATCCAAAAAAGTTCAAAATATGCGATTAGTTCTACTTTTGAAGTGGTGAAAATGATTTTTTAGAAGCATTTAATCGTTTTTATGTTGGTTTATTTTATATTTATAAGCCAATAAAAGTTGCCGTGGGTCGCGCTACCATTGATATGCCAAAAAGGGGTAGCGAAGCAAGTTCTTGTGAGAACCCCTGGTTTAGACTATAAAATAGACTATAGTCTAGACTCTAAAATAGTCTATAGTCTAGACTATAAAATAGTCTATAGTCTAGACTATAAAATAGTCTATAGTCTAGACTATAAAATAGTCTATAGTCTAGACTATAAAATAGTATATAGTCTAGACTATAAAATAGTCTATAGTCTAGACTATAAAATAGTCTATAGTCTAGACTATAAAATAGTCTATAGTCTAGACTATAAAATAGTCTATAATCTAGACTATAAAATAGTCTATAATCTAGACTATAAAAAAGTCTAGTCTAGACTATAAAATAGTCTAAAGTCTAGACTATAAAATAGTCTATAGTCTAGACTATAAAATAGTCTATAGTCTAGACTTTAAAATAGTCTATACTCTAGACTTTATACTATAAAATTGTCTATAGTCTAGACTAGAAAATAGTCTATAATCTAGACTATAAAATAGTCTATTGTCCCGACTATAAAATAGTCGATTGTCTAGACTACAAAATAGCCTATACTATAGAATATAAAATAGACTTTAGTCCAGACTATAAAATAGTCTCTAGTTTAGGCTATAAAATAGTCTATAGTCTAGACTATAATATAGTCTAGACTCTAGACTATAAAACAGTCTATAGTATAGACTATAAAATAGTCAATAGTCTAGACCATAAAATGGTCTATAGTCTAGACTATAAAATAGTCTATTATCTAGATTATAAAATAGTCTATAGTCTAGACTATAAAAAAATAGTCTATAGTTCTAGACGGGTTATATGTTTTTAGTGCAAAAGGAGTTCAAAAAGGTCAAGTTTGAGTTTAAAGCTTAAAAATAAATTAAGGGCCCAAAAAATCGCACAAAATCAGTTAAACAAGATTTCGTTTTTCAACATTCCTACGGTCATTTTAAAGTTTACTTAAAGATTTCATCATAAGCATTATAAAATTATATTTTATATTAATTTATATTTTCTTTAATCGATAATAAACTGAAACATTTAACCATTAATATTTAATTACTTATAATAATAACAAGCAAACATTTTGTATAACTAAATAACTTACAAAGTAAATTTAGTTAAATAAATTTCTTTATGAAATAACTAAAATGCATGCGTTTTAAACAATTAATTAATAATTTAAACAATCAATAAGTTAGAATGTATGATGAAGTCACTTGTTTTCTAGCTTATATTTTTGTTTACTATAGATTCCCTTCCAACTATTATTGACATTTATGTTAGAAAATGTTATATTATTTTAAATGGAGTACATATCAGATGGGTGGTAAGTATTTATTAATGCATTTTATTATATAAAAAAACAGGTCATGGTGTAAAGGTAATTTATGTAGAATTTAAATCGACAACTTTATTTAGGTCATAAAAATCTAAACAAAACCTAGGAAATAGAAAAATTAGTACTTTTAATTTTATAAGGAATATTTTTTTATATTTTAATTAGGTATTTTTATTTTTATGAAAGAACTAGATACCATGCCGCTATAGTAGAAAATTTTTTAAATGCAATTAAGGATAAATAAGCACGAGTCTGAGTAGATTACAGGATAAATCAGATCTAAAATTCTCTGCCAATACTCAGGAAGTATGTATTTTAAATATTTTACCTTCAGTTTAAAGACATCCATGGACAACTATAAAATATGGACTAGAGAATGATTATGCTGTTATCAACAATAATACTTCTTTATTGTCACCATGTCATCAAGAGAATTTCACACATTTTAACAACAAGTTTTCTCTATATTGTTTATAAACAAACAAGAAATGGCACAAATTTCCATCTTTCTGGCAATTTATGGATTTTTAAAAATTTATTAAAGTTTTTAATGCATTGATATAATTATCGTTTATCTAATCTAGCGTTTAAATTATTTGGTAATTAAATTGAGCACCTTTTATAAACAACTTTATTGGTTAAATAGATATTTTTTCGAAAAGTAATTTTTTACTAATTTTTTGTAATTAAATGCATAGAAAGTATTATTTATTTAAATATGCATAGTTGCTGAATTGAATGAGCAAAAATATCCAGAAAATTTATTTTAGAAACTTATTGTTTAGGCATTTCAATAATTTAAATGCTAAAAATTAAAGGCAATCAATAATGATAGAATTTTTTTTTTTTTTAATTTCTGGGGATATCTAATGTGTTTGAGTTGTATTTTTACTAATACTTATTGAGTTTATAAACGTATTTAAGGAGATATGGATATTATAAATATTAAAAATGCCAACTTAAATTGACTAATAAAGCTTAAATATCTTGATATTAGAGTTAAAAAAACAGAGCTTTATTTATCATAAAAAAGCTAGTTTGTTAACAGACTTTGTATTATGTGAATATTGCCTACAATTACTATTATTTATTAGTAAATATGTACTTTTAAATATTACAAATTGCATGCTTCAAGATTCAAATTGAAATCTAATCAATAGCACTCAAGTAATATATTAAAAGCTAAACTCCAAAGTTCATTTGGTAAAAGATAGTTAGTAATGGAAATTAACTATCATTTAATTAAATTATTTTATAAGTTTTTATAAAATAAGGGCTTTAATTGAAACGGAAATACGTATACAATTTATAAGGGTTTAGAAAATCACAAAATTCAATTAGTTTTTACAAAATTTCCACAAAAAAAAGGTCAACGACCTGTTACTAAAAAATTTCACTTTTTATGAATTTGGAAGTATTATTGAGTCTTGATTTTGTCTTATGATTTCATTTTGTTATTTTTATAAAAATTAACCTCTTTGTTGCTGTAGATTTGAACCATTTAAGGTTTATTTTTTTGATTTGTTGTTTTTATTGACCTAAATTGGTTTCGTTTGAAGACCTGACTATAAAAAATGCACTAGTACAATGTTGTATGTTGAGTCTTCCATACATTATATACAAATTCATAGATAAGTAGCAGCTCCCCTCTAAAACAGACTGACAAAATTCCAACAATTATTGGCTTATAATTAAGCAAAAAAATCACTTAGTGTTTGCAGTTTATGTTGAGTGTAAAGTATTTTCCTTTTAATATAATATATTTGTTAATAACACTTACTTGTTGTTCTTTTATGTAATTAACTAAAATTATATTTAATTCTATTTTATTCTTTAATAATAATTAAAAAATAAATTACTACGTCCGCGTTTTGTGAAAAACTTTTTTACGCACACACACGTCAGATTTCTTTTTTTATAGTAGAAAAAAAAATAATTCACAATAAACAGTGCTGTCAATTCTTGATTTTTAAAAAAGAATTAAATTTATATATGAAAATGCGTCGAACGTAAATTTTTTGTCATCTTAACACTGGGTCTATACTAGGGTGATCGATTATTTGACTTTTTTGAGAAACCGGTTTTCGAATAGTTGGTATTTTAAAAAAACCGGTTGCACTTTTTGAAATTCAGAAAAAACCGGTTAACCGGTTTTTTGCAGAAGTTAATATTTATATCAAAAGACTACATTTCTTTAAAGAAATCAATTCTTATAATAAGTTAAAATTTATTAAATAAAAGCATAAAAGCCTAACAATGTCAGGAAAAATAATATAATAATGAAAATATGCACAAACAAATCCGAAAATTAAAAGAATAAAATATGAACAACATTTAGACACCTTCCTCTCCCTCATCGAAGTCAATTATTTGAAGCCGTTCAAATTTATTGGAATTTATTTATTAAAGTTTTAAATTCGTAAACCTTTCAAAATAAAAAAATCGTCGTAAATGCGCTCCCTGGCCGAAATACAGAATCAGTTTTTTATAGGATTTGGAGAGCAAACAATAAGTATAGCAACTCAAAAGTTCTTAATACCAAAACAGACTTTTTGGTCCCCGATAGAAACATCTGGCATTGTTAGAATTTGTTGAACGAATAGATTTATAAGTATGCCGATTTTTAGTTTCTTACGTCATCTGGGAGCTTCAGAAAGCTCTGGAAAGGAAACATTGCATAGGAAAGATATATTTAAATCCATATATATAGATCCACGTATTTTCGCTCCCTGATAGAGATTTCAAAATCTGGCTCCGTTAGGATTTGTAGGACGAATAGGGTTATAATTAAGCTGAATTTTAATTTTCTATGTCTTCTGGGAGCTTTAGAAAGCTCTGGAAGGAGAAAAAATTCTTAGAAAAAGACACATAAATCCTCTTATATCCGCTCCCTGATAAAAATTTCAAAAAGTTTTATAATTAGCCAAATTTTAATTTTCTACGTCGTTTGGTAGCTTCAGAAAGCTCTGGAAAGAGAAAAATTGCTAAGCAAATTATATATCTAGGTGACTAGAAGATAATTATGTTTCAAAATTGTAGAAAAAATCATCTAAATTTTAGATGAAAGTCTCAATTAAAACGATTCTGCAGGTGAAACTTTTTTAACACACCTTTAAAAAATAAAGGAAATATTGGATCAAAAAAATTAAATTGGGTCATACAGGATAACTATTAATTATTTATTTGTTTAATATTACAGAATAAATTCCAATTTAGACTTAAACTATATTTTAAAAACATAAGAAATCAGTTTTTATGAATATTTAAAAAATTATTCCTAAATTTTCAAATATCACTATCACTATTTAGTACATGTTTTCTGAAATAAAATGCTATTTTTGAAACCGGTTTTTTGTGTTTAAAAAAACCGGTCTATTCGACATTCGAAAAATGAACATTTTGAAAAAACCGACAGCACATTGACTGAAAAAACCGGTTTAAAAACCGGTTGGAAAACCGCGTCGATCACCCTAGTCTATACATCAGTCTTTTATATCATAATATTTAACAGAGAGTGTCGAATCCGCTCTCTGAGAGAATTATTTCACGTGTAGACTAAAGCCCAAATTACAATTGCGCGTAGTCAGCAGCAGTGTGTGCTGACATAATCAGCTGATAATTTAGAAAACACTGTTTGTTATGGTGTTGATTACATTTGGTCAGCAGCAGTTTGCAGTGCTGTTTCATTTAGCCCTGTTTCTAAATTCACTGCGCTGCTTTCAGATTGATAGCGAGACAAAGAGAGTGAGCAAATAAATGAGAGGCTAAAATACACAAGTAGAATAAAGTAAGATGGTGGTTGTAAATTGTGGCTGCCTACGCTGAATTGTAATTATAACGGCAGCAACATGTTGTACTGACAGTGACTTTGCGCTATTGTAATTTGGGCTTAAAATATTAGTATTATAAGAAATATTATGAGACTGTTGTGATACGATTTTTCTACACAACTATCTTATAAGATTTTCTCTCAAAAATATACACATATACGAAAGTTTGTTTGTGTGTGTGAATGTGTATTTTGAGAAGTTGATTACAAAAAAAAAAAAAAAAAAAAATATATATTTTTTTTTTTTTTAATTTTTTATTTTAATAGTTATTCTACATTTAAAAATATATTTTCATTTAAATTGTCCTAATATTTATATTATGAGATTTATTAGAATACGTTTACCTCTTGTTTAAGATTTAATATAATATAAACAAAATGTTTACTCTCTTCTGAGAGCGAATTTGTCACTCTCTGTTACATATTATGATAGAAAAAATTCATGTGTAGACCCAATGTAAAAACAATAATTCCGAAGCGATTTGGAATTAGAGGTCACGCCCTATTTTAAGTACAAATTGGGCACAGATTTTGAAAAAAAAAAAAATTTTTGTGAAACTGCTGTTGCTGCTGTTGTGTAGTATTGTTTTTTTGACCAATAAGGCTTTATGTTACATATATCTTTTTTCGGAACTAATCAAGATTGCCGGAACTATGAAAATGGAAATATAATTTTTTTACCTAAATAAAGCTGTTCTGTGTGGCCGGGCTTAAGGACTTTCTCCTCTGGGTATGTCGGATACCGGCTTCGCTAAATAAGCTTTTTTCGAATATGAAAAAAAATTTAAATTTCCGCCATTTTTGTACAAAATTTCAAATATATATCATTAGAAAGATATTTATAAGTGTCTTTAAATGGCATCAATATTATTAAGATCGGACAATTATTAATAAAGATATTTAGAGAAATATATTGAAATTTTAAAGGCCTATAACTCGTAAACCGAGAAAGAGCGGGCAAAAATTGTTATATCACTATAATCACAAGTAAAAGTACTCTTAAAATCAATAGTTCCGGTGATCTTGATTTATGCCTCTTTTAACTTTTAAACTATTGAATTGCACTTAAAAATGTTTCATTATTATTTTCAGAGTTAAAAGTACTATCAATAATGACAGGAATAAAAAAAAAAATCGGAGGGTATTCAATTTATATTGACTAAGCATATGTTACTGTATAAATCCATATTAATATTATAAAATCAAGTATGTCTTTGTTCATTTATTTGCGATACAATTAAACCGGTTTTAAATATAGATAGGAAGGAACTATAGAATATAAATAAAAATTATGAAAATAGCGAAACTATTATTGTTTTTTTAACACTTCAAATATTTATTAATTTTTTTATAAAACTTGAAGTTTTAATATAAGAAGCATTAGGAAAACATCGATATTTGAAAATAACTGGTCAAAACAGTTTTTTTACATGTTCTATTTTTTACAAACCTTTTAGATCCCATGTAAGAACAAGGAAATTCAGCTAGTAAAGAAAAATAAATAAATTTATATTTGTCTTAAGTTAGGTTTGTTTGTTATATAAAATTGACCAAATCGGTTAAGAAACAAATAAGTTTTAGGCGAAAAGCTGGAAATGGTGTGTATATAATAGATTCGGCCAAGCCTAATATAACGTTCTTAATTGTTTGTAGTAGGGTAAATTAATTTATTATTTAAAAAGGAAAAATTGAAAAGTCGAAATTAACTCTTTGGTTTGAAAATTTTAGATAAATTCATATTGACAGATAGTCGAAAAATCGACTAAAATCGAATAAGACGAAAAATTTACTTTATTTAAAAGGGAACACCTTAGACTTTTTAATTCAACAATATGATCTGTTTGAAATAGTGTCGTAAAAACATATTTTGATGAGAAACCAGCAATTTCATTATGGAGATTGTCTGATAATTTGTCAACATATTTGACTGCATTGTATATATTTTATATTTTTTGATAAGATATATAATAAATATAATAATAAATAAAAAAAGTGAAAACAATTTATAGACTATTAAAATTAAACGTGCTTTTAAAAAGCACTAAAATCAACTGAGTTGACAACGCTGACATTCACAGTTATAAACGAAAAACCAAGCTGACGCTTAATTTGAGCGGCGGCGGTTTACATGTCAATTACTGTTGTAAATTCCCAATAAGCATTTTGGTTGGAATTTAAATCGAATAAAAAAATTAAAATATGCACTTGAAAAAGCACGAAAAAATGGTATAATATACACAGAAATATGCAAAAGTAGCATGAATATGCATAAGAAAACCAAAGAATTTATGCATTCTTATATATTAATATAATATATATATATGTAAGATATGAATTTTTTGACTTTCAATCTATGATAGATTTCGATTTTTATAAAAATATAACTACTTTAATTTTAAATGACATATTTGACGCATCTGAATTTTTTTCCTTTAAAACTTTTAATATACTTTAGCATTTTAAAATGTAATTTTTACATATTATATTACATTTATTAGACTAAAGGCTCAACTACATGGAATACTTTCGCTTCTACTGCGACTGACATCTACGCAACGTAAAAATGATATTAATCCATTCGTTGCATTATTTTGTTATTAAAATTTTATATAATAAAATATAAAGATGTAAAAATTAAATAATGTTTTCAGTGGAAATAATGAATTGCTTCAGTTGCAGTTGAAGCAAAAGTATTGTATGTAGTTGGGCCTTAAGCCCAAATTACAATAGCGCGTAGTCAGCAACAGTATCAGCAAAAATTATCAGCTGATCACTGCCAGCACAACATGTTGCTGCCGTTATAATTACAATTCAGCGTAGGCAGTCACAATTTACAACCACCATCTAGCTTTGTTCTACTTGTGTATTTTAGCCTCTCATTTAATTGCTCACACTCTTTGTCTCGCTCTCAATCTGAATGCAGCGCAGTGAATTTAGGAACAGGTCTAAATGAAACAGCACTGCAAACTGCTGCTGACTAAATGTAATCAACACCATAACAAATAGTGCATTCTAAATAATCTGCTGATTATAGCAGCACACACTGCTGCTGACTACGCGCTATTGCTGACTACGCGCTATACAATTTACAACTACAACCTAGCTTTATTCTACTTGTGTATTTTAGCTTCTCATTTATTTGCTCACTATCTTTGTCTCGCTCTCAATCTGAATGCAGCGCAGTGAATTTAGAAACAGGGCTAAATGAAACAGCACTGCCAACTGCTGCTGACCAAATGTAATCAACACCATAACAAACAGTGCTTTCTAAATTATCAGCTGATTATGTCAGCACAAACTGCTGCTGACTACGCGCAATTGTAATTTGGGCTTAAGGCTCCATTACTCTACCGTAAATGTAAATGTAAAAACGTAAATGTAAAAGGAAACGTAAGTGGATGATTACTCTAAAAACGTAAATGTAGCTAATACTTTGTTGTTGTTTTGTACACATGAACATCGGTGATGCCAATTACACATATTTCCAGTGGATCAAATTCAAATTGAAAATAGCTAAATATATTGGTTTGTATTTCAGCGATTTGTATACAAAACGAAATTTGTGCTTTTATGACAAAAATTTTGAACTTTAAATTAAATATTCGACTCTACGTCTTATTTAAATTATTTCAACAAATTTTTAGTGAAGATAAAATAATTGTCTAATTTATAAACCTATTACAGCGATTTTTTACGCAGATTTTGTATATTGAAATAAAAAGCTGTCAACACTGTTGTTACAGCTGTCATGTAAAAACGTAGAGCGACCTAATTTGATTAGGTTGCTACGTAACATTTACGTTTTTTAGTACACGTACACACATAACTCTCATAAGCAAAACGTGTCAGCTGATTCGCTACATTTACATTTACGGTAGAGTAATGGAGCCTTTAATTATAACGGCAGCAACATGTTGTACTGACAGTGAATAGCTTATAATTTTTGCTGATACTGTTGCTGACTACGCGCTATTGTAATTTGGGCTTTACTTGTCGTCTTCACCTAACATAAAATATTTAACATTAACACTAACATCATGTTAATGATAAATGTAGATCGTTCAACTTGATGTTAATATTATTTTTTTCAGTGTTTAAACATGGTTGTTAAAGCAAATGTTAAAAGAACCAAGTTTAAACATCGAAAAAATTTACATTTACATCAGGTTGAACGATCTACATTTATCATTAACATGATGTTATTTTTAATGTTAAATATTTTATGTTAGATGAAGATGACGAGTTAAGTATGTATAAAGTCATAGTATAATAATAAAGTACTCGCACATCTACAAAAACAAAAATTGCTTGTATTTTGTTAGTGTAAAACTACTGCCCACAATGTCAAAATGCTTTGAACGAAAAAATGGGAGAATGAAGGAGAGCAAAAGTAAAAAACTCGAAAAAAATTGTACATACGAATACAAAAACAATTTGACGGTACCGCGAAGTTTGCCAATAAAAAAAAATGTAAAACAGCTGTTCTTACGAGTATACTTTATTCATAGTATAATAATAAAGTATACTCGTAAGACCAGCTGTTTTACAATTTTTTCATTGGCAAACCTCGCGGTACTGTCAAATTGTTTTTGTATTCACATGTAAAATATTTTTTGAGTTTTTTTCTCTTGCTCTCTTTCGTTCTCTCATTTTTCCGTTCAAAGCATTCTGACATTGTGGGCAGTAGTTTTACACTAACAAAATACAAGCAATTTTTGTTTTTGTAGATGTGCGAGTACTTTATTATTTTACTATTAAAATTTTTTTTATATATCCGGGAAACTTATCGATGAAATACAAGTTTTGTGTACTGAAATGATTTTATAAAATATTCTTGGCATAATATATTTTTATGAAAGTAGAAGAAGTAGAATTTCATGTGAAAAAAAAACTATTGTTTCATCAAATTTAAGTGAACTACATATTTATCTTTTTAATTAATTGCTTAAAATGGGAAATATATTAAAAAAATTAAAATTGATCTTCAGTTCCCTACCAGCGATTGAAAGTCACGGGTCTGGAACATTTCGTCAAAAAATAGTATTGAGTTGTGTCTTCAAATAGATATCAAAAAATTCGTAATTTTTAGCCAATTTAAAAAAAAAAAATTATTTTAAACAATTTTTGCATCATACAAAAAAAGAAAATTCGATGTTTTTCTTAAAAAATTTATAAGAATTTTATAAGAAAAAAATCCCTTTAGGCTAAAATATTAAAAATTTGCATTGTAGTAATAAGTACTTTTGATAAGGTATGATTTTCTAAATTTTTCAAAAAAATTGTTCATTAAAATGCCTTAAAAAGTCTTCTAGCAAAACAAAATCCCACGGAAAAAAATTGTAAAATAGTTTTTCCATAACCAGCATAAAATTACAAATTTTTTGATACACATTTTGATTAAAAAATCGAAACTTTCCATTTTTAAATAGTTTCATGCTTTTATTGGAATTTTCATTTGAACTTCTAAGTAATATTTATATTAAAAAAATTGCCTGTTTAAGAATATTTTTCAAGAACTCTTCGCGACCCCCCACGAATGTCCTTACGGACCCCTTGTGGGTCGCGGACCCCCATTTGAGAACCGTTGGTATAAAGTAAAAAACAAAATGTCATAATTCAGCAATGGTTCTTAAACAATTTTGATAACAATAAACAGTGTTGTTATTATTATAATTCACAATAGCAACAATAACAAAATCATTATTAGATTTTTAAGGTTATTTTTAAGCGTGCAGTAATAAATAAACAAATATTTGTTTATATTTGTTTAATTCATTAACATAATTATTAACTTTAATTAGATTTATTAATTTTGTACTGTAATTAACATGATTGATGAAGACATTTCCTTACCGGCTGACACTTTAGCCATTTTAAATCAATTTTTAGCCGAAAAAGCTCAACGGGAGCAAGACGAATTGGAAAAAATTGAACAAAAAGCTGGCAAAGAAGCACAATTTGAGGAGGATTGGGTAAGATCAGTTTATACAATTATATTTCTAGAGCAATGACTTATATTTTGTTTTCAGCAATTAAGTCAATTTTGGTATAACTCTAATACCAAGAAAAGTTTAGGTTCTGCAGTATCGGAATTGTTGAAAGAGCTACCAGATAAATCTGTATATAGTATAGCTTTACTATCAAGTCCATCTCTATATGCTACTGTTAAGGAAATACATGATAATGGTATGATTTATTAGTTTTTAATTATAAAGAAGTTGTTACTTTAAACATTATTTTAAGAAATTGTCGATCAGAAACAAATTTCATCCAAAGTGACATCTTTCCTTAAAAGCTTTAATTTATTTTGCAGCTTATCTTTTATTAACCATAATTTTTTTTCATTTCAGTAAAAATTTTTGAATTCGATAAACGGTTTTCCGCCTATGGTGATGATTTTGTTTTCTACGATTTCAATGAAGCCGAAAATGAAAAATACCTAGAGGATCTATGGCATAAATTTGATCTTATTATAGCTGATCCTCCCTTCCTTTCTGAAGAATGTATAACCAAAATTTGCAAAATAATAAGAAATCTGCTAAAACCTCAAGGTAAAATTATATTTTGTTCGGGAGAAATTGTAGAACCTTGGCTGACAGCTAATCTGCCGGTAAAAATGTGTAAATTTCAGCCAGAACATGAACGTAATTTGGGTAATGAGTTTGTATCATTTGCTAATTTTAATTTAGATGATTTTATAAAAAGCTAATAAAGAAAATACACAATTTAGAATTATTTAAACAATCATTCGGGCTCAAGTTCATTGAAATGTGTAATTATCGAAGACTCGGCATTCAGTCCAATCGAAGACTCGGAAGGACTGAATTTTCTAATTATCCTCGACAGTCATTAACAATCTTCTAAATTGTAAAGGCCTGTACAACAAATTGTATGAAAATTACTAAATTTTTCTAATATATTTTTTTTTTTTTAGTTTTCATTATTTTTGAAAAGCAATAGCTTGTACTGAATCAGGTCATAAATAAGTTGGAATAAAAATTAAAATGATTGAAAATACATTATTTAAGAAGAACTAAAATGAGTTAATTTTTTTTTTTGTTTATTTCCATTTTGTTTTTAATTGAAACTTTGTTTATCATTGTTGTTGTTTTTTATATATTATAAGTGTTTTGAGTTGTTGTTAAAGCTTAAATGCAAAAAAGAAATATAAAATGAAAAATGAATGTTTTGTGATTGCTTTGAGTCATTCTACGTTTCATCTTTTATTTGGCTGCTTCGGCTTCTTTGCGTTGTTGTACTAATTCACGTAAACCATCCTCTTGATCTTTAAGAGATTTTACCAAAAATTCTTTCTTTTTACTCAGTAATTCGATGGCTTTATCACATTTTTCTTGTTTTGCTTTTAAGTCGTTGCGCATATCTTGGACACTAGTTAAGACAAACATGCGGCCTACGGAGAGATAGACTCTGAAAAAGACAAGAAAAATAAAAAGTTAATAAAAAAGAGATAACAAATTATTTTATAAAGAAAGGGGTAAATTATATTCCCATATAATAATAGACCTCGTTTAACTTAAATCATTTCAGTGGAGATCTAATTGTAGTGGAAACAGTGTCATCAATACTATTTATATATATAATTTATTGATATCTTCTGGCAAAAATGCAACATTTTCCAAAAGAAACTCCTGGCAATAATGAATTTTATGTCCAAGACGAATTTTCATTGATCATATTTCACCCATACCAATATGTTATATTTTTCCAAATCCTTCACTACACTTACCTAGTGTCATCCGTTAAATCACTGGTACCCTTTTCCGTCAATTGATATTTTTGTTTGCCGGTCTTTACCATATCACACTTCATATCAATCATATTCATTTTCTTTGTAGTTTCAATTTTATTTATTTGCATTTCAGTAAATGCCTGCAAGAAAAAGGACAGTGGTTTGTAAAAAAATTGTATCAAATCAATCAACTCCTTGTGGGAGAAACTTGCAGCAGTGAGTCACTTTATTACACGCAAGTTTATAGCCTTTAAAGATACATACCTTTTTTAATTCCATATCCATTTGTTCCATTTTGTTCTTTTCTTTTGTTTGGATGAAAATTTAATAAATATTTATTCAATTTTCTTAATAATTTTTACAAAAAAGGCAACACCTGCAAAAATAGATTGATATTTTCTTTGAATCGAATGTGTGATTTCTTTACTCACAATGACAGTTTATTTTTGACAATTGGCAGAAACCAGAGACCTGCGCCGAACGATTTTAACGGCGGCGGCGGCTTTGCTAAAAATTGTTGGCGGCGGCTCAAAGTCGGCTGTTAGCCGGCTGGGAGGTGAACATAACAACTTTTTATTTCCTAGTTTTCGCATCGTCTTATAGAGTACATTGGTTCACAAATGTGGTTCCAAGTCTCCTTAGATGTAAGGGGATCCGAAGAACGTTTGTTTGAACATTATTTTTTATTTCCTAAAAGTTTTAAAACATACATTTTTGTATTTTTGTACTTCTAATGTGTCAAAACAGAAGACCGTTTCGAACATTATATTTTTCAAATTATTAAAAAAAGTATATATGATCTTGACACAGCTCTTCTCTCTACACATATAAAATTGGATATTCTGATATTTTGAAACATTTTTTATTTTATCACAGATTTTAACATTCGGACATTTTAAATACGTTGATTTTGTTGAAATGAATCTAAAAATGTATCATTATTTTTATTTTTCTTGAAAAATGTAACGGAAATAATCTTAAAATATGATCTTAAAGTAGAGTCGAACCATTATTAAAATTTTTAAAGTTTACAAGGCTTTACCAATGGTATAGTAAGCAAATCAATGTTTTTGAATACAACTTTAAGTAATTTTGATTATAAATGGTTGGTAAAGCTGTGTTAAGTTTTTTTGAATACGGCTGTAAAATTATAGATTATATTCAAACTAAATTCTTTGAAAATACTGCCATTTTCACAGCTTCCGAATTCTTTATATTCTAAGTTTAATGCTAATTATCAACCTCCAAAAATTAAACTTTAGAAAATATATACTATGTCCACTGATATATATATTTTAATTCTTTGCGTTTTTACTATTTCTAAAAATTTTTCCTAAAGTTAGCGGGTTAAGCTTCTCCTATTAGATAGATCTAAATTATCCAAACATTTTGTTTAATATCTTGTTTAAAAATTGTTCTACAGAATAATATTATTTTCATAATAGAGGATACAAATTCTAACGTAAGCTTGATAACAAATTACTAATTTTGTGTATGTAAATTTCCGTAAGAGGAAGTTAGAAACTCTTTATGTAACCTACATTAATTTTTTGGAATATGGCTAAATATTTATTGAAAACTGTAATATTGAAAAATGCAGAATGGTGATGTTTATTCCAAAAATAAAATTGACTCGTTTTTTAATATATTTCAAAGCCAGAAAACATCTCGATTTGTGTTGTTTAATAATTTAACACAATAAAAACAACTAAGTTTCCATAGGAAAGAAATTTTTAGTATTTTAGTACATTATCAGAACCACTTCAGATTCTTTAATAACATCCTCAGAATTAGTGGTATCACAACCAATTCTGACATTCGTCTAAATTCGTTTTGAAAAATGTTTTAGAGAACTAGTGCTTAAGAACTAATTCTGTATGACTTCTACATCACTTCTGAGAACTTCCTAGAACTGTTTAAAAAACTTGTATAAAAAAAATATATATGTATATATTTACAAAATTCAATTGATTTCAAAAGTGGACATTAGAAAATAGCCCATTAAAATACAAAATAAAAATAAAAACAGATTCTGAAACCTTTCCCTAACTCTTCTATGGCACTAGTTCTGAATGTGACAATTTTGAACAAAAATTATTGATTAAGGAACTAGTTCTCGAACCGTTCCATAGAATGGGTACTGGCTAGGTAACACTTCCACAGAACTAGTTCTGGAGGTGAAAATTTCAAACAAAAATCATTGGTCGTAGCCAAAGTAGAACAATGTTGTAGAACTAATACAATATTTCCTGGGTGAATTAAAAATTAAATTTATATTTGTTCACATTTATTATTTGTTTAAAAATTTTATTTTTGGAATTAGAAAGTATATGTGTGTAAAATTTTTATTTAAATCAACAATTTATGAAAATATTTTGGCAAAGGAAAAACATAATAAAATTATATGTGAGCAGTGATGCATAAACTTATTTACTTTTTTAAAGAACTACACCACTTTTAATGGTATTTTTTAAAAATCAATTGAAAATAAATTTAAATTTTAAAAAAGATCATTGGAAAATTAGATTTTTCATTTAAATTTTAGAAAAGAACTGTTGAAATTTCTATATTTCATTAATATTTCAGAAAACAATTATTTAAAATTACAATTTCTATTTCAGAAAAGTACAATTTAAAATAAGTTTTTATATTTTAAATTCACAAAAGATCAATTTATAATTAAATTTTACGTTTTAAATTCAGAAGACTACAAATGAAATTTAGTTTTATATTTTGAATTTCAAAAACAACAATTGAAATTTAGAATAATTCATTAAAATTTAGAACATTGAATAAGAGTGATTTAAATGATGAAATAATGTTAGATCAACTTAATTTATGTCACCTTTAAGCAAATAAAATTAAGAAATTGTTTCAAATCCATCTGGAAAAATTAATCCTAATGCAAATTTCATTCTATATATTATTTCAGTTGAAGTTCTGAATTTAAGTTAGTTTTCTTCAAGATTTCAATATTTTTCTGAATTTTAAATGGAAAAATCTTCTTATAAATTGTTCTTTTCGAAAATTTAAATAAAAATTCCAATTTAAGTTGTTATTTTCAAAATTATAAATTGAAAACCTAATTTTCAAGTATTTTTTTTTTTCAATTCTAAATAAAAAGTTTCACTTCTGAAATTTATATGAAAAATGTAAATTTCAATTGTTATATTCTGGAATTAAAAGAGAAATATTATTTTAATATGTTCTTTTCTGAATTATAATAAAAAAATCATAAACTAAAATGATATTTTCAAATTTTGAATTGGAATATCTCATTCTCATTTGTTCTTTTCTGAAACTGAATTCATAAACCTCATTTTAAATTGTTGTTTTCATAATATCATATAGAAAGTTTTTATTTTAACTTAAAAATAGTGTAGTAAAAAACATATGTGTCTGAACATAATATTAAATAACATATAACACAATAACTAAAATAATGTACTTTGTGAATTGGGTTAGTATGTATTTAGTTCATATTTTTTAATCTTAACACACGTTTTGCTTCATAACTTTTTTCCGAAGCAATTTTTAAAATTATTTTATCATTGAAAATATGTCAGTTATTATTCTTGAAGACAAACGGTTGATTTTTTGGGAGTTTGACCAAAATGAGTAACGAAAATGATGTACGTGCTATAAATTATTAAAAATTAAAAAAAAAAAAACAAATTGGTCCTACAAATAATTGGTCAAAGAATTAAATGTCTTCTGTCATACTGTTTTCAACGTCATTCAACACTATCAGGGTAATTCGACCATCGTTAGGAAACATGGTTCAGAAAAAAAAGACCACATGATATTGGATGGACAAGTAAATTGAAACCATATTGAAAAGCACTCCAAACACATCTTGTAGAAAATCACCCCATTCTCTCCAGTTAAGAGATGATTTTTTTTTTTTGCGTACGAACTAAATTTAGAAATTTTAGAAAAATGGAATGAAAATGGAGAGAAGCAAACTGTAGCTATTATTCCATAAAATGTCTAAAGAAAATGCATAACGTCTATTGCCGCTGAAGCAAAATAAAAGAGAAACCACTATTTTTATTTTTTTTGCTTTAAAATTTTCCTTAATGATGCAAAAATAGATAAATAATAAAACACTTTTCAAATAACATTTTTCTTAAATGGAACAAATTTTATGACTGTTTTTGAAATTAATGTTACTATCATTTGACTATGGATGTGCGATTAATCGGTTATACAAAATTTTATTTAATCTATACACATATTAATCAGTTAATCGATTAATCAACAATTCTAATTAATAAAAATTCTGATTAATTACTTTTAATTTTGATTAATCAAATTTGAATAATATTATTCAATGTTCTCAAATTTAGTTTACAATTAAACAAATGAAACAAAAAATGCTAAATATATAATATATGTTATTTGGTGATTAAACGACCCACATTTTATATTTTCAAACGACTTTACATGGAGTTTTTTATATTATAATGAAAATTAAAAACATAAAAAAGAAAGTCAAATAAATTTAAAATTATTTAATTATTCACGATTTTAACTTAAATTTCTGATTAATTGATTAATCATAAATATATTTAATCAAATTGTTGAATAAATCAAATAATTAATTAATTTGAAATTAGATTTTTACGTCACGTTACGGTCTTTTGCATTTTAATATGTATATATAAGAATATTTTTATCTATAAGGTAATTCATTACAATCAATCTTGGATGTTGAAATAAAAAGATACCAGTACCTATGCTACTGAATTACCTCTTATTAAAAAATATGATGAACCATTATCCACAGACGAACATCTCCTGATAACGGACAAAATCACCGCCTATGGAAGCTTTCGCTGTATATGTAATTTCCTATAGTAGCTTCTTGGCTTGAGATTAATGTTGAATTTTTATTATATAAAAATATTGAGTTAATGCGTCCATAATATGGATGAACAAATAATTCATATAACCATCGACGATTTATGATGAATACGCTAAAGTTGTTACTGACTCCGGAGAGAGAGAAATAAAATGTATTCTACAGCGTTACGTGTGATAATCTTGAAAATAAAATTTGGTATAATTAGAAAGAGGAAGATTTCTAGTTTAATATAGAACCATTATTTAGTGTTAAAGTTTACCTTTAAGCAAATTAAAGATATGAAAACAAAATATCCAATATTCTTATCTCAGAGCTTATTTTAAGCACCCACTTATGACATAAAAAAAAATAAAATATTTTTATAATATTATATTTTTATCAGCTTAGAGAAAATTAGGAAACAAACACAAAAAATAGATAAAATTTTCATTTTTTGTCATTTATAAAATAAAATTTATCATCAAATTATCGTCCTTTTTTCAGTAAGGTGATTATCGTCTCCGCAATAAATTGATGATATTTCATTGAAATCATCTAGAAGAAATTAACGCAATACTTACTTTTATTTTTCAGTCACATTTTTTCATTTGTCGAAAAATTATTTAGAAATTAAATAAATATTGGAAATTTTATGTCTCTTAGCAAAATAATGTATATCTAATGTGAGCGTGCAAATTTTACATGCTTTATAATGTAACGATATTTATGCATGATGGTAAAGCATATTTACAGATTTCTTTAGCAATTTATTATTCATAGATTTCTTTTGCAATAATATTGTTATTACATCTTCCGGAAGATTATCTGGCGTTATCGTCTTTTTTCACATAGATGATTATCTAGCAATATTGCCTAATTTTCTTCCGGGCGTATTGATTTCTTATTGCTTAGATGTATCGCCGGTGACGCACAAACTCTCCCGATGGGGGAAACTTCCGCAATATGAATATGAACATTGCGGCGATAAATTTTTTCTTCTAAGCAATACGAATTCGAATCGTTTTCGTATTATTTTGCTTGTAGGGTTGTGATGAATTTCGATCGTTTTCATTTTCCGTTTTTGTTTCTGTTCAATGTGTTTCTTGTCAAATCACAACAAATTAATTTTGAAATTTGTATTATTTAAATTAAATAAATTTTATTTTAATGTTAATTTTTTAATAAAAAATTATCAAAAGTTAAGATAAGATTTTGCGTGAAGCTGCTACAAAGGAGATATTCGTTGCTTCTGAATAAAAAAGAAAACATTGCCCATAAAAATAACACTTTGTGGAGGAATAATAAATTTATATTTTTGGCGATTAATTAATTAAGCCTACAAAAATAAAAATTAATGCAATATTTTAATGGGAACGCTTTTTAGCAGAAGCAGTTTGGACTTTGCATTGGTTTTAAATTTTTACTGGTGATTTGAAATTGGGTTAGCACAATGATTATTTTGAATATTCAAAATCAGTTTTTTCCTTTGTGGTAGATATATCCAGAAACCTTAAAAGTTAAATTGTAAAATTTTAGGATTTACAAATCTCTATACTTTTCTTAACCTCTCCCTCAATATATATTCTTTAAAAGGTATTATTATTTTTTTATTATTTATTTTTCTTTCTACAATATAACTTTTATTTTTTACCCATCATTAAGGATCATTAACCTTAATGATTCTAATTCTTTTGTAACAGTTTTAATCAAATTCAATTTTAAAACGAGTACCAAAATTTGTTCGATTTGAAAACGATAAAATCATGTCAATTTCGTTTTTATCACAACCATGACCACAACCTAATTTATTGAGATTTTCATAAAACAAAATGGAAAATGAAATCGATTTCATTTTTACAATAAAACGAAATTGAAATCGAAAATTTTATGTGTATCACAACCTTATTCGTTTTTTGCTTGAAATCGATTTTTATCACATACATGATTTTTTATGTGGAATGGTAGTCTTAATTGTATGCAACAGATTAGAGGCGGTTTGCGTGCGTCCAGTTTTTTTGTAATATTAGGCGAAATTTGTTTACAGTGCATTTTTAGGGCCTAACACCTATTTTATTATGTAAATTTCCAATATGGACCACAAATTTTCAATAATATTGAGGTCTGGCGACTTTATATATTAGCAAATTGTACACAATACCGAATTTATTATTCGGATCGTTATGTTCGCAATATCAAAAATATGATAATATGCCCTGATTTTTTGCACTCTGCAACAAATTATCCTTTAGGATATAAAGGTATCTAATACTGTCTAGGGAAAGGCAAATCGATTTCGATTTTAGTCGAAAATCGATTTTCAGGAGGAAAAAAATAAAGAACTAAAAAATATCAAAATTGAATAAACTGACGACAGATGACCCACAGTTCTACGAAGAAGTTTAGTTTTGCTACCTTTAAAGACATGTAGGCACTAGAAGTTTTCTGCGAACCGGTCCTCCGTATTCCGTACTCCAGAATCCGGCAGTGATACGCCATGAAGACGAGTACAATAATCCAGTATTTGCATTGTATGGCAAAAGTTTTAACGCAACATTGTTTGAACTCCGGATGTCAGTTTTGGTGATGATATCCGTAGGTTGTCACAGACTGCGATTGTATAAATGTTTATTCGGTACTACATCAATGGCTTTTATTGTCCAACCGATTTTCATGCATATATTTTAACCATTTAAAGTGACCATTTTAAAATGGTTTGTAACCAATACTCCTTTATATAGCACTCACAGTGCTATATAAGTGCGTGGACCATGCATGGAAGTACTTTTCCAAAAAGAAGTACTGGCTGTGAGCCACTGTATGTTGTTGAAAAAATAAATTTCGTTTTCTAAAAAAAAGTAGTTTTATTTAATTTATGCAAAATCTTAAAATATGTGTCAGATCGAGTTTTGCAAAAATAAAAATTTCAATCTAACAAAGTTTTTATTATCTAATTGATGAAATAAGTCCAAAATTATTAATATAGTTGGAATATTGTACCAAGCCTTTATTAAAATAAAAAAAAAAAAGAAAAAACAAAAATATTTCATGTAAATTTTAACTTAAATATAGTTTCCACACAGAATTTTGGTTTAAAATAAAAATGATTTAATTTTTTTCGTGCTGATCCCTCTTTGTTTTGAATAATTAAGAATTTTCCGTTATTTTCAGCAACTAGCAGTAGTATTCAGCGATCCAACGATTTTTGTAGGAATATATTAAAAGCCACCTGTAAAAATTTTTGTTTAAATTTGATTCATAATGGAAAAGAACATTAAAATTGTATAGATTTAAAATTTGGTTGGAATTAAAAATTCTTTTCAAATACATACAGATTTTTTAATAAAGTTTAAAAATATTTGATTTCTTTTTCAACAGCATCTCTTTGGTTTTGTATCATAGCAGTGGGCCTTGCAAATACATGGCCACTGACAAGGTCCAGAAGATCTTGGTAAGTAACGTCTTGGACACATGCTAGGATAGCCTTTTCAAAAATCGATTAGTTATAGAAAAAGCTATTCTGCAGATATCTTAACAAAACTTACATGAGGAATTGAAATTATTATTTTGAGCAGCTAAAGTTTCGAAGAATTAGTTTTAAATAAGACTTTTGATTTAAAAATCTCTTAAGACGAAAATTTCTTTCAGAATAAGAGATTTTTCAGAACCTCACGCATACCACCAATATTTGACCAAATTATTATGTACTAAAGAATTTTATATTTTATAAATATACCAGAATGTAAAACTAATTTTTTTAAATTCTTTTTCTAGATTTAAAAGCTTTGAAATCAGTTTCTAATGTTTGGATTTGTAAACTTTTTTAAATCTAATTCAACATCTTTAAAAATTTGAAATCATATTAATGCTCATTAATTTTTAGAATATTTTTTAAAATCAAGATTTAAATTTAAATTATAAAAAAAGTAAAATAGAATTTAATTTTGAATTCGTTTAAATGTTTTTCCTGAAAAAAGCTATACCATTTCACATCCTCTTCCAATCAAAAAACAGTTATTTCAAATTCCAACCAAATTTACTATGAAAATTATTAAAAAGAAAATCCTACAGAACTTACATGGATAGGCGGCCGGGGTATTACAACCATTCCAAATACGAGGATCTGGTATGCCAGCCTCCGGCAACGGAGGACAACAATTAGGTGAAGGTGAGCAAGGTATTGGTGAGGGTGCACCACAGGGTGGATTTGAAGGACCACAACAGGCGGTAGGCATATCACAACTTCCATATGGTGGAGGCAGAGGACAAGAGGTAATACAACGTCGTTTTTTAACACCCATAGTGAGATTAGCATAGCGTAAAGGAAAAGAGGCAGGACAACAACCAGGCGTTGGTATAGACATGCAAGCTGAGCGGCCTTGACACAAAGCACGTGGACATTTATCCTGTAAGCCATTACGTTTAATGCAATCGCAAGTTGTGTACATAATGCCGCAGCGTAATTCACGACTACGACAAGCTTTAGGCTATAAAAGAGATAGAGAAGAATTTGTTTTAAAGCTTGGCCGCTTAAAAAATAGATCAATGCTTGATTTGGCTCTCGATTATTGTGAAGGTGTAAAGAATCCACCTTGATACGAGTAGTTCTAATCAAGGCAAATCCAAGCACACGACTCACCTTGACAATATTCCATCACCAGTTCGATGACATTGATCCATTAGGCATTAAATCATAAATAATAAAGACGGTTAAAAAAGGACTAGCAAGCAGGACCACAAGGATTACAGGGTCCAATGCCGGGTCCACAAGGATCACAAGGTACTTGAGGACCACAAGGTCCACAAGGACCACAGTGAGTATTCCAAGGCGTGGGTGCACAAGGATAACAAGGACCACATTCGGGTGCTTCAAAAGGACAACCAGGAAAACAGGGCTTACAAGGTCCACAGGGACCACAAGGGCCGCAAGGTCCACACGGACCACAGGGTGTCGGCACATAAGGTCCTGAAGGCATGGTCATGCCGCATGGGCCGCAATTGGGTACACAAGGTCCACAAGGGCCACAGGGACCACACGGTACACAGGGACCACAAGGTCCACATGGCTCACACAATGGATATTGGTTAGTTGAGAAACAAGGCAATGGTCCACAGGGTCCACAAGGCCCATTCGGTCCTATAGGACAAGGAGGACAAGCTGCACTGGGTTTATAATTTATAGGACCCGTAGGATAACAACAATACTCCCTTGGCGGTGGCACATCTAATGTTTGAGGTTTTGGCTGGCATAATATCGATTGACAAACTTCTCTCGGCTCACAAATACGTTTGGGATAACAAACAACATAAGGATCTGGTATCATAGACGGATAATATATAACTCTAGGTTCTCGCACCATTTGCGAGACCCATGTAAGCTTTGGCACTTTAATAACACGCGTAGTATCGACAACTTTTGGTATGGTTATTTGACGACAACGATTAACGACCATAGGTTCGGGTATAACTTTTTCAGTGAAAACTACACGTTTTTTACAAATCAAACGCGGTGGTTGTTGAACCGTTATACTTTTGGGTAATGGTGGTGGTATGCGTGGTGCACATTGTGGTATGGCATCTAATTGGGCACCATTATAACATTTTGGAGAGCACTAATGGACATCAAGACAATGAGATTTTACACGAGATTCAAACACAAAGGCACATAAAAAGGATTTTTGTTTTTAAAGATTTTTGTAGATAAATTTGAAGAGAAATTTTAGACTTACCTCAAATGGTGCACAGCAGGGATCGCAGGGACTGCAAGGTCCGCAGGGTCCACATGGTGGGCAAGGACCACAAGGAGAGCAGCAAGGATCACACATTTTTAATTTAGGTTTTTTTAGATTTTCTACAGAATAAAGATATTAAAATAAGATAAATCTGGTGATTGATTTACAGTTAAGATTTTTATTCACTTTTTTTAAAAGATTTTTTTTAAATTTATTGTTTTTTTCACTAAAAATTTTGATTTGAAAAATTGAGCTTGCGGCTTTAGAAATTTTAGAAAGTGTTTAAATTTTTTTGTGAAAAATTTAAAAACATTTTTTTCAAATTTTATTTAAATTTCAAGGCATGTTAAGAAAATTGTATAAAACAAAGTTTTAAGTTAAACAAGTATTTTAATTAATTTTAAATAAAAATATATTTTAATTGATAAAATATGCGCTAAAATAATGATTTTATATGAAAATTTGACAAAAAAATGCTGTTAAATTAAAAATATGTTGTTATGATGAAAATTCTTAGGGAATCGGATTTGAAAAAGAATATTTCAGTAATTGCAAAATTGTTTCCTTGAGAGTAAAATATGCAAAATTATGCTCTTTAGTGTAATATATAAAATTATGCTTTGAAGTGTAAAATTTGTAAAAATGTGTCTTTTTAAAAGAAATTATATTTAAATTGATAAATTATGTACTAAAATAAGGATTTTTTTTATAAAAATATGACAAAATATGCTGCTAAGTCCAAAATGTGCAAAAATATGCAAAAATATGCTGTTATGTGAAAAATGAAACGTATAAATAATTACTAGTTTGGTTCATTTGAAGCTCAGGAAAAAATATAATATAATAAATATTTTAAAAAGGTGACAAAATTTAATCCTTTTAGGAGTTAAATAATTAAAATATCTTCCTTTTATAAAGGCATTTAACATTTTTATTATTTCTTTAAGCAATTATTACAAAATAAATGTTCTCTTATTTTAATTATTCTCTTACACATCTCAAGTACTCTTAACAAATAACAATATTGCAGTCAATTAAATTTCTTTCAAAGATAACAAATATTCTTAAAACTATTTTGAAGATCATTTTAAAAACTAAGTTTCAGTTCCTGCTTGGCGGTTGGTAGCGACGGTACTTAAAACGGAAAAATAAATAAAAAGTGTTAAAAATTCATAAATTTTCTTTAAAAATAATAAAAAAGTGGTAAAAATATATTAAAATTAATAAAAATTATAAAATATTTATAATTAATTAAAAATTAAGGCAAAACAATAAAAGAAAATAAATAATAAAAAAAAATATATATTTATAAAACCGGAAGTGATGTCATCTTTTTAATTAAAAACAAAATTCTGAATATTTTGTTTAATCAAATTATGAATTTTTTTTTTTTTTTTGAAATAAATAAAAAACGTAATACTTTTTAAAAAATCTATAAGTTTTCCTTAAAATTAAAGCAAGTTTCCTTAAATTAAAACTTATTTAAAACTATAATTTCCTACAAAAGTGAACTTTTTTTATGCTTTCTTTAAAAAATTCTTAAATAAATGTATGATAATGCTGCACTATTTTCTAAAATAAAGTTCAAAATGTTATCGCATTTTTTAAGTGAGAGACATATTCCATTCATTATGAAATTTCGGCTTCCCGGTTTAGTTGAGTAGTGTCTTAAAAGAAGAGGTCATTATTTGTGTTTATGAAATTGAATTAAAAAAATATAAAACTGAAGAAAATAAAAAATAAACAGCTGTTGGTGATAGTGAAACTTAAATACTCCTCTCTACACTGATTATAAATATTTTTATTAGCCGGCCGGCGGGCAGCTAACCGTTAATCTTTTTTAAAGCTGTAATTAGCCTAAATGATAATAAATTTCATAATTGTACAGGATTGTTGTAATGATCATATGTTTATATTTTAAATAAAGTGTTTTTTTTAATGTACTAGGTCATTGTGATAAGAATATTATTTATGACGTATTAATTATGCTCAAATGTGTTGATTTATTTGTAATATAAATTTCAAAAGTCATTTAAGGAATTCCCTTTATTTAAATAAAAATAAAACTGTTTTGTAATTCTTCTTTATCAGTGTTTAATTGTTTTTTATTTTTATTATTATTTTTTTAATTTATTTATTTTTAGTTTCTTTTGTTAAAAAGTGCATCATGTTTAATTGATATATATTCTATACACAAGGAATTTATTTAATAAATTTAAATTAACATTTGTTGTTTAATTGTAAACAATTGTAATATAGTTATTTCTTTTTAATAATTTTGCCTCTGTCACTATGAAAGGCAGATGGCAGCCAATTGGAAATCTTTATCATTTTAAAATTTCTATTAAAATGTCTTATTGGATTGGAATTTTTATAATTGCCTTATTTGGAATTGCATATGCGGAAGGTAAGTGTTGAAAAAAACATTGTTTTATGTCAGTTTTAATTAATATATATTTTTGTTATGATATTTTATTCTACTTATTGAAATCTGAATACATTGACTATTATTTGCAATCATTTAAATTTTTACCGATTCTATACCGGAAAAAATATTTTTCAAAAATTTTCAATTAAATTATTAATCAGAATATTAAAATAATTTCAAATATGTTTTTAATTAAATAATTTACTCAGAATCTTAGTATTATAGCTTTGTTCTACTTGTGTATTTTAGCCTCTCATTTATTTGCTCACTCTCTTTGTCTCGCTCTCAATCTGAATGCAGCGCAGTGAATTTAGAAACAGGGCTAAATGAAACAGCACTGCCAACTGCTGCTGACCAAATGTAATCACACCATAACAAACAGTGCATTCCAAATTATCAGCTGATTATGTCAGCACACACTGCTGCTGGGGCTTAACGATTATGGGCAATATCGTAAAAATCACTATTAAATTATTACTTTTTAATTCTTTAACAAAATGATTTCCTTTATTATTTTTAAGCAAAAGTAAAATACAATAAAAATAAGTAATATTCGAGCGCATATATAGTCCGATTGCAGAAAATATATTTTTTTTTTTTTTTTTCAAAAAACTTCAGTATATTACATACAAAAAAGAGCTTTATTGCAGATATTTTCTTTGCTTTATCAAAAATTAAACAATGGGGAAGAATAGAAATTAATCTGTAACTTCTAATCTACTGGTTGGATTTGCATGAAATTTCACATGGGCGTAGCAGAGAACAGTATCATTTTGAGTTTAGAAGCAGGATGCAATATACGCATCAGCAGCGGAACTATGGGGGTTCAAAATAGGGACCTAGTGCCATTGAAAAGGTTTAACCACTAGCGAATTTTTGTTCCTTACCCGATTTCCAAGATTTTTATATCAACTTAAATTCCTTGATAAATCTTTTAGAAAACTTGCTTGTATGTAATACTTATCTTATATATTTTTTGAGTTATATACATTTGAAATTTCCAAAATCTCTATTTTACAAAATCTTGGTTAGGATTTTTCCATAAATAGCCAAATATTTTCAATCGATTTTATTATATTTTACGTGGTTGGTTAAAAAGCTAAATTATCTATCGAACAAAGAAAATTTTGAGTAGAAATATTTTTTGAGTCAAAAATTAAACGATTTTGAATTGTTTGCAGAAATTAACAGACGGACAGATGGACGAACATTTTAATTCTTTCAAAAAAAAAAAAAAAAAAAAAAAAATCTTAAAATTCAAAAAAGTATTTTTTCCACTTTTCGATTAACATGAAAACCAAATGAAAGTATTAAAATTTTGATATCACCTTTCTCTGAATTAAGTGGCATTCTCGACCTGTTCAAATTAGCATAACGCTGCATATTTTTTTATTATATTTTTATAAAATGAATTTGCATACTGAATTAAAATAAATTATTTATTCTTATTATTATTCTTATTATAATTATTATTTTTACTTTTATAAAATACACTTAAATTGTTTTATTTCTTTTTTCCCAAAAACCCGCACAACATAACTTATAATTTCTCTTTGCTGAGAAATTATAAGTTTTTAAGTATTTATTTTGGCCAAAAAATAAATCCTCCTACTCCAATTTTATACAGACCCATTTAACCTAAATGTATAGATGGATGGACATTGCCATGTTGCCAAAAAATATTTTAGAATTCTAAAAATGCATTTTTTTATTAACTAATAAACAGCAAAAATAGAATGTGATCATCAAAATTTGGTTATCACCTCTTCTTGATTTAAGCGTCATTTTCGTCCCATTCAACCCAAATGTATAGACAGACGGACGTACATTACCATTCAGCCAAAAAACGTCTTATAATTCTAAAAATGCATTTTTTTTACTTACTAGTAAATAGGAAAATTAAACGTGATCATTAAAGTGTTAATACCACCCTTCTCTGAATTATGCATAATTTTCGACTCATTTAACTCTAATGTATAGATGGACGGACAGACCTTATCGTTCTGCTTAAAAACATCTTAAAATTCTAAAACTGAAATTTTTCAAGTTTATTATAATTTTTTCTACAAAATCCTATATAAATGTGTATAATTCTTTAAGACAATTTTGTTGTAAAGATACCAAGATATAATTTGTTAAATTTGCACAAAAACTACAGTACTTATTCTATTTTATCTGGAATCATTTACTAAGCATTCCAAACATTTTTAATTTTTGACCCAAAAAGTATGCACCGAATAAAATATATAATCAAATACTTTGAATTAAAATACATGAATAATTTATCAGAGTAGGTAGAACGCTCATTTTTTTGATTCGTTCGGAACAAAATTTTTACCAGCGAATTTAATCCTAATTTTTAGAACGAATTTTATTTTGTGTGTATGTTTTTAAAATGTGTGTATGTATGTATGTAACATATGTATGTATATACCATTATTTTTTACGATCGCTACTTTTTAAATAATTATTTGCATGACAGCCAAAAAAACTGTTGATACTTGCATACATACAAAATTACAAATTTAAAATAAAAATATCATTGGAGTTTTTATAGTCGTTTTCTTCCAACAGTTCATACCGCTAAAAATTATTTTTTATATAAATCTACATGTATGCATAAATGTACATGAACACAACGAACCTTTTTTTGCTTTTTTTTTCAACCACTTTTTTGCTCACATCATTGTACCTTGTGTGTGGCAACCGAACTGTTTGTAATCGTAAAATAACTCTCTTCCACATAAATACAAATCTAAAAAAAGTTTTTTAGATTATTTTCGTAAATCAAATTAAAAAAAGTAAAGAATACAAATTTAATCCGAAAAGTGAATTTTATTTTTTAATTTACGAATAATATTTAAAAAAGCGATTAAAAACTTAAAATTAAATTCAAGATCCGAATTATTCCGTACCTTGCAATAATAAATTTTAGAAATAATTTCCCCATTTTTTTATAAATCGCTGCAATTTACTTTGAAAAATTTTAGATAAAAATTTTGGAGAAACAAAAACAATTTATATGAAAATTTTTTCAAAGTGAGATGAAGTGTTTTACAAAATAATGTCCTTTAATAACTTTTTTTTTTTTTTTTTTTTTTTTTAATTTTTAAACGATTTTAAAGAGCGATATCTCATTTAATTATAAATAAAATAGCATTTAAAACTGGGGATAAGCGATTAATTGATTATTCTAAATTTTGATTAACCTGTATAGAGATTAATAAGTCGATTAATCAAAAATTTTGATTAATTAATTATTTTAAATTTTGATTAATCAAATTTTAATGTTTTTATTCAATGTTCTCAAATTTATTGTAGAATTCAACAAGTGTTTAAAAAAATATACAATTTGTGCTGTTTGGTATTTTAAGGACCCCAAACGCAAATATTTTGGTAATAAATCTGTATCTCCTAAACTACTGGTCGGATTAAATTGAAATGCATGGAAGAGTTGCAGAGGAGGACATAAGCTTTCAGAAAAATCATCTTGTAGTCAGTCTGTGATAACACAAGATAAGCTTTTGCCTCGATTTTCTTTCGTTTTTCGGGTATATAAGGGAAACAACTTTTAAAAATATTCTGTAGTTTCAATTACATTCCGAAGTATCATACTGATTTTTTATTATTTTAATTCGTCTAGACGTGAACAATTTTCAAATCAACACTCTGAAATTGGTATGAAAAATTACTATTAAAAAAAAAAAAAATTAACTACTATTTCTTCAATTTTTTCAGTTATTTTAATAATTTTTTTCTTTAAATATTTTAAAAGACAATGCTTCAGAAATGGGTAATAAAGAAATTTTAAATACCTTTATGTTTGCACCCAGAATTGTTTGAAAATGGTAGATTTTGATCGATTTGGCACTAAACTGCTTCCCGCCCAGACAAAAACGAATGCAGGAATGCATATTTTTTTTTTTTCATTTTCGCTATTATTTTTTATGTAAAAAATATCAGTCTTTCATTCTTGTAAAAATCATTTAAAACACTTTACAAATCAATTTTTCAAAAATAAATATTGAAAAATGTGACTAATTAAAAATTTCAGTTCGTGAAATATAGAGATTTGAAAGTGTAAAATAGCTAAAAATTTACAAAGTTATATACACAAAATTACAAATATATTTTAAAGTATTTATTATATAAGATTTATTGATGGTGTCATATTAAATGTATCAAAATTACCTTAAATACATGGATGGAAAAGTTGATACTATAGTACTTTTTTTTATACTATTTAACATTCAAAAGTATCGAAGAACTCCCTCGAGTCATTTGATACTGTCAAACGATTAGCTGCATATTCCACAATTCGAATTAAAAACAAAATTTAAAAATTAAACTGTTTTTGGAGATATATAATTCGGAACAGAAATCTATATATTTCTTTTAACAAATACATATTAATAGTAATCACATTGTAATGAGCACTATCTTCGACTAAATGCTTGGGCTTCGAGTTCTTAAAATTATTTGACACCTAGTTTGTACAATAAAAATAAATTTATAAGGCAAACGAACTATATTATAAAAATATTTAAGCTGTAGGTTTAATTTATATATAATCATTACTGAAAACTACAAGTCTCTATGCTCTACAAATCAAATTGAACTGAAAATTTTCCAAATTTCAAAGACATCAAAACTAAAGCTGAAGTACTCGATTTTAAGGAATTGATCTTGGACTTTTTTCTTCTTTAAGTATATTTTAATAACTATAATATTTAATCTGAATAAAATCATTTAGTCATTGGGTACCGTATTTAATTCTTCGTTTTGGGTACATAAATTACATTCTTTGAGTTTAGCACTAAATTAAAAATAAGTAACTATCAAAAATTAGTACTCTGATGATGAAAAAAGTACTATTTAAAATTTATTTTTATACCCAAAAATATTTTCATTTTCCATCCCTGCCTAAATATGACGTTATATTGATTGAAAAATAAAAAGTTTTCGGATAGATTAATTTAATTGCATTATGAGTATTTAGCATTGGCAAACCTACAAAACTGATGAGATAAGTCACTTAAAATAAATCCTAATGAAAAAGGACATACAAAAATTAATTAACTGCAAAATATTTTTAATGAAATAAGTCCCATAAAAAATGAAATTATTTAAAAAATAATAACGAAATAAAACCCAAATTTTAGATTATATTTCATAAGGAAATAATTTCCTTGCAATAAAATTAAATAAATGCAAATGAAATAATTTCAAAAAGTAGTGAAATAAATCACAAGTTCATGAAATAAGTCCTGATGAAAAAGGACCTAAAAAATTAATTAACTTCAAAATATTTTTAATGAAATAAGTTCAATAAAAAAATTTTATTTTTCAAAATAAATTCTTGTTTTCTCTTAGAAATTTAAAAACTAATTGTTAAATAGAAAAAATTATAAAAATCTGGTGACGTTTTATTAAAAATCACAGAAAAACTATTTAAAATTATTTTTTTCTAAAATTATTAACTAACTTTATATTGGAATTTAATTATATTATTTATTAATATAATTAATTTTCTAATTGGTTTACAATTTTGCTTTTTAAAAAATTGACAGCTGTTAATAAAATATAAAGAAAAATGAAAGATTTGGCGGTAAAAATACAGAAATAATATAAATTTAAGTCAAATTCTAACAATTTTCTGGTCATTATATCTATTTAAAAAAAGCAGTAATAATAAAATCAATTATTCTAGTTATTTTCATTATAATGATTGGAGCAAAATCAATTAAAAAATAACACTGGTCAACAAAAAAATCCTAATCCATAGACGAATCGTTGGACTAGATGTATTTTGATGTGCTAAACACGAATCTGCTTTCAGTTTTTTTCCATCAGGTCTAGATTTTTTTTATGGGCGTGTCTAATATTTCGCCCCTAGTAAGGCCATTACTTTAGTATATTTCCTCATAACTCAAGAACGGTGTATACGATTGATCAAAGTGATACACCAAAAGATGCGTACTAAAAATATCTTCAAATCACCCCAAACTTAATTTTTTTATGTGCTCAATAGTTTCGGGGTTATTTTGAAATAAGTGTCCGAAAAAATCATTTTCATGCAAAATTATAGATTTTTTTGCTACTAAAATTTCTTTTAATAAATGAAAACATATAAAATTGTTCAGTTTATCATCTTTATCTTAAAGCTGGTAATGCTGCGAATAAAATAAGGCATATCATCAAAATTGATGCACAAATCTAAATTTTATTAACAGTTAAGTAAAAATACCCATGTTACATACAATTGAGTAGAAATATAGTGGTGGCTAAAAAAAAAAAAATATTTTTTTTGAAACAAATATAGATAGACTAGGTGGATTTTGACGAGTTAAACAAGAATCTACATTCACTTTTTTTTCTATCGGGTACTGATTTTTTTTTTAAGTGCATGACTAATATCATCACCTTATTCAGCGGTCACACTATAAAATTCGAGATAGGTTTGTCAAACTTAGGCTATAACTCAAGAACCCTTTACACGATTTTGATAAGTGATACATCAAAAGATGCATACGAAAATTGTCTTCAAGGTATGTTAACAATATTTTTCATTCGCTAAAGAATTTCAGAGTTAGGCATCATCACTTTTCAATAAAATAAATTTTAAAATTTTCGGTACTAATTACCGAATAACTTCGGAAATATTTACTGGACAAAAAATTATATCAATTCAGCTCAAAGACAATTTAGATCGCTATATATTAAAGTTCAATTTATCTTAATTGGACAAACTGTTCTCGAGTTATACAAGTGTGATTGCCTAACGGCGGGGTCATAGTAGTCATGCCCATAAAAAAAATCAATGCGTGATAGAAAAAAGTAAAAGCTAATTCTTATTTAGCACCTATTTTTTTTATTTAAGACGAAAAAAAATTTTTTTTTTTGCCCACTAGTGTATTTCTATTTAGCTATAGTTATGCATGGGTAACCAAACTTAACTGTGAATCCAATCAAGATTTGTGCATCAATTTTTATGATAAGTGGCTTTATTTACTCGTAGTTTTGCCAGCTTTGAGATGAAGGTGATAAACTTAAATATTTTCGATGTTTTCACTTTTAGAAAAAAGTTTTAGTAAAAAAAATAAATCTTGAATTTTGCATGAAAAAAATTGTTTCCTTTTTTCGAAATATCTCCTAAACTATTAAGCAGATAAAAATTTGATAGAAAAGCGGTTTAAAGCTAATTTTATTCCGCATATCGTGGTATATCATTTATATAAATCGTGCATACCTTTCTCAAGTAATAGTGAAATGTACTCGAGTAATCGGCATATTTAGGGCACAATATTAGACACGCCCATAAAAAAAAATTCCGGCCTGATGGAAAAAACTGAAAGCTGATTCGAGTTTAGCATGCGGAATTCCATCTAGTCTACATATTTTTTTTTTGAAGGATCTCAATTTTTTTTGTCGACCAGTGTAATTAATACATATAAGCATTTCCTAATTTAAGTCCATTTATACTTTTTTACTCTAAATACTTATCTGAGTTTACTTTGGTTTAAAAAAGGAAATGTTTAAAAGGTCATTAAATAAAAATTTTGCTTAAAAATTAAAATACTTTTAAAGGGTCTATTACCATCACCAAATGCTATCAATTGCAGATGTAATCATTCCATTTTTTAAATTTCACCTTTTATGGAAGGTGGATGGACCACGTCCATTTTGGTTTCTGACTTTACATCCTTGAACTGTGTGTGCAAAATTTCGTTAATGTCGATGCTGTTTAGTAAAGGATATCGGTCAAAAATTATAAACCGGAGTTACGATGGATACCATGTTTTTCTAGTACTTGGTTCATAGTTTATTTGTTTATGAATCTGGGAATCTCGGGACTTCTCGTCCCGGGATTCCCGGGAAATTAAACATTTTTCATTTCCCGCCTTACCGGGAATTTTGTCCGGGATTCCCGGGAATTTTAAAAGCACTTAAATGGAGGAAAACTGCTTGAATTTTAGCAAAAATTTATACACTTTTGTCATTTTTAAACAAAATTATACTAAAAATTCGGCTAGGAATTAAAACTTTACGACAATTCCATTAGTATGTTTTTGTGTACAATATATAAAACGGTTTATTTGGGAAGACTTTATGGCATTCATTCAATTAAGCATCTTAATAAAATGTCTGCACTAAAAAACAATTAGTGAAAACTGATTAATATAATATTTTAGACATTTTAAATATGTACCTATTCGTTATAAGTTGTCAGTAGTATAGACAACGGAATTTGTCTCATAGAAATTTGACAAAATATTAAAATTAAAAGTTATGAGAAGAATTATGAGTGAGTCCTGGAAAGCTACAAATAATATTCTTTGTTATGTATGAGAACGTCTGGACTAATCTATTACATGAAATCGAAATTAATAAACCAGAAATTGAAACTTACTGGTCCAAAGTTAATTTTTCAAGCTAAATTTAAACCTACCTTAAAATAGGAATAAAGTCATTATTTGTAACATTTTAGTCAAAATATTTTCAAAATATTAGCTACGTTTAAATTGGACTACGATATTGAAGCTACAAACAGTTTAATAGCGTTTGAACTCACGTTTGAATCACACCTAGGAGTTTCCGAAAAGGTGATCATCAACCACTTCTTTAAGAATTAATAAATTCTTTTTAGTGGACTTTTAATAAATTTAAATTTTATATTGATTTACGAAACTATCTACAAATTTTATTGAATGATATCGTTGGCTTAGTAAATATTTTTTTAGTCAATTTCTGACATCTCTATTTCTGTCATAAATACATTGTTTTATGCATAAAGTAACAAATAGAGACGAAATTCTCGATTGACAATTAAACAAAATTGTTGTTTTGTAAATAAAAATGTGTTTTTATTTTCGTTTGGCAACAACAAAATGTATTTGATTACATGTATTTTTTTGTTGCATGAGTTAAGGCTCCATTACTCTTCCGTGAATGTAAATGTAGCGAATCAGCTGACACGTTTTCTTTATGAGAGTTATGTGTGTATGTGTACTCAAAAACGTAAATGTTACGTAGCAACCTAATCAAATTAGGTCGCTCTACGTTTTTACGTGACAGCTGAATGGCCAGTGTTGACAGCTTTTTATTTCAATATACTAAATCTGCGTAAAAAATCGATATAATAAGTTTATAATTGAACAGTTTGTTTTGCTGTTTTCTACGGAAAAAACTTGTTCAAATAATTTAAATAAAGTGCGGAGTTGAATCAATAAATTAAAATTTAAAATTTTTGACATAAAAGCACAAATTTCGTTTTGTATACAAGTCGCTAAAATACAAACCAATAAATCTAGCGATTTTTAAGCTGAATTTGATTTACTGAAAAAATTTGTAATTTATATCACTGATATTGATGTGTACAAAACAACAACAAAGTACTGGCTACATTTACGTTTTTTGAGTAAGCATCCATTTACGTTTCCAGTTACATTTACGATTTTACATTTACATTTACGGTAGAGTAATGGAGCCTTTAGGGTTTTGACAACCGAATTAGGTTTTTGATAATTAGTTTTGTCTCTTGTTACTCTTTGGTTTTATGGTTCATATCTTTTAAATAAAAAATAATTCGTTTTTTTTGCCTAATATTATGTTGATACCCACAAAACTCTTTTAAGATTGTCAGTATTTAATTATTCAGTAGATTAATCAATTACTCGAATTTCATTTTCTCCCTACATTTACAATCCTGTTTCAAATCTGCTAATGCAAAGATTCATATCCTATTTGGGTCTCAGTTGATCAGCTAATGAGAGTATTGATAATTATAATTTTTAGTCCGGGATCCCGGGAATCCCGGGAAGTCGAAAAACTGTTCCCGCTTTCCCGGGAAATCAAAAAGTCCGGGAAATTGCGATCCCTAATAATGACCCATATAAGTTTTTATATCCCCCTTCTGTTTTTACTTTCGTAAGGCAAATATAAGTACATAACTTACATACACGTGTGATATATCAAATTTCCATAACCCAATTCGGTAGTTTTTTTTATAGAAACCTTTAATAGACGCATTCTAAAATTTAAACTGATATAAATGGCATAAATAAAATTGTTTGATTAGTTTGTGAAATTCTCTCTACATTCATTGATGTGTTGCCACAAATGACGTAAATGACTGCAAAACAAATTTTAATCAATTGCCACATTTTAACACAAGCAGTTAACGTACGTAATAAATTATGAAAGTGGTGTAAATTAACTATATGTATAGTATATTCCAATATTAACTAGGCAACAATTAAATTGAATGGTGTGTAAACTTTTTATGGATTTAAAAAAGACTTGAAGTATTAAACTTACCATATTTTAGAGGGCTGGATTCAAAATCCACCACGGTTGTGGTCACATTGGTTATTTAAGGTATCGGCTTTTTGATATACATATGTTTCAATTTAATAATTTGATACCGAAATGGTTTCAAATTGGTGCCAATAAGGTATTGATTTACATACATTTAGATTCGAATACACAGTGTTGCATTTGAATACATACGGGGCAAATAGATATGTGTTCGATTTTTTTCTGGGTGTACTATACATATATATATAGTATATTGTTAATTGTAGTTTAATGTCTCTTATGGCAATTTATATTAATTTTTAACGATATTTCCTATTATTAAAATTGTGTCAAATTATAGTATGACATTAAAAAATTTATATTTTAGCTAATTTGTAAGTAGCTTTATAAAATTGTCGCCAGGATTCAATAATTTTTAATATTATGACGCCCTAATTTTGTTTAAATCATTTATTATTTTTATTAAATAAGATCCTAATCGTTTAATGTATTTTCTTTGTTTTTTTGCGATTCTATAAAAAGTATTAAAGAATAACAAATTAATGTCAAGTTCTTTAGTAGAACACGGCACAGAAAATTTTTCATGAACAATCATTAATCAATCAATTAAGTTGTAAATATAGTATGTATATGCATGTAGTTTGACATAGTTTTTTATTTATAATATAAGTATTTGTAAAAGAATAACCATTTTTATTTTTTTGCAAATTCCCACATTAAATTAATAAAAAAAATAATAGATACATTTTAAAATTGTTATATTTTTAAACAAATTCAAATGTTAAATGTTTTTTTCTCTTTAACAATTTTCCATATTAATTGTTTTTTTTTTAAATTTCCCCTTAACCCTCTTTAACAAAACTGTCGCTTTTATTTTACTTCAAATCATTTGACCCTAATAACTTTCACAAGGCATTTTTGCAAATATTCTTAATTATTTATTTTAAATTTCAAAACACTTTACTGCAGTCACTTTGTCGTTAGCTAAATGGGGAAATCGGAAACATTAAAATTATTTTATCCATTAATTTTTATTAATGGCATTTTTTTGCTATCTATAATGATGCAATGCAATTTTTCTATTGCTTTTGTTTCATCTTTAACATTTTTTATATTCGTAAGTATGTATTATGTTTATTTATAGTGAAACATGTGTGTAACTCGCTATTTACTTGAACTGCACTCAATGGACATCATATGGAACCTAGTTTTTTTTCTCGTTACTGTTCATAATGCCATTTGACTTGATTTTAATAAATTCTCATATAAATATTTACTCATCAATGAATTCTTAACACGAGTCATAATATTGTTTGTTTATTTTATTACTTCGATGTTTTGGCAATTAAGAACAAACGTATTTTGTATCTAATAAATGCATAAATATGAAAATACTTTGTATGTTATTAAATGCATATAAAGCCTACTGAACTCTTATGATTATGAATGGGAAACAATTGTAGAAAACTATGTATTTGTTTTTATGAAAAGTTTTAAATTAATAAATAAAAGAAAAGTGTTTCTAACTTCCTATGATTTTTTATATGTAAATAAGTAGTCGGGCCATAATGACCTTGTGATATGCTTCTTCTGGGTATAAAATAAAATTTAAATGGTGATGGACAGGCTTTTTTGATTCGTATACTACAATATAAATTCTTTTGGTATAAAGAAATATTTTGCTGCTAAGTTCTTTAAACATTTGTATTCCAATTGAAGGAATTCTATGGAGGACGGATTCAATGTTATGGTAGTTGCAGTGTAAAAAATCATATTATACCCTATACCACCATAGGTGGTTGGGGTATTATGCGTTTGTGCTGATGTTTGTAACGTACAGAAAAAATTATGGGACCCCCACCTTAAAGTATATTGTTCGACTCAGAATCACTTTCTGAGTCGATTTAACTATATCCATCCGTTCGTTCGTCTGGCTGTCTGTCCATGTAAACCTTGTAAACAAAGTACAGCTCGTAATTTTAAAGATATTTTGCTGAAATTTGGCACAAATAATTATTTTGACACAAGGACGAAGCCTATTTAAATTGGTTATGATCGGTCCATTATTTCACCTAGCCCCCATACAAATGTAATCCCGAAATAGGGGTTTAACTATCATAAATGCCTTAAATATAGCAATATTTCAATGAAACTCGCTACAAAGGAGTTTTTTATAAGTGTCAAACTATGTACCAAATTTCATCAAGATCGGTTCATAATTGATCATAGCTCCCATATAAATCCCCTCTTCCGAAAATCACTATAACGTGCATAAATCCCATACGAATGATAGTATCAAGTTAACATTTGACACAAATAAGTTTTATATAAGTAGAAACATTGCCAAAATTCATGAGAATCGGTTCATAATTTACCATAACTCCCATATAAACACACTTCCGAGAATCGCACCATAGGGCATAAAATCATATAAATGATCGTATCAATGCACTGTTCTGTATTTTTATAATTTATTTTACAATTAGTAAAAGTGTTGGTCCACTATTGGCTACAGATCTAATTTTTAGCTCATACACAATGGTGTAGGGTATCATATGGTCGGTCTTGACCGACTATAGTTTCTCTCTCGTTTTTAGTTTCAAACATAATATAATAATAGAAGGTAGAATCACTAGAGAGAGTCGTCAATTTTATTTCTTGTTAAGTCAAAAAACTGAAAAATGAAAAGCAAAAAACAAAAATCAAGAATGAAAAAAAATATAAAATGTTTTGTTTACACACATAAGTATATGATTCAAATTGTTTCCTGAAATGCCGAATTCTATCCTTGGAATGCAGAGTAAAGTTTTAATACGTACATTTGTCCAACTGGACATTTACAATTCATATGTTTGTGAATATTTGTTAGAATAAAATTTAGTTGCATACATTTTTTTTAAAGAAAATTGTTGTAAAATATTTTTTTTTTTTTTTTGGTTTTTCTAGTTTGAAGTTTTATTTTAAATTTTTTTTACATTTTCTTTTGATTTATGTGTTTGACTTTTCAGGGTAAATAAAAATGTGAACAAACTTTCTAGTGATTTTACCTTTAGTAATTCTATCATGGTTTCAAACAAAGTATACAAAGTAGTCCGACTCTCTTTTAGTAACTTTTCTCTCTCACATATACGGGTACTGTGTGAATTGTGAGAGAACTAATACAAAGAAAAAAAACATCGAAATTTTACCACTAAATTTTGAAATTATTAAGCATTTTTGCACTGTATTTCACTTGTACATAGATTTTTAAAATTTTTTTCGCAGTATTAGCACAATTTTATTTACAAAAACAGTAAATTTTACGCAAAACACAAATATTTTGTTTTTATTAATTTTTGACAATTTGTTTTGTTTTCTTTTATAATTAAATTCTTCAACAGAGTTTCAATTTTTGGTATTGAAAATTCAAACAAATTAAAATTTAAAAAATTTTTATAAAACTCCCCAGCGGTAAAATTTGCGAGGCCTCTACCGCGCAGGCCTCTACCGCGCAGGCCTCCTAGAAGGCCTTTTTTCGGATGCAGTTGCTCATGCTAACACGCCTTCTCTAATAAGGCCTGCATGAATGCCTCATCACTGCCTTCTAAAAGATCCGACAGGCCTTCCGACTTCGCTTCTCTTGGAAGGACCATAAGAAGTTGTATTTTTTTAAATATATTTTGCTTTAAACAACAACAAATCTATTTATAAAAAGTACATTGTTTTAATTCCCTTCTCTTAGAAGGAAAGAAAGACTACAGTATTTGAAAAAGCCAGGGTACACTAAACAGGTATAAGCGTCGCGGCAACAAATACAACAATCCAACTTTTTGCCTCTCTTTCGTGTAGTTTATGTGTCAGAAACTACTGATTAAAATACATTGCAAAATATACAATCTTATTTTGTTGTTACTAAATATAAACAATAAAACGTAAACAAACTTTGACAAATCTCATACACAAAAACAAAATCAGCTGGGCCGACGATTATACCTGTTCAGTGTACCCTGGAAAAAGCAAAACCATGCAGAAACCGTTGCAAAAACAATATCAAAATTCAAAGCAGAAATTCCAAAAAAAGAATGATAAATCATTTAGTTGTCTACAATTCTTTGTTTCTTAAGTTTTAAACATTTTACAATAATTTAAAAGGCGTAAATCAAGATCTTCAGCACAGTTGATTTTTAAACAATTTTGATAGTGATTCTATAGAACTTACACATGTGATTATAGTGCAATTAAAAATTTTGTCCGCTCTTGCTCGGTTTACGAGTTATAGGCCTTCAAAGTTTCAATAAATTTTCCTGAATATCTTTATTAATAATTGTCGGATCTTAATTATATTGATGTCATTTAAAAGTACTTATAAATACCTTTTCAATGATATATATCATTACCATATTAATTAATTACTTGGGAACAAAATTGACATTTTGTATAAAAATGGCGGAACTTAAAAAAATTTTTGATATTCGAAAAAAGCTTATTTAGCGTAGCCGGTGTTCGACATACCCAGAGGAGAAAATCCCTAAGCCCGGCCGCAGGCCGGCTACACAGAAAAACTTTTATTAAGGCGGAAAAAAAAAAAATATAATAATTTCAAGTGTGCCGAAGATCTTGATGAGTGCCATTTAAAATAAAAATAATATATATTTTATATAAATAGAAAAATATTTTATTAATAGTGTAGAAGGCTTTCTGTAAAAGTACTCTTTTTAGTACTTCTACAGAAGGCCTGCTTGCAGTTTTCAATAAAAAGGTCTTCTAGAAGGACTGTATCGGGTCGCGAATGTGTAAGGCCTACCTCCCAATGACATCACGTGTAAAAATGAAATGAACATGGAATGCAGGGAGAAGGTCTTCTGGACATAAAAAAGGCCTTCTAGTAGGGCTCTTTATCCCTTCTTTTTAACACTGGGATACATTTTTACTAACACACTCTTAGAGTTAGGTACTCCTGCCAAAGAGTCGGACTACTTGTATATACTTTGGTTTCAAATAATAAAAATTACTTATTAAAAAGTATTTTTATTAACGTTTAACCAGGGATCGGATTTAAATACTAAAAAAACGAACTTTTAATTTTTATTTCAATCGAAAAACAATCTTTAATATTCAAAAAATGTTAAAAACCCATCATGATTTTTTTATTTTCATCAAAAATATAAAAATCTTTTGTGATATTTATTACAAAAGTTGAAAATAATTTTGAACTTGAGAATTAATTTCTAACAGACAAAATAACAATCTGTGGCTGAATGGTTAGAGTTGAAGACTATAAAACGTAAAATACACCAGAAGAACGTGGCTTTGAAACGGGTGCAGCCATCGACATTAACAAAAAATTATAAAATAAAAATAATTTAATAAAAATAAATTAAAAATAATAAAAAATGTTTAAAAAGTAAAATTTTTTGTGAATTTTTATTATATTTATCGACTCTAAACTTGTCCTCTTGGACCAGTCCTGTGACTTGTCCAAAGATGCTAATTAGCCATTAACAATGACAACCCCATGTAAAAGTGACAGGTTCCTCCCATATAAAGTTATAGAACTGTAACCGGTCACTAGACCTAAGAACCTGTTACGTGACAGGTCTTGTACCGGTTCTTTTTGCTAGGGAAGCATTAAACTTGTTCGTTCTATATTTTAATAAAACATTTTAGTGACAGTTACATCGTCTCAAGCCCAAATAGTGCTTTTTCAGTGAAAAAAAAATAAATAAATAAATAAATAATAATAAAAAATAGGGTCAGCAGTAATTTTGTCAAAATTTATTGTAAATTTTTTTAGAGACATGATCTCTGATTCCGAGAACTATTCGTATCAAAAAGGATCTATAAAAATCGAAGGTTCTAATAAAAGATATGTATCGAAATCGATCACTATAGTTAAATACTTTTATGTTTAATTAAAAGGCAGGAATTTTGAATAACCCCATAAAAAAAGCTTAGATAATTTAATACCAATACCAAAGTAATTTTAGTCGGCATTCTTTCATTTTTCTAGATCGAACAAATAATTCTGGATTTATAGTTAAATATTTTTTTGACCACCATATTTGACATTCTATAAAAAATATGTGATATACAAGTTCACGTATTCTTTTTTTGCAGACCAACAAATTTCAGCAAAAAATTCTCGAAGATTATTTTAACACTTTATGAGGCAAAATTTGGAAACACTTTCGGTTGTCTCACTTAAAATGGCGTTTATGTATTTCATTAAATACTTTCCAACTGTGAAAAGAGCTTGTCTCTCTCAAAATACGTAGAAAAATCAAAATCCTAAAATTATTTAAAAGAAGTCGGCCAGATACATTTAAAATCTGATAATTGGTTTAACGACATTACTATTTCACGACAGAAAAATCTGTATTCAGTTTAAAAATGATTCTATATTAACGTTAGTTTGGGTTCATTTCAGTTAATTTATTGAAAAAAATATGTAAAATACTTAAATATTTATTCTTATAACGTGTAAATAATTTTCAATTATATATAATATAATACAAATTTGCTTTTGGCAGCACAAAATTTATGTTTAATTTTTATTAATTTTAGTTTACACTTTTTAGTAAAAAAAATCATTTCTCATAAAACTAAAATTTTCATTTTTTATACCCTTCACCACAGGTGTAAAGGGTATATATAAGTTTGTCATTCCATTTGTAATTTCTACAATATTCGCCTAAGAAGTATATATATTCTGGATCCTTATTGATAGGGGAGTCGATATAAAGATGTCAGTCTGTCCGTCTGTCTGTTGAAATTAGTTTTTAGAAAGTCCCAGTTATCGGATATATATGTTTTATATATCAAATTGTTAGAAATATTCCTTAGAAAATTGCTAATAAAAAAAATATAAATTGTCGAAACGAATTTTTCGTTCGTTTTATAAAAACAGGGGGTTTGTTATTTACAGCCTGTTTTTATAAAACGAATATTGAATTAGTTTCGTCTAAATGACGAACGAATTTTCATTTCCGTTTTTATAACACGAATGTCAATGTTTCCAGACGAATACGTAATGATTCTTTTAAAAATTTGGTTTTTATAAAAAGAATTGAAATGAGTAAAATGTCAAAATCAAACGAAGAAAAATTTTCATTCGTTTAGAATATTTTTCAATTGTAAAGCATTAAAATAAAATAAACATTGTGTGCAAAATGAGTTCAATAGAAAAAAAGTGGTAAGTATACCTTTGAATATATATGTGCATACATTTAAAATGCATTTTTCTATGTATTTATTCATTAGTACAAAGAAAACTAATAGCTGGCGATGGTTAATTTAATGGAAAAAAATGAAGAATTGGCTAGAAGTCTCCCAACCTTTGGAAGTACCAAAATTTCTTGTGAAGATGCATGAAATGATATCGCTCGACAAATAAATACTTATGGCCCTCCAGAAAGAACCGGAAATGAATGGAAAAAGGTAACATTTATATTCACATATGACATTTTTTCATTCATTTTTTTTTTTAGATTTGGGCAGATTTGAAAAGTCGAACCAAAAAAAGATTGGTGAAAATAACAAACATCTGCGTGCCACAGGAGGTGGACCATTCCGTATGCACTTTTTAAGTGAATTAGAGCAGTCTGTGGATAAAATATTACATTTATCGGTTGCAGCTAATCCAAATGGAAATGTTTTTGGGTTAAATAAATTGACAAATGTTGCAAAATACTCAACTTTCGAAGCTATGTTTACTGATTTAATGGATTCAAGTCCTGAAAAATACATTAGCAATGAAAATGCTTCCGCGAAATATGAAAACCACACAAGAACACAGAAACTGCCAAGTACAGGAAATATTTCCAAACATCAACCACATACAGGAGACATACAATCCAGCGAATCGGAGTCAAGTATTATGCAAAACGAATCACTAAATTCTTCATCACCTACAACAATACAAAGAAAAAGAGATATTTCAGCACCTCAATATAGACTACTGGGAAAGAGAAAGTTTGAGAACTCTGATGAGCAGACTAATCTTTTACGAAAACAAGTTGACACACAGGCAAAAATTTTGGAAACTATGGAACTGCAAACAATAGCCATAAAAGATTTAACCGAAGTAGCTACCACAAAAGCTGAAGCATTAATATCAATTGCCGATTCAACACAAGTTATTGCCCATGATCTGGCGGATATTTTAAAATTTTTAAAGCATTAATATACATACTGTTCTAATGTAAATTATATATGTATTTTATTTTCTTTTTTTGTATTATAATTTCAATTATCGCCAAGTTTGATAAATAATTTTCTTTATTTTTGGTAAATACATTTGGATCTAATAAGCAAGTGTCGTGTTTTAAATTGTCCCATTTTTATTGTTATTCATATTTATTTATATATAGTTCGAACATTTACATTAAATTTCTTGCTATTTGATCTCTTACTTCATTTGCTACTGCCGATTCCTCAAAACTGTCACTAAAGTCTTCATTTTCAATAACATTAGTAAAGTCCGTTTGAATCCAGCTACTTTTATAAAAATAGCATATGTTATGCAGTGCACAATATACGTTAATTATTTTTATAGTTTTCTCCGGGCTGTAATGTAGACCTCTTGAGCCAATTACACAACGAAATCTATTCTTCCAAACACCTATAGATCTTTCAATGATATTTCGGGCTTTGCAGTGTCTTTCATTGAATAGCGTTTCATGTCGATGAGAAGGGTTTCTATATGGTGTCATTAAGTATGGGTATAATTTATATCCAGAATCACCTATTTAAAAGAATTGTATAATTTATTTTATATAAGGATTCGGTATAAGATGTACAACAAACATACCTAGAATCCATGTGTTGCGTTTTCCTCTTAAGTAGTTTGATTTATAATAACTATCAGCTGAACTTTGCGCCCAAACAAACGCGTCATGGTAAGATCCTGGGTGTCTTGCATCTACATAAGTAATGACCATATTATGATCACAAACCTACAAAATTATTACGATATGATGTAACATGTGTATAATTTGATAGATACGCAAACATACCAACATTACATTTATACTATAGAATCCTTTTCTATTGTAGTATAAGTGTTTTAAACTTTCTCCAGGCGATTTAATTCGAACGTGAGTTCCATCAACACAACCCACAATTCCAGGTATACCGGCAACATTATAAAAATATTGTTTGGCAGCATCTTCTTCTTGAGAAGTCTTTTCCAATTTGATCCATTTGTCGCACAAATTGTTTTCAAAAATATCTAGACATTCTGCTATGGTTTTTGAGACCTCAGATTTCGACATGGAACATACATACTCGTTACCAATAGATGACTGATAACCACCTGTTGCTAGAAAGGTTAAAAATGCCGTAAGTTTAACTATTGGAGGTATGTGAGTGCATCTGTAAGTTGCTTTCATTTTTGGTTCCATTTCTTCCAAAAGCATGATGAAGATTTCTTTATTCACCCGAAAATAAACAAAAAACCTGACAAAGATTAAAAAAATATTATAAGTCGTATTGGAATATAAACAATAACTTACCGATCGTCAGGAATATCAAGGACATTGTATGAATCGCGTAATTTTTTTTTTACATAAACGGACATTTGCTTTATCACTTTCATTGCTAAAACCAAGAGCTATTGTTCCAAACATTATTATTTTATCCTTTTTTTTTTACAAAAGTCAAATATTATTTAATAATAATCAATATTTTTATAATGTAAAAACGTAGTTAGTAAAGAACGAATTCGAGCAAATTATAAAAACCAAATTTATTACGTATTCGTCTATAGACGATTCGTTCGTCGAACATTTCATTCGTTTTATAAAAACAGGCTGTTAATTTTTTTAAATTATTTTATTTTTGCTTGTTTATTTACTTGGTTGTATCTACGTTTAAACAATTTAGTAGTATTTTTAATATTTTTACGAAAAAAAGTTACTCTGAAAGAAAAATAAAACAAAAACAATACGAAAAGACGTAACTCCATGCGAACGAAACGTTGGAAATACAGAAACCCAAATTGATTCGAATTCGTTCGACTTGCTTTCGTTCGCTTATATTTTCGTTCGACATAGAGAAACAGAATATAAAATTATTATTTTTATTAAACTAAAAGCAATTTGGAATATTTCATATATACAAAAATATTTTTAGTTAAATAATTTTTCATATTTGAAATTACTTTCATTTTAAAAACTAAGACTACTCATATTGTTGTATAGTTTTTAGTAATCAAAAAAATAGTTAATATATAATTTTAATACCTGGTTACTAATGATTTATTTTTCCCTTCTCCTTACAGACCACATAGATCTTATTAAAGAATTCGGTTTTCCCGATTTGCCTCCGGGAATAACTGCAGTTCCCGGCATGTGTGGCATGGAAAGAAATCCATATCAAATACATAAATCACCAGCCTACAACATTGATAAAGATGCCATCTTAACGGTACAAACATCGGAAATATTTCCCGATGGATTTCCCACAGATTTCTCTATAGTTTTAGCTGTGCGTAGTAATCGTACCAGTCAAGGATCAGCGCCAATATTTACAATATACTCAGATGAAAGTGAAGAAGTGCTATCGCTCAGTATTGGTCCAGAGATACATTTTAGTTATGAACAAATAGATGCAGGTTTTAATCAACATAATGATATTAATTTTGGTATTGGTATTAATGATGAGAAATGGCATCGTATTGGTTTAAGTGTTAAGGGTAGTTCGGCTACATTGAATTTGGATTGTACCAAACAAGTAACAAGAAGATTGGAACGTACTTTGGGCAGTTCAATAGCAACGAATGGTTTAATTTTGACCGGTGTACAAATGAGTAATGATGATGGATTTTTTATGGGTGATGTTCAAATGATGTCTATATGGAATACACCAGAGGCAGGCTATGAAGTTTGTACAAAATATGTGACACCCTGTATAGATTCATCATTTTATGGTGAAGATAGCTCAAAGGGTAGTAGAAGTTATACTCAGGGACGTTCTGAAAGTAGGGGGCGTATAAATGGATCTCCTAGATCAAGAAGTGGTTCAAGTTCTAGCTCTTTATCTAGAACTACTAGTGAAAGCCGATCTGCTAATTACGGCGTAGCTGCTAAAATTTCAAATGATGACGCACTGACCAAGCCCACTTTGGACTTTGGAATAATAAGTGATACTACAAATAATAACCATGAATTTTCCTTGGGAGTTGGTGCTGCAAATGGTGCGCCTTTAGAGCCAAGAAGTGATTTTGGTATAGCAGGTGGTGCTTCTAATGGTTTTGGTACTGACAATGATTCAAATCGAACGCAGGAAGAAATAGATAATCAGTATGAGCTGGGTCCAGATTTAAAAAATTCAAGTGAAATTCTCTTAACAAGTCAAGAAGATACACAATTATTAGAACCCAATACTGGATCAGATGAATTAGCAGGCGAACAGTTGCCAAATAACGATAAAAATACTAAAACACGAAAACCTAAAAAAGATCGAAAGAAATCGAAAAAATCATCAAAAGAAGAACAAGTTTCTGCCGAAATAGATTTTTACAATCCCATCGATTTAGAAAGCGAAGAAACTAATGGGAACACAACTAATAATGCTACAACAACGACCTACGAAAGACCTTTTCAAACGGGTGGATCAACTTGCTATCCAGGACCAAGAGGTTACACAGGATTGCCAGGGCCACCGGGTGAGCGAGGACCTAAAGGAGAACCTGGCCGAGATGGTTTGCCAGGTTTAGATGGCGTTCAAGGTCCGCCGGGTCATGTTTTTGTGGTGCCAGTAAGTCTTTTTATTTTTTATTTCAATTAAAATCATGTAATGTTTATATTTAAATATTACAGACAATACCAGGCGGTAATGGTAATGAGAAAGGACCCGATTCACAAGCTGAAGCCTTGAGACAAATGATCTCCCAACATATGGTGAGTTTTGTACAATAGTCAAAAGTTTGGTTTTAATAATGTTTATATTGTAGATGGCATTACGTGGCCCTGAAGGTCCCGTAGGTTTGACGGGACCATCTGGACCGCCTGGTCCAACCGGTCCTCAAGGGCAAAAAGGCGAGCCTGGAGATGCTGGTGAGCCAGTAAGTTTTATTAAATATATTTCCGCCAAATATTTATTTAACATTTAGAATATTTATCTGCTACAGGGCTTACGAGGATTGCGTGGTCCTACTGGTCCTCAGGGACGTGAAGGCAGACGTGGCCGTTCAGGACGTGATGGTGAACGAGGTGCTCAAGGCCCACAAGGTCCTAAAGGTGAAATGGGTCCTATTGGTCCCATGGGTATACCAGGCGAAAAAGGACATCGTGGTATTCCAGGTCAAAGAGGTGAAAAAGGTCAACAAGGTGTAGAAGGTCATCCGGGAGAAGATGGTCCGCCGGGTTTACCTGGTTTGCCAGGTGAATTGGTAAGTGTTTTCGTTATTTATGTAAAAAAAAATTTAAACTAATTTATTACTTTTAGGGACCTCGAGGTTTTCCCGGCCCCCGTGGTTTTCCTGGTCCCATTGGAAATCCAGGACCTCAAGGTAATGAAGGCCCACAAGGTTCAAAGGGAAATACTGGTCCTACTGGGCAACCCGGTCCACCTGGTCAACAAGGCGCACAAGGACCAGTAGGATCTCCGGGACCTCAAGGAAAAACTGGTCCTCCCGGTATACCAGGACCAAGCGGTAAACCTGGTTTGCCCGGTTTACCTGGAGCAGATGGTTCACCTGGTGTAGCTGGTAATCCCGGTCAACCTGGTCCTAAAGGTGATCAGGGTGTACAAGGTGTGCAAGGTCCTGTTGGATTTCCAGGACCTCGGGGCTCTAAAGGTGATGATGGACTTCGTGGACCTCCAGGAGATAAAGGAGATGCAGGTGATCGTGGCATGGATGGTGAAAAGGGTGATATGGGTGTTCCTGGAGAACGTGGTCCACCTGGTGCCGCGGGAGCTCCTGGGCCAGAAGGACCTGAGGGTCCCAAAGGTTTTGAAGGTCCAAGAGGTGAAACTGGTCCACAAGGTTTGCCAGGAGAGAAAGGTAAACAAGGTCCTCAAGGTTTTCAAGGTTATCCAGGACCTTCCGGTGATAAAGGAGACAAAGGTGCCACTGGTGCTACGGGACCAGCGGGTATTAAAGGCGAAAGAGGTCCACAGGGTCCAGCTGGTGAGAGAGGAGAAACTGGTCCTAGAGGTTTTAGAGGTTCTAGGGGAAGAAGAGGCAATGATGGTAGTCCTGGACCGAAAGGCGACAGTGGCCAACCTGGTCCACCTGGTATACAAGGCGAAAGAGGTCCACAAGGCGCAGAAGGTCCTAGAGGTTTTATAGGAATGCCTGGATTGCCAGGAAATGATGGCAAAACTGGACCACAGGGTCCGCCCGGTGAAAGAGGTCAACCAGTAAGTAAACGCTTTTTAATGAAACTAAAAATTTTATTTTAAATTTATTTATTTAAATTATTGGAAACATTTTTAAAATAACTTATATCAAAATATTGTTTTAGGGTGAGCCAGGAAAACCCGGACCTATTGGAGAGCCAGGCGTTATTGGACCCAGAGGTGCTCCCGGAGAAATGGGACCCATTGGTGAACCTGGCATACCCGGTTTACCTGGACAGCCAGGAGAACCTGGTTTGCCAGGAGAATCTGGCAAAGAGGGCCCACCAGGTCCATTAGGTCCTATGGGTAATCAAGGACCACAAGGCCCTACTGGTTTACCCGGTTTCCCAGGTGAACGAGGTCATCAAGGACAACCTGGTCTACCAGGCTTAAAGGGAGAGCAAGGTATGACCGGAGCTCCTGGATTACGAGGTGACAAGGGACAAGCAGGTCCGCCCGGACAATTGGGTCCTCCTGGACCACCAGGAAATCAAGGTAATCCAGGAAATCCCGGTGCTCCAGGTGCTAAGGGAGAAGTTGGTGAAAAAGGTCCCATAGGTCCGGCTGGTAGAGATGGTATTGCTGGTCTAAGAGGTCTACCCGGACCACCAGGTCCTATGGGTACACCAGGTGAAGATGGTGACAAAGGAGAGGCTGGTATACCGGGAGAAAAGGGTTTGAAAGGAAATCAAGGAGAACAAGTAAGTTATTTTGAAAAAGCCATTGAGATTATAAGTTACTCAATTGATGTATATTTAATTAGGGTCCTGCTGGTCCCGCTGGACCTCAAGGTCCCAGAGGTGAAGCAGGTCCCCCAGGTTCACCTGGTGAAAAGGGTCCCCCAGGCGAACAAGGTCATCGAGGTATTAAGGGTGAAGATGGCAAGGTGGGTTTACCGGGTCCTATGGGAAAAACTGGTTTACAAGGTTTACCCGGTCCGGCAGGTGTTAAAGGTGAAAGAGGTGATGATGGCTTAATGGGACCCGTGGGACCTCCAGGTCCACCTGGCGAACAAGGACGTAGAGGACCAAAAGGTTGTTAAATTAAATTAATTTCTTTAATTATAGAGACAAATAAAATTATTTTTCTTCATATTTTTAGGAGCAATTGGTCATCAAGGTAAACCAGGACCTAGAGGTCTTCCTGGCTTAACAGGTGCGGATGGTCCTCAAGGACCTCCTGGTCCTGTAGGGCCTACTGGTCGTCCCGGAGAGAAAGGCATTGCTGGTCCCAAAGGAGAAGAAGGAAAATCTGGACCTGTAGGCCCACCAGGAAGACCTGGTGTTGTTGGCCCTGAAGGTCCTAAAGGAGATATGGGTCCACGAGGTTTTCCAGGAGCTAGAGGAGAGCCTGGTTTGGTAGGACCTAAAGGCGATGTAGGTCCAGAAGGTGAAGATGGTAAAACGGGAGAGCCCGGACCGCCAGGTGAACAAGGTCCAGAAGGTAGAATAGGAGAGACAGGTCCACCAGGTAAACAGGGTCCTGAAGGTCCAGCCGGCATGCAGGGACCAACTGGTCCTCAGGGAGAAAAAGGTGATAAAGGTGATTTAGGCCCTGTAGGTCCTATAGGCATGACAGGTCCCCAGGGTCCACCTGGCCTACAAGGACCACGGGGAATTAGAGGACCTCAAGGTTTGGTAGGAGACACAGGTTTACCAGGTGTAGCAGGACCTGAGGGAAAAGAAGGTAAAGTTGGCTTACCAGGACCTGCAGGTCCCAAAGGTGATCGTGGTAGGAGAGGTCAAAAAGGACATCGCGGTGAACTTGGCATGGTGGGTATTAAAGGAGAACAAGGTGAAAAGGGAGATCGAGGCTTCAGAGGACCCCATGGTCCAGAAGGTCCAAAAGGAGATCCTGGCCCAGTGGGTCTTGTTGGTCCTAAAGGTAATGATGGACCACCTGGTCTACCAGGTATGCATGGCCCAACTGGTCCCAAAGGTGTAGAAGGTCGAGCAGGAAATAAGGGAGAACCAGGACCTCCAGGTCCACCTGGAGCACCAGGAGCTCCCGCAGAAGCACCAATGATACCACCAGAACTCTTATTCCAAATGCAACAATATTCCACAACTAAAGCCGAAACAAGACGTCGACGTGATGTTGATATGTCAGCTGCATTTGATGACGATGATGATATGAATGAACTTATGGGTGTATTCTCAAGTGCCGTTACCCGAAATAGCGAAGAGAAAAAGAAAACAAAACGTAAGAAAAAGAAGAAAAATGATACTTCTGAGGCTAACGATAAAATTGTGGACATGTATAATGCCATCTATAATATGCGTCAAGAAATGGATAAAATACGCAAACCCACTGGCACCCAAGATAATCCTGGTCGTACTTGTCGCGATTTACATTATGCTCATACACAATTTGAAGATGATTGGTATTGGATTGATCCAAATGGTGGTATGCCCGATGATGCTATTAAAGTTTATTGTAAAATGTCAGCTAATGGAGAATCTTGTATTTATCCGGATATTCATACTTCAGAAAGACCTCTTGTACCTTTAAGACATAATAATAATGAAAAACAATGGTTTTCACAAATGCCAGGTGGTAACAAAATAAGTTATGATGGTGTGGGTATAGTACAATTGAATTTCTTAAAACTTTTATCACAAGAAGCCTATCAAAATTTTACCTTCTATTGTCGTAACTCCGTGGCTTGGCATGATCGTGTAAAAAATAATTATGAAAAGGCACTGAAATTTATGGGTGATAATGAAATTGAAATAACAGCAGAGGGAGGAGGTCTTAAACCACTAGTGGTTAAAGATGAGTGTTCGGTAAGTTTTTTGGTAAATCTTTAAATTTAGTAGAAAACTTTTGCTATATTTTTTATTATTTTTATTTGTTTTTAGAATTCACAATCTTCTGGATCCACTGTTTTATTATTTAATACAAAACGTTTAAATTATTTGCCGCTTAATGATTTTTTACTCTCAGATTATGGCAAAGAAAATCAAGCCTTTGGCTTCAAAGTTGGTCCCGTTTGTTTTAAATAGTTGTCTCTTTTAATTTTAATTATAACATTCATATAATTTTGAAATTTTGAATCTCTGTATACCAAATTTGTTCGTTTAAGTTTAAGAAAACTTAATTTATTTTTAAGAATAACAATTAAATTTTTAGTTGTTGACTGCCATTTTAATTTTAAAATAAGTTTTTTTTCTTTTCTTTGGTACATTAAAAATTTACAAGCATTTATTATTTTATAAGTTTTTAAATGTTAAGCTGAGAGAGTCTGTATAGTTAAGTTAATGAAAAGAGTTTGTAAATTTTTCCCATAAAAAGTAAAATAATAAATTTTAGATAAAATTTAAAATTATTGTTTTATTTCAAATAAAAGATAAATATTTCTTTAAGGATTATGAAAAGTGTCTACTACAAAAATATAACAAATACTAAAAGCCACGCTGACGCTTTAGTTGTGTCTATACTACATTTGTTTAACTTTTAGATACTCTAATTAAACCAGTCATACATACTTTAACTGTTTGTACATACATATATAAATATAATAACGCAATTATTTCCCTACGATTACAGTATTTAAAATACCAAACATTCAAACAATAATCAATTTTAAAATGTTTTTGAACAATTTTCTAAAAACTAGTTTGCGCTTAAGCATTTTCATTTGTATTTTAATAAATGTAATAATTAATTTTAATATTAAAACTTATTATTATTAAAAAGAAAATAATTATTTTTGTGTCATTTTAAAGGTTTTTGCTGGTTACTTAGATATAAATTCAGTTAAATGTAAAAATTTTGATCCTAACTTTATCAATATTACCAAATGTTTTAATAAACGCATAACAAACTGGGTTTCGGAGACAACATTAAATATGACTTTTTCCATGCAAATTTCAAAAATAATTGTAAGTATTTATTCTAATTAATAAAATAAAATAGTTAAATTTTATATTTAATTTTATTTGCAGGGTAAAATTGGCTTATATAAGCGTTCTATTAACAAATACAATCCATATATATTTCAAGATTTAACATTTGATGGTTGTAAATTTTTGGCAAAACGTTCTAATTTTCCCATGGTCGATTATTTGTATAAGCAACTTGAAAAATTTACTAATTTAAATAATTCGTGTCCATTACAGGTGAGTAATGGGAGGTAAATGTAGATTAAGATTTACAAATAATGGGAAAATTTTTATTAAAAAAGTGTGACTATTCTGAATCAGGTTGTAGTTGTGTTATTAGGAGATTTTTAATTTCACATGACCTGCGCTGAGGTGTTTTCGAGTTGATTTGGAGGAGCATAAGTCCCTAGCGAGTCATGGGCTTAGAGGGTAGACCTCCAAAATTGGTCACTTAAGGTATGACATTTTTTTTTTAATTCGCCAAAAATTCATGTATGACTTGAATATAAATATACATATAGGTTTTGAGCATAAAAAATGCAACACCATGTAATGTAATCTGTATTCAGTACTGTTGTGATTTTATTATTTGTGGCAATAGACTTCTATTGTATAGAAGTATAATTTTGTCGAATATTTTTGTACATAAGTAAAATTATATTACATGAAATCTAAAGATAATATAAATATTAGAAAATAATTCTACTTTGTCTTAAATTTTGCTATGTTTCTAAACTAATTTGGAAAATTTTCCACAAAGATTGATTTTTTTGAAATGATTATAAATTTTAAATCACTCAAGAATTATCAATTAAGAATTTTACCTATTTTGACGCTATTCCAATAATTCAAATTTAAACCTTCGTGATTGGACTTATATACCTAAAAAGAATAGAACAAAGAGTGTTATATTCTTTGTGGTTAAAATTACCTTAAATTTAAAAGTATGTTTTCAGTATTGTTTTTTTTTTATTTTTAAAAAGATAAATTATTTTTATCAAAAATATTAAAATTTTTTAGGGGTTGCATTTTTTGTTTTTTTTTTTTTATAACTTTTTTTTAAACAAAATTTGCAATAATTATTCGTATGCGTAACAATTTGGAACAAATCGACATACAATAGTTGGCTAAAACCGCAATCAAAAATCATATAGCTTAGCGTTGCAATTTTATGATCGCAACTGTACATATAGGGGAGACTGGGGCAGTTTCGGCACCTTTTTTTTAAAGGTCTGAATCTAAGAGTATATACGACAGATTTAAAAATGTTATAGCTTGATGTTATCCTTGGATATTAAACAATAATATATTAGTACAAAATTTTATGAATACTTAATATTGATTACTTATTTCTGTCAATTATTAAAAAAAGTAATTTTTGCTGAATGTGCCCAATGCCGGGGTAGCTTCGGCATTTGACGGGGCACACTCGCCTATCATATTCTAAATATATTTGGATAGAAAAATTTCATTTAAAGATAGAATAACGTGTTGGTTATGAGCCAACAAAGTATTCATTTATCAGTTGATAAAAAATTTTATTAAAAATAATGAAATATAAACGTATTTCATTAACCCTTAAAACAAAGCACAAAATTATTGCTTATTAAATAACTATCTCGTTTCTTATGTGCGATTTAATTGTTTGGCGTTTAATATTGTAATTTTTAGCGGCGGACATTGAAGTCTTAATACCACGCAAAACACCATACATTTAACAGATTCCGAATGCTCCCTGATTTAAAACGCCGAATCTACCCGAAATCACTACTTACACTCTTTTCTTTTTTTCTTTTAATCTCCAACAAAGTTTTGGCTTTCACTTATTTTTTTTTGAAAAATAGAACAATTCTTAATGTTAGTTTATAAACTCTGTTTTAAATCTTGAAAATTTTCAAATACAAAATTCACTCATAATACCCTTTACATCTATAGTGGTGTAGGGTATAAAAAGCCTTGAAAAGTTGACTTTTTTTCATAAAATCTGAACTCCTGCATTTATTTTTGGCCATTCGAAAAGTAGTTAATTATAAAGTATACCGTTCGACTCGGAATCACTTTCTGAGTCGATTTAACGATGTCCTTCCGTCAGTCTTGTCGGCTGGCTGTCCTTGTAAAGCTTTTGCGCAAAGTACAGGTCGCTGTTTTGAAGATAATTTGATGGAATTTTTACTTACTTCAACACAAGGACTAAACCTATTGAATTTGGTTATGATCGGCCTATTATTTCACCTAGGCTCCATACAAATGTTCTCCCGGAATATAGTTTTAACACTAAAATAGGAATATTTTAATTTAGTACAAATAAGTTTTATATAAATACAAATCCGTTTGCTGAATTTTATTAAGATCGGTTAATAATTGACCATAGCACCCATATAACTCCTCTCCTGAAAATCACTTTAACGTGCATAAATCCCATACAAAATATTAGTATTATCCTAGCAAAAAAACGATCAAGAGCTTCCAAAAAAGAACATTTCCATCCCTCCAAAGTGGAACAAAGTGCATATTTTAAACTTTTTTGGAAGTTCCTTATAATTACTAACAAAAAAGTGAAAATAAATTAATTTTTAGCGGGAAAAAAGGTTAATAATTTCTAAGAAAATAAAAATTTTAAAGCATTTTTATAAACATAGTTTTTAGGGAAGTACTTCAAAAGTAATGAACAAGAAGTATAAAAGAAAAACATCCTAGCAATGACCTTTTTCACCACTAAGTACTTCCTTCCAATGACAACTTAAATTTACGACTTGTTCAACTATTTTCTTTAATATTTTTTCCATATTCAGCTCATTAATACGCATCGTTTGAGGGATCTTCCTACAAAACTCTAGTATTAAAATATATACAATCTTTGAAACCAATATAAAAAAGAAATAATTTCATGAGTTTTTATTTAACGTGGTTTTTAGGTCACAAGCTAACATTTTTCATTTATTTGGTGCTTTAATTTACGCGATATATAGAAATTCTGCTCCCGAAATATAAATTTGTATTTACTCTGAACCTTGTTTTAAGCATTTTTAATTTACACGTACTTTATCCGGTCCCAACATGCTGCGTAAATCAAGGGTTACATGTATATTGTTGAAAAATTGTTAAAATTTCGGTATCAGTTAGGGTAACCAACTTTAAACAGTATTTAATCTTCATCGGTACTTATAACGGTATCGGTATATCCAACCTTGTATTTAGCACAAATACGTTGTATATAAATAAAAACTAAATTATGTGGATCGGAATGGTGTAGGTTATCATAGGGTCGGTTTTGACAGATTATACTTTTCACGTTCTTTTAATAAACATGCAATTTTTTTTTAATTAACCATTTTCGATCAATGCAGAAGGTAGGGTGTAAATCTAAATCAATTTAAAATTTTTGTATTAACCCTTGTCTTAGGAGATAAAGATAAAAAGGTGCAATATTATTGCAATAACATTTATAATTTTCTAAAATTTGCTACATTAAAATATTTTTTTAATCTTTTCGTAACATATTAAATTATTTAATATTTCTAATATTATTTTTTCTCTTTTACTTAGACCAATTTTATACTAAATCGTATGCGCATTGATATGGAGAAATTAAAATGGATACCTCTGGCTAATGGAGATTATTCAATTTTTACCCGTTGGTTTGTGGCTGGCAAAGAAAAATTCGAAATTGATTTCTTTTTTACATTTCATGAATAATATAAATAAAATATATTGGCTAAACTATGTAGTGATATTACTACGATTTTAGAAATATAAATAAATAAAATTTTGTTTCATTTTTTTTATTTTTTCGTTTTTAAATTATGAATTTATTTATTTGTTTTTTTTTGTAAAACTCTAAAAATTTTGCCAAGACACGTAGTAACCATCAGTGTTTTGTTATCCAAAGCAATTAGAATATGAAACATTATAAATCCATTAAATAAATATTTGTGACAATTTTTTTTGTTAAACAGTTCGTTGTGAACTTTTTTGTCATTTTCATTCATTTTTTTTTCTATTTGTTCTTTGTTTATGAAGCGTTTTTTTTTTGCAATTTTTTGTGTTAAACGCATTAATATGCAGCCGGTTACACTTAGAGGAAATAAAGTGAAAATGACAGGAGGATTTTGAAAATTATAAAGAATTAAAATCAACAATAATTATGGAAAGTGGTGAAAAAAATTTATAATAATTTTGGTACTTACATAATAATTTCATTTCCTTGTTAAAAATTTTCAGCTCCTGCACCTCTGCAAATCAGATGTAAAAAGTCTATGGCTTAACACAATTTTGTATTAAGTTTATTA